>CM069862.1:19914912-20334912 GCA_036172795.1 Pelodytes ibericus
CACATAATTCTCTTACGGCTTCTGGGTCTATTAAATAATGTAACAATATATTGACCTATAATTTGAAGACCAGTGTATTTGCACTGGGTATCTCCTTAGGAGCAGTATTAATCAACAGATCTTCCAGATTCTATGGAACCATCGATGGTGTGTTACTCCAACTCCTATTGGTTGAAACTACAGAACAGCATTCCTTCTAAGTCCCTCTCATTCTGAATACTTGGATGGTTTATTCCCTACAACAACAACAAAAAGTTATTGTCCAACAATTTTTTGTCAAAGTTGGAAAAATTCAACAAGCGTTCCTGCTAGACTAGTTTGGCTAATATTTTGCAATTGTCATATCTCTCATATTTCGTTGTCATAATCTCTTTTGGAGATGTCTTCTTGGATTGCTGGGCAAGTTGACAGGCAAGTGAAAGTTAGTAGAGTTTACACCTTCGAATTCGTGGCCTTCTTTGTAGGAAACCTGCATCGTACAATGGAGTACACAAAAACAAACCTCAAGAAAAACATACTCTTGCTGTAGCTCACTAGCTATCTCTACATAATTCTTACACGGAATTTATATCTCCTACTGCAAAATCGGTCACAAACGACAGAGGGCACCCATGTTGACGAAAGAAACAGTTACTGCAAAATGTTTGACATGATGCAGCTAGCAATAATAGGGAAATACATAACCTTCAGGGTCACCTTGATGAATGTGTATTTAAGATTTTATGTAGGCCAATTCATAATGCATTCCCTCCCCCCTCCCCCCCAACTAACATCCAAGGAATTACTGGGCAAACATGGAAGATTTGTCATCAAGACAGCAAAGAAGTAATAAATATTCCTAATAGCTAAACAATAATAGCAAAAAGGAAAAAAACAAGCAGAGTTCTTAATGAGTCCGACTGAGTCGTAAATCTCTCTCTAGACGACAGAAACCATTCCCTCTACAGATAGTTACAGCCAAATAACAACAGGTTAGAACATCCCACGACTGTAAAACTCGAACTGAACAGGTTCTAGAGCAGTTTTAATGAGTGAATTCAGAACTTTAGAACTTACCTATACTTTAGCCAAGATGTAGGGACAAATTACTCCGTTAAATCTCGTTGAATTGGAAATGTACATCTTTCACTGAATCCTATGCACTTGTAAGAAATAGAGGGTGCCTTTAGAAAAATGTTATTTTATATCTAATACATAGATATCTGCTTTTGGTGGGGGGGGGGGGGGGGGCGTGTAATCCGGTTTCATAGTGGAAGGTCATTTGCACATCAGAAGAGGTTCTAAACAAGGTTACAAAGAGGACTTCTTTGGATTGTAAAAGCAAGCCTTTTTCGGTTCTTGACAGTTTTCACTTACTTTATAGATAGGTATGACAAAGGGGGTTGCATTGGGTTGGACTGGTTCTTTATCTCTCTTGGAGGTAACTGAGGGGATTTTGGGATACTTAGTTGAGTGAACCACTTTTTGAGTGTGCTAGTCTTGTCTGTTCCTGGGTTAGGAGAAGACCTAAGATGAAGGCACAAGGAAAAGATACTCACTTAATTGTATAAGTATACCCTTTTCTGTTACCTGTTGATTATTAACCAGTTATGTATATACCGTGTATTTCCTGTTATAACCTGTAACTCAGTTCAATAACAATATACCTTTTTATTTACACTTGTCTCTGTGCTTCATTCGTCACACATTCCCTAAAAGAATAACCCTGTAGGAGGGTGCTGTAACATTTCTTACACACTCATATCCTGAGGTCAGGTATGTATACTATATCAGCTATTGATTATCATGGTATTTGCTGTGCTTCATACACTGGATGAGGGCACTACACCACCTTGAGGTAGGTAAGTGAAAAAAAAATAAAACTTTAATCCATTCAAATATTAACGGTAGTCACAGCAATCGGTGGGAGAAAACTAACACTAACTCAGATGAAGCATGACGCGTTTCGCGCTTAAAGCGCTTAATCACATGCTAACGTCACGATTACAAAGCACACATTTAAATAGTGAACAAAACAGTCACGTGATAAAAAGTGTATAATGAAAATTAACCATTTCAAGCCTCCTCTATTGGAGATCGATAAAAAGAAAGAGAAGTGAAAAGGCTACAAAAATAGCCACAGTGTGTCTACAATTCTGTTAAATGACTGTTAATAATATTTAGTGCAAGTATGAAACCAATTAACTTATTAAAAAAAGTAATAGATGTGAAGTTAAAACCAAACGGACTTATAAGCTCCTATTTAATGTTATAAATCTTATTAACACGATTTAAATGAAAAAAAAAATGAAAAAAGGAGAAAGGGGGAATTTTTTTTTTATTATTTATTATTTAGAGTCTGTGGGCTGTGTGAGGATAAATGAATAGAGACTAATAAATGAAAGCTATTAACTAAACCAAAGTAAAACTGATTATGACAATTTTAGTTAATGAATATATACATTAGCTAAATTATCAAAGAAAAAATATAAACTGTTTGATCTAAACCTTAACAGAATATTGTATCTTTGTTTGATTTTAGAAAAAGAGAGAAAAAAATAATAATAGAACTAAGCTAATATAATAAAAAACCATTAAATAGAAGTGTTCCTTTTTTCTCTTTTTTTATTTTTTTATTATTATATTTTATATTTTTGTATATAATGGTGTACATTAACTATAAAGATATTAAAGTGATGATACATTAATATAAATAATACAAAAAATGTTTATATACTATACTATTTAAGATTCTTCATTTATTTAGTGATTAATGCTATAGGATGCAGTATATTTATATTAATAAATTTGAATTAACCAAATAATATTAGTTTTGATTATCTTCACTAAGCAATATAAGTGGCTTAGTAAAGAAGAATATTACAAGTTTTTCTCATCAGATAGTTATAAATGGAGTCTAAAGGTATTTCTGTCTCAATGCTAAAGACAACCTCCTTAACCTACTTATAGGGAGAAACTGGCCATTGGTTACACTTATTTTAAAAAACATGAAACGTCATACACTTTATTGAGCCCCTTAGGTTTTCTAGTGCCACATATGATGTTTTAATCACACAGACGGCTTGCTTGGCCATAAAACAACTTCTGTGTGATTACAAATGCTTCTGAACAATGCTCCTTTGGAGGAACCTAGCAGCACCGAACACATCTACGGGGGAATATCTTTTGAATGGTCCACAATTCACGAACCATTCAAATTCGACTTTTTACGAGGCAGAAGCAGTCTACCATTTCATTAAAAGAAAAAAAATCAGGGTTTAGGTATTAAGTGTGTATTTTAGGAATTGTTGATATTTGGGGTAAAGTAAAATTTGTCTATGGATTATGTTGTTGGTTATATATTTTAAGATGTGGCCAATCTCAATCTATTTTTTAGTCTAGAAGGCATTCTGAAAATATTGGCCAACATGTCTTCTATTTGTTTTTATTGGGTATTGGGATCGTTTTTTTTTAGCCTCCTACTTATACGATGGACATGTGTTGGTATTGTGTTGGAACATTACCGAAAGGAAGATGATACATTGCACTCCCGGGAAGTAGCTTACTTTCCTCTTTCCTCATATAAAATGGATTGTAATAAAAGACAACCAGACATACAGAAATTGTAAAAAAAAAAAATAATTAAAAAGTGTTCTCTATAAATTGTGTACCACAAAAGGTATTGAGGAACTACAGATTTTGCACAGTTGGTTATAGGGTATGTGATGATAAAATTCAGGAAAGAGTAGTTCTTCTTATATCTTCAAATAAGAAAAGTATCCTAAAAATTAAAGGTTATGGTAGTTCCTAAACAGGTGGTATATTTTTTTTTTATTTTTTTTTAAAACTATATTATAGGCGATTAAGAGTCCAAATTTTACATGTTCATTTTAATGTAATTATGGAGGAAAAAGTTCTAAGGAAACCTGGATTTCTAAAAAAAAGACTATGCCAACAATCCCCTGTTAGCGAGTGGAATAGAAAACCAAAAAATAAGTTGGGCAGTGATGATATGACATTATTACCACCTAATAATGGTAGATAATGGTGGTACCGTACTTGGGTGTTACAGACATTTTATTTGTCGGGGGCTGTGATATTATAATAGAAGAAGTCTTGAAAAGTCCTTGATTTCTGGACCTTTGTTGGACAGCACTTGGGAGGAGACATCACATTGATGACTTGGATCGTATGAGATAAAGGATCTGGGCTTGTCTCTGGTTGATGACATCATGCTGAGGCCTGATTTGCAAATAAACAACTTGAAAATGAAGTGGTTTGCATAACATGCCACAAGATGATGTCATCAACAGAAACAATCATAGAAATGTAGGAAATTTCGTAATCTACGCAATTCTACGAAAACAATGTGAATATTTTTAAAGGATACATGTTCGCACTATTCACGCAATATTTAGTGACACAGTCCCTTTAATTGTGGCTAATATTTCAGTTAGTGGAAACAAAGCTTAAATAACGGTCTGGTTGAAAGAAAGATTCCAGTTTTTACGAAAATGTAATAAAAATAGTCACTTTCCGCTTCACAGCCCAACGCATCAAATGGGTTTGGCATCATGTCTTTAAACTTGTCCACAAATGAGCATCTTATTGTATTATTTATTTCATAAGGTCCCTGTTATAAACATCCAAACTACAGTTAATTAATCTTCACGAAAAAAAAATAAAAAAAAAGTAATAAGTATTACTTCCAGTTGAGATGTTAACATGGAAAAAAAACAGTCATTGAGTTTTCCACATTCAAGAGAATGGCATGCTCCTCTGGGAGACAGTCAATTGAAACGAGGGCTGTTGCAGTTGGTCCACAGGATATGCCTGTAAATGTAGACATACTGAAATAGTGAAAAAAAATCTGTTCGTGCCCATTCATATAAAGTGAATGGATTATAATGTTCTCCAGCCCTTGGGTACGGTGGCTAGATTTAGAAAAGAAGGCAGGAAGAATAAGATTGATTTGACATAAGTACAGTTAAGTGAGCTGAATGCTTTCTCTCCTCCCTGTGGTTTAATTGCATATTCCATTCGGCTCCACTAGGAGAGAGAGAGAGAGAGAATAAAAAAGAAAAAATAATAATAAATCTCTGTAACTGCACTTTTCATAAAACAGGTGTGAGCTTAGAGAAGCTCTTTTGACTTATTTTAATGAGCTCATTTAACACCATATGTAAGGGAAGTACTTCATGTAATGCATTATTATTTTCTTTAACCAGATAAATAAATACATTTTAAAAAGTCATAGTGTACAGTATTGCTGTGGACAAATTGCCAAACTGTGGATACATTTCTAAACTGTGGATACATTTCTAAACTGTGGACAAATTGCCAAACTGTGGATACATTTCTAAACTGTGGACAAATTGCCAAACTGTGGATACATTTCTAAACTGTGGATAAATTGCCAAACTGTGGATACATTTCTAAACTGTGGATAAATTGCTAAACTGTGGATACATTTCTAAACTGTGGATAAATTGCCAAACTGTGGATACATTTCTAAACTGTGGACAAATTGCCATACTGTGGATACATTTCTAAACTGTGGACAAATTGCCATACTGTGGATACATTTCTTAAATGTGGATAAATTGCCAAACCGTGGATACATTTCTAAACTGTGGATAAATTGCCAAACCGTGGATACATTTCTAAACTGTGGATAAATTGCCAAACTGTCGATACATTTCTAAACTATGGACAAATTGCTAAACTGTCGATACATTTCTATGCTGTGGATACATAAGCGGTGGATACATTTCTAAGCTGTGGATACATAAGCGGTGGATACATATGCGGTAGATACATTTCTAAGCGGTGGATACATTTCTAAACTGTGGATACATAAGCGGTGGATACATTTCTAAGCTGTGGATACATTTCTAAGCGGTGGATGCATTTCTAAGCGGTGGATACATTTCTAAACTGTGGATACATAAGTGGTGGATACATTTCTAAGCGGTGGATACATTTCTAAGCGGTGGATGCATTTCTCAACTGTGTATAAATGTATAAACTGTGGATAAATTACTGTGTAGATTACCTTTTAGGGCACCTTGATTTGTAGATCAATATAATTTTCTTCACCTTGATATTTAAAGGGTTACATTGGCTGGTGTAACTCCTGGAGAGTGTCAAGTTAAAGGGGCATTTCTGCATCTTACTCCCTAGCAATATGTCCTTCTTCTCTTTAAGCCAGCCTTTGGAGATCTCTGACCTGGGCAGTCTTACTTCTGCTCCTTCTTCCCGTCTTCCTTCTCTTCCACCTCTTGTCAATGCATATTACATTTTCTTCCTCCTTATTTATTTCTTTACACAGTCTGCATTAGCCAAAAAATCTTCAGTCTCTCAAAATAGCAAATCAAATCTTTGAGTTTCAAGGCCTTAACGTGCAGAGCAATATGGCAGGGATAATGAATTATTAAATCAGACATCCCAACTTTTTAAATGGCCAAAGAGGGACACATAGGATCAGCAGAGGCGCTGTCACTGCCTTGCCATCTTCCCCAGCGCCCGAGAGCCAAGAGTAAACCTAAAAGATACATGTCGGGTCTACTTTGGACAAGGATACACTATTTCTTTTAACCCTTACTTCCTTTAAAGAAGTAGGGGTTAAACAAAACGTTTAGTCGTCCTTTAATATTTTTACTATCCTTACCTAAAGTATAAAAATTCACATTAGACTTTTTTTTAATTCTTACTTTCCATACAATTACAGGTATAATAATAATAATAACATGAGAAAATCGTAATTTAGATTTTTAGTTTTTTGCTCGTGAGTCATTTTGTATTCAGTGGCAACATTTATAAAACAAAATCGTGCAGACCACCAGCTGTCAAGAATAAAGCCTATTTGAAGATCTGCTTTGGCCTGCCTCACTGCGTGTCCACATATACTTTCCAGATGATCAATAGCGTGTGGTTAGAGAGTACCAATAAGTGAAAGGTTTAGTGATACTTTTCTATAGACGCTGCCAGCCAGAGTTTGGTAAAAACCAAAGTGAAAATCTTTCCTTTGAAACAGCAACAAGGAGAGATGAATGAATTGCTTGGTTTGGAGCAACCTTTATTGTGATGTCCTCTCCAAGACCACCGGTTAAGTGCCTCTCTCCCCCTCCTTAAAGCCGTTATAGGCCTTTCTTTAACCGGTGATGCCAGAAATTCAGTGCAATAGACTTTGGCTCTACTGGCAGTGGAAACATCATTTGCCAGCTTACAGAAAGCAGCAATGTAGGTATAATCATATTTTATTATATTCTTTCTATTTTTACTTTTTTTTTTCTCTTCGACTTTCCCGTCTCATTATTCACTTGACTTCACATAATGAACATGCATTATATTCCAACACCTAATTTATAAGCCTTTCATATATATAACCAGTTTACTTTGCTATTTTTTGCAGTGAATTAAAATGTAACCCTATATAATGAATCTACCAAGGTTTAACCATCACTATTATAGGTTTTGTAATAGATGCTTGTTTTCTGGTAACAATGTCTCTAAAAATGCAGGCATGCACATTACAAAAAAAGTTTAGGGGTTACACAAAATTATTTTTTACACTGGTTTATAATTGCTCATATATGTTCCATGTAGAAATTAGATATATTGTGCTATAAAAGCACTCTTGATTACCTTTAAGTCATAGCTTTATTGAAAATGAAGTCTGTGTTTTAGTATTCTCTAAGTTGGGTTTGCTCTTAACTGAAATTTACAATGTAGACTGGTGGGTGTGGCTAGAACTCTACTTGGTAACTTAATTAGAAAGGGCAATAAACTGAAAGTAGTTGAATCTTTTTGGTGATGCTTTGCTTTCATTAAGTATGCTGGTTAAAAAAGTATTGTATGATTAACCTAATCACTATTTACCAACAGGGGTCCTGTAATCATTTTAAAGTAGAAAACAGAAACTACAAAAGAAGAAAGTTTGTTCCTTACACTCTTTTAGTCTTACAGGCTGCACCTACAGGAACATTCTCAACTCAAAGAAACGGCACCCGTCAAGGCTTGCCCTCGTCACCCTTGCTTTTTTCCCTGTACATGGAACATTTGTCTCAAGTCATCCGCCAGAACCAGACATACTAGGCATTACAATAGATAACAGGGAGTATGCGCTGAGCCTCTTCATTGACGACATCTTGCTCTCACTAACTTCCCCTCTGTGAATCTATGCTTCCTTTGTGGATCTATACTATCTGCTAGACCCTTCCTCCACGATCTTAGGTTTTAAAGTCAAAGGAGTAGATTCAGTGAAAAAATACATTTAATAAAGAGACATGTCTGCTTACATGGAGGTTTACTGAAACAGACGATGTGGGCTCCACACATCCATCGGCAGTGTCCTTCCAGCAGGTATGTAACTCTCAGGGATGTAAAAACAATATTCTGGAACAAAGATAAAATGTGGGTAGCAAGGTGAGTCCAGAACGCTACACATTTCATCTAATCATTGGCTTCAACTTGGCGTCTGCCAAGTTTGTCCCACAGTTTTCTTTAAGAGCACTATATGTTTTGTCTTTTTATGCCTTGTTTTTTTGTGTGGTATAGGTACACACTGCCTAAGTGCTGCTAAGAGCTTAGAATATAGCGCTGGTAACACCTTTTTTCCATTAACCAAAACAGATTAATTTAATGCTAGGTGGCCGGGGGGGGGAGGGCAATAGTTACCTCAGGTCCCCTAGCGTCCCTCCCCACCCCTAAAACCAGTGGCCAGGGCTGCTAACATGCCACTGCCCCCCTCTTTCTGTTCTCTCACTCTTTCCCCCTCCTTTACTCAAGTGTTGTCTTTTTTGTTTTTTATTGTATATTAAAAAAATATGTTCCTCATTAAGTTGATCATTGTGGTATAGAAAAAAATACAGAATTTTGCAATAAATTATCAAAAAAATGAACAGAAGTCAGAATAATATTCTTCCCTTGTTCCCCTTTCTGGCTTCTGATTTTATTATTTCTTTCACTTTTGTGATCTTTTTAGTAGCTCTGTCATAAGAAATTGCACCACCATAAAGTGCTTCCTATACATTGCGTTGAGATTGCGGAAGAGATTTGTGGCATGGAAGAACTAGATTCACCTCATACCGAAGAAGCTACCAGCTTAACCTTATGTAGTTGTCCTGGACGGGCTTAGATTTGTTTCTTGATCTTGGTAACTATCCAAAGTCCCTTCTTTCTGTTCAATTATTTACCATGTTTTAATAAGGCACTTGTAAATCATTCACCCCTAAAAATTTCTATAATATAAAACATGGCTAATGACTAGTGTTGATCGAACCCGAACCGCACTGTTCGGGTTCGTACCGAACATTGCGGTTTTTGGACCCCGGACCCGAACACGGACATTCACTGTATGTTCGGGTTGGAGTTTGGGGTTCGGCGATTACATTGTATGTAATGCTATGGGCTTTCTATAAACCGAAATAGAGTCCCCATTCATAAGAATAGGGACTCTATTTCGGTTTATAGAATAGCAAAAATAATTAGACTTCTTCCAAACCAAACTACTGGTAAAAAGTGAATCTGATTGATGAAATGTTCGTTCTTCCAATAGAAAGACAGCCATACATAAATAATTATTGTTGGAAAGTTTTGAGGACTGAATTTGGTGAACGGTGATTTAACCATTCCGTTAAATATAACAATCAGACCTGGCCTATCCATTCAATATGTGTAACTTAAATAAAAAAAAATGTATCGCGCTCGTAAAATTCTTTGGTAACTTTACAGAATAACACTATAATTTCAACAAAAGTTGGGAAACCTGAGACCCTATTTATATGCGTCTGAATTGAATTAACTGAAGTACTGTATTTCTCTTTTGTAATCAAGATTTTGTTTTTCCTTTTCTGTTTGCCAACCGAAACAAAAATATAAACGCATCATTTTACAAATATTTGTCAGCTCCCATTAGTGCAATTTAATGAATTCAATCTATGGATTTTATTTCCAACGTATTCGGCCAAAAAAGGTCTTTGATTGTTAAATCAGTCATTAAATATATGTTACCCAGCAAGTGCAATGGACAAGTAAGACCCAACAGCTTGATTGTCGTGGTATTCTACATTCTTAAAGAGTTGCACATCAGTGTCATAAATGTACATACCTTCTATGAAGTGGTAAGTTCTAAATATGGACCTAGAAAATCGAGTGGATGGGGTCAGCCTGGATTTTGAAAAAAACCTTTTGATACTGTGCCATAGATCATATACCACCATTACACAGGGGTTGTGACACTACAAACCCTTCCTGAAACAGGTTACAGACATTGGATACCTTCTCATGTTGTGGACTTGACAGATGCATTTCAGTTGCATGGATTTTGCATTGGATATTTTTCGTGTCTCAGTTGTATCACGTTCTCATATAGAATGCTTCTGTATAGAAACCACAGCGGTATCAGGGCCCTGTATACGTTTATAATATTAAGTTGTCTTGTTTTTCTTCATCTCTTGAATAAATGCAGCCAATGTTTAATTTATTCCATTATAACATCCTAATTTAGGTTGAAAAAAGATCAAGTCCAACCCTTTTACCTATCACTCCTGCTTTTATATAAAAAACCCTAAGGATGGGGCTGTTTCGAATGTTGCCACTTAGGGGGAAAAATTCCTACCTGATTCCAAAAAGGAATCCGATTGTTTATTCTATCAACCCCTTAGTGACAAGACATTTTCACCTTGACTTTCCCTTGGTGACAATGGCTGTTTTGACATTTCTAGGGTGTTTGTATTTGGCTGTAATTTTTTTCTTTCTCACATACAGTACCCACACAAATTATATGTTGTTTTTATCGTCATAAGAAGGGCTTTCATTAGATACCATTATGTTCATCATATCTTATAATTTACTACAAAAAAAATCATAAAATATGATGAAAAATTAAGAAAAAAACACTTTTTCTAACTTTGACCTAAAATAATTTACACAAATAAAATCATTAAAAAAGACCCCGTCTAAATAGTTTCTAAATGTTGTCCGAGTTCAAAAATATGCATGTTTCCATATTTTTCCGTATTTTTTTGCGAGTTATGGGGCAAAAACGAAAAATAGTGTTTTTTGTTTTTTCCCTATATTGACCTTTTGACCCCAACCCAAACCCAAAATGTAACCCTAACACTAAATTTAACCCCAACTCTAATCCTTATTATATCCCTTAATATTTTTACATTTTAATTTAATTTTAACCCTATCCCTTATGCTAAAAATTATAAAATTTTAACCCTATAGGCTAATCTATCTATATAACCTGTTTTTAATTAATTAAATATTTATTTTAAATATTTTCCATTGTAATGCTACTTAACTACCACTAGGGGCAGTCAAGTAGCATATTCAGAGCGACGGAAGTGAAGTTACTTTCACTTCCGAAGCTCAGACCGGCAGAGGGCTTAGCCATATTGACGGAGCAGCATGCTTCGTCAATATGGCGCCCACGATCGCTCCGTGGGGCGATCGTGGGTGCTCCAAAATAGACATTTCAGTGCTGGCTATTGCCTCATCGAGGCAAAAGACCAGCACCTTTAAAGCGGTTTTCGCGATCGTTGATCGCGAAAACCGCTTGATTCACAGCAGGACGTGCCAGGCACGTCATTTGTCGTTAAGGGAGATTCTCCCAGGACGTGCCTGGCACGTCCTTTGTCGCGAAGGTGTTAATAAAAGTCCTGTATGTCCTTCTTTTAAAAAACAAACAAACATCCAGACCCTTTTTAAATGCATCTAATATATTTGATAGCACCACCTCTCTTGGCAGTGAGTTCCATATCATTACTGATGTTCTGTGGACCTTATTTGACCTTACCACAGATGTCCTGGTACACCCACTTTGTCTATCTCTTCCAGTTTCTCACACGTATTTATCAGGCTCTGCACTGCAATAAAGAACTCGGTCGCACGTTTACATTGTAGAGTGGTTGCCCTCGTAACGAGTGTGACGTCAGTATTGGCACTTCCTGTCATCCATTTTGTCGTCATTTGCAGCTGTGGTTGCACAGGTGTTTTTTTGTTTGTTTTTTAAATATTTCATTTATATGAATGTATATATTGTTTTGCTTCAGAGTGTTAATGCATCTTGGAAAAAAAAAAGTCCCAGTAGAGGTCAGAAACATTGATCCACATCACTTAAGTTGTAAAATATATTAAGTTTCTTTAAGACTTGAGTTAGTCCTTTATTTTGGCTTCTCTACTTATATAAATATATATATTTGTATTAACATTCAGCATGATCCAAAATTCACAGTCCACCTTTGCCAACTGGTTTTATTTAAAAAAAAAAACTAATAAAATACTGTTCATCAGTTAACACGTATTATTCAAGAATACATTATTTAACACAGAGATAACTCAAATAGTTTTGCTCCCACACTCTGAATGTACAATGAGACCCGGCCAACATTGTTAAAGATATCATTATTTTTATGTGATTCTTGATAAATCCATCTACACAAAAATCCCTGTAGACATTGACACTTCCATCACAAACAGTGGTCAAATGGTGTGTAGCGCAGGGTCTATATTAAGGGAAAAAACAGCAGCTGTCCAGATGGTCTCGAAAAAAGCTTACATGTGCAGGGCCCATTATTTTTAATGGACATAAACATAAAGTACATGATATTTCTAGATCCATGCAGGATACATACATATGGGTTACACATGTCAGTTTTACCTCTGGAGGGAACATGTTGAATGTAAATTGTGAGAATACTGCATTGTATACTTAAAGTATTTGCTTTTGAAATACATTATTTGACACTAAAGAATTGGGACTGCACAGATTTGCCAGTGCCAATTAAAGGTCCTATTAATGAAAACTGAAACAAATATATATATATTATTTGTGCTTCTTTTTTTTATGATTATTACAATTGGATTATTTTAACAAACATATATACAAAAGAAACCTTTCAGTAATAGCATAGTAGAGTGAAGTGAAATCAATACATTTCGTTAGAATGTTTAGGTGTCTTCTACATTCTACTGACAGTATTATCAGAATATAATCATAAAAATGATAATAATAGTAATTTCCCTATACAAGGGCAATGATAGCTCAGTGGGCTGGTGCATCATGTGTCGAATCTGTTTGACCCTTGGGGTTGCAGGTTCAATTGCTGACAGGGTCATCTCAGTCCATCTTTCTGTGGTAGATGCAAGTACTATAAATTGCAATAATAGACCACCCACTGTTCCTTCCCCCAGATGTTGGGCACATGGAACATTCCAAGAACATATTTGGAAATGGAGGAAATATCTGAACGCACCTTTTCCTGGTAAGACACAAAGCTCTCATACTTTGAGATTTTGTTTTGTTTTCAAGGATGTTCTTTGGAGCTCACCATTGCCCAACATCTAGGAGATGTTACCCTTACCCAGTTGAATTGTACATTTTATAGACCACTAAAAAGACCAATGAGGACTTGACCCCACCAAGACTTGGACCTGCAGATTCCAAAAGAATCAGTGATAAGTGATGATAAGTGATAAATCACACCAAAAAGACAAACATGTCTATTTCTTAGTGCTGGGGAAGGGACTACCACTAAGTGTTGCAGACTTCCTTTCTTCGTCCCTCCAACTTGCTCGTTCAGTGCAATCCCAAACAAGGTGTTCACAGCATTAAATAGACCTCCTTATCATTAAAAACATACACTCTCCCAGAGATAACCCTCTATGCTCTAATGTTATTTCCCTTCAACTTTCTTCAACTTTCCCTGTTAAAAACCCCCACAGCCTTAGGGAAGCATGTGAACTCCCCCACCACCCCTTTTTGCCATCGAACTCTACTTGTGAAAAATACACATTATCGTTGATCTTCAAAAAAATTCCCTCTAAAATTAAGTACATATTTTTGACTGATAGCGAATATTTGGCCTATTCCAACTTTAAAAGTGAAAATTTGTATTTAGTCTCTGTGAATTCAGTCTATTGTTAAGCCTATGATTAAACGTGTGAGCACGCTTAGTCTTTTAATTTAATTTAATTAATTTAATTTAATTTTTTGGAAGAAATCGGAAGTTTTACAATCATATTGGAGTTTGGAGTGCATGCGTCCTTTGTCCACAATTTTTTCTATTTTCGCCTATGGTGCTTTTGCTGCAGCACGGACGGAGCACCCATCTTCCCAAGACATATAGGAGGTATGTTTACTGCCAACGGTGGAGCCGGCTTGTTTTCCCCTTTTGTTTGTTAACTTTAAAAGTGGTCCCTTGGTCTGTATTTTTCTTCGTAAAATGGGCTCTTTTTTTTTTACAGTAAAATATAGTAGCGCCACACTGCATAACAACGGTGGATTAATATACTGTATGTACATTAGATGCTGTAACAGATATATGAGCTGAGTGCATAATGACCACTCTACCTGAGTCATTGGTTGGGATTCATAACGATCCTGGAGTTTCAATGTGTTACTCATTAACTGTATAACCAGACTCCCGGGGATTCCAGTAGGAAATGTAATGACACCCCTGTTTAATTCATTTTATTTTGTGTTGTTGCCTTTGACACATGGAAGGAAATGCAATATGTTTTCTTAAGGAAGTGTAAATTTCTTCACTTCATCCATTTAAAATCCTCATCCTGAGGATTCCGTCCGTGGAGCAAGACGGTCAGAAACCTCAGGCGCGCATAATGGTTCCCTTTAGAGAATGGCGTTAGAAAACAAACCGGGGGATTTGGTTTAAACGGAAAATCTTTGGCATCAGTTTAGGAATAGGATTTCATTGGGAGCAATCGTTTGTTTTCATAGTTGGTTTGAGTACAATATGGCTAGGGACTAGAAAAGAAAATAAATAGTCAGGAATGATGGAATTAAAGACCCTTAAGTACCAATGATGGACCAGGACTATTATGGTGTATTGTTCCTCAAGGGCACATGACGGCTCTGTTGTGTCATGGGTTAAAAATTGCGGTAGGAAAAGGGGCGGGATGCAACGGCGACAAAAAGCCTCAGGGCTGTGGCAGTCTGGCAATGCTGATCAGGCGCACTCTGGCACATGTGATCGCTGAGACAGCCAATCACAGCACTCATTGGTGCGTAGCTGTCAAGATTGGTTTGATAGGCAGACTGTGTGTGAACCGTAAAGCTCCACCAAAAATCCAATTAGGAATTATTTGATTTAAAAAAAAAATTGAATTTTTTTTATTATTATTATTGGTCACCGTTTGAAGCAGCAATCACGTACAGCAATATATTACATTACATTAACATTTATTTATATAGCGCCAACAATTTACGTAGCGCTAGGTACAGAGCATAGATGGGGATTACATACTAAGTTAGACAAACTAGAACAGACTGATACGTGAGGTAGAGAACCCTGCTTGCAAGCTTGCAATCTAGAGTGAATGGGGGACATGAGACACATAAGGGATTGAAGAGGACAGAGGGATTGAAGTTGTAGTAACAGTAGTGTGGATGGTTGGCACTAGGTGGGATAGGTCAAAGATGAATTGTGTGTGTGTTCCAGCTAGGTGGGATCAGCTAGAGGTAAAGTGACAGGTGTTCTAGTGGGTTGGGTAGTAAGATTATTTAAAGAGATGAGTTTGAGGGACTTTTTAAAGTTTGAAAAGGAGGGAGAGAGCTGGATGCTCTCTGGAAGGGAGTTCCAGAGAAAGGGGGTGGCTCAGTACTTTAGGAAGACGGTGTGGGCAGTTAGTCGCAAGAGAAACAGGATATGTTTAGTTGTTAACTAGCATAGAACTACTATAGAGTTAAAAATGTTAAAAATACGGGGGGGAAAAGGGCAACACTGTAAAAAATGTTGTTGTTTTTTTCAAATGTTTATCATTTTTTATGATCCTATTTGTAGTAAAGTATGTGTTGGGTATAAAGAGTATATATAATCTGAAATATCTAGAGACAGGAAATTAAGGTTTAACAAAGTGAAAGCAAAAGTGGCAAAATTGAAGGACTAAATAGTCTTTAAGTGTAAAAAATATAGAAGAAGGACCTGATCCTTTATGGGTTAAAAATATGTTTTATTTGTCTTAAAATATCAGGTTTGTGGCGCTAAATATTGTGTAATATATGGGCTCAAAAAGTAAAATTCACTTTGATGAATGTGTACAAATTGTTCTTGGTTGGAATTGAGGGTATCGAGGTGAAATAGAAACATAGAAACATAGAATGTGTCGGCAGATAAGAACCATTCGGTCCATCTAGTCTGCCCAATTTTTTTTTTAGTCCCCCGTTCCCGGTCTTATAGCTAGGATAGCCTTGTGTCTATCCCACGCATGCTTAAAATCCTTGACTGTGTTTACCTCTACCACTTCTGCTGGAAGGCTATTCCATACATCCACTACCCTCTCAGTAAATTAATACTTCCTGATATTACTTTTAAATCGTTGCCCCTCTAATATAGAAACATAAGTCTGTGACTTAGGCACATGTTGAATCCAAACTCATTCTCTATAAGCAACTTTCCTCTTTGCACTCCATCCATTAAGAAGTCTTAAGTTTATAAGAAGTTATATTTTTGTTTAATATATAACTTGGACCACAAAAAATTATCCGTCGTAAGCCACACACCGCACTGACATAAGACACAGGGCAAGAAAAATCGGTCAAGGCCAAAATATTTGATCAACTAATAACCTTAAATGATTTGCCAACCTTTTACGTGACTCTTCATTTCAAAAATTAAATTTTGAATTAAGTTTTCAATGTCTTTTTATTTTGAATTCGGGGGCACATAGTGGAGCTTTTGCATAAAGAGCCCTAGAAGAAGGTAGCGATCTACTACAAATATTGCCAATTTCTAAAGGATGCTGATATATATTTTTTTTTTTTAGAAAAGCAAATCATACAGTTGATTAATTATAGAATAGATATTAATATTTATATCTTGTTACGCCAAGGAGAAACCTGATTGTCTTTTTGAAGTCAACAAGGAGTTTATGAGGAAAAACTTGACAAAGACAAAGATTTGAGTTTCGGGCAGGGTGACCAGATGTCCGGTTTTACCGGGACAGTGACGGTTTTGGATGTTAGTGTCTCTTTTGTAGGATTCAAAAATGCCCAGGTTTTTGTAATTGATTGATTGCGCACAATAATAGCAGTTTAATTGGCTTGATTTGTGCCAAAATTATACGCGTACGAAATTACATTGTCTAGTCATGAAACGCGTAGGGCGAACCACCGGGTTTCCACATGGACTTGTATTCAACTTGCGCTTAACCTACATCAGGACGCAGCTGCAGTTTTCCGGCAGTACCATCCTGCACCGCGTCCTGAGTTTGCCGGCAAGATGCTTGTGTCCTGTGGATTCCGTTTCCCTTTGTCATTGATGCGCCTACTTATTCTTTACATCTTGAGTAGCTCCGTTACATGGATATTGTTGGGGCAATTTTGTATCGCTAATGGGTGTCCCGGTTTTGTTATTTCCAGAATCTGGTCACCCTGGTTTTGGGCTTCTACTGGTTTAACAGCCGGGACAAGGATAGGAAAAAGCTTGAACTTGTTAGGTGTCAGGTCCCGCCGCGCAGCGCATCTCTGGAGTACCCAGCCCTCGCTGGGTGTCACGGAGTAGCGGGGGACCTGTGCTCTGGATCGGCAGCCTCCCTTCAAGCGCGCGTCACTGAAGATGGTGCGCGCGCTCCTCCTCCGCGCAGCATCGCCCAAGCTGACACGCGCGTCATGACGTCACCTGGCGCGAACTTTAAAAGGAATCACCAAGCTGAGTACTGTGCTTGGTGATTCTTGCTCATTTGCTGCCTTTATTGTCTCACCTGCATTACTTACTTCCCGTTTTTGACCTGGATTGTTTGTTCGTGTTCCCTGCCTTCTCCTACCCGACCTTGGATTGTACTGTTGGATTACCTGCCTGCCTGTGTCCCTGATCTGGACTGTCTCATTGATTACCTGCCTGCCTATGCCCCTGACCTCGGATTAACTATCTCCTTGCTGCTGTATGCTGTTTGTTAACCATCTCATTGCTGACTTCGCTGCAGTTCCTTGTAGATTATTAACTATATCCTTGCTGCTGTATGCTGTGTGTTAACCATCTCATTGCTGACTTCGCTGCAGTTCCTTGTGGATTATAAACTATCTCCTTACTGCTGTATGCTGTTTGTCCCTGTGGATGTTGGGCATCTATTGGACTATTCCACACCCTATTGATCCAAGGGTTTCTACATCCTGGTGAGTACCTTACTCTATGTATATTCCTGTACACGTATACTGACCTCCTATAGCCAACCCTCACATTAGGCAACAAGTTTTCAATCCAAGTTCCGATGTTGGAATAGTATAAACATCTCTTAAAAGATAAAAGTGAAAGTCTGAACAGAAAAGATGAACTGTACCTAGATGATATCTCCTTTAAATACCAGACATTTTAAAAATAACTATAATAGTTGACCTTTCACCAACAAGTGAAATCATTAGTCTGTTGAAAAAACAAAAATGTTTTAGCCCAGAATAAACCTGTCTCTATAAATATCAGTGTAGAGACAAACAGACAATCTGGCATATTCCTCCAAAATACCTGAAAACAGATTTCCCAAGTATCTCAGACTGGGCCACAGATTATTTTTCTGACGCAATATACCATTGAGAAGAACTGATTTGTTTTTTATGGTACACACATAAACTTAAAGGGACAGTCTAGTCCCCAAACTCACTTTGGTGCAAGATGAAGATCACTGCTTGTATAGTGCACAGGCTTTTATCCAGTGTGATTTGATGCAGGCATTCTGTATAAATCACATTTTTTATATTTGACTCAAGCCCTCCCCAGTGATTACTCTGCATGTTTACTGCAGGTGCGGCAGCACTGATTATATAGACACTGAGCTAATAAAGCATTGTGTGGAATGTAATAATCTTGCTCTTGTGCACAGTACCTCGGTGCAACACATTGTCTGATGACCTCACCAGAGAGACAGGAAATTTCATTTATTTGAATGAAATTATGCTAATTGGTTTGTGCAGCAAAAAAGAAAAAAGGAAATTGACTTTTACTCAGCCAGTGTGGGCAGTCCTGGTTTCTTGCAAACTGCTGTCATTTCACAAATTCATCTAGCTGTATGTTTTTTTTTAAATATTTTAAGCAACGCAAAATGTAAAACATGCATTTTAAAGTACTTTGAAAGCACGTTAATATTTGGAAGATGCATTTTGGGTACCAGACAGTCCCTTTAATAACGTGCAAAGTTGTAATATCTCTTCTACAGTTTCTATGGTTCTCAATGTTTAAGCCAGACTTCAGTGTGGTGAGGATCACTGATGGGGATTCTCTGGATCATCACTATGCACGGAGAGTGAGAGGCAGCACTGATTGAGCTCTCCTCCTGATTCCCAAAGTTCTTACTTCAGCAGAAGGTCGAGGAGGGTGAAAGGTAGGCTGAGAGGATGCCGGTGCACCTGTGCAGTGCATAAACATCCAGCTGAATGCTTGTTTGCAGAGAGGGTTGGTGAGAGGAGATCTTTTGATGTGCACCATTTGGGTGCAAGGATAAGTCATGTGGTGCAATTTGGGTGCAGGGACAAGTCCTGACTTGTGTAATAAGAAAGGCAGGGGCAAGTCCTGTGGGTGCAAGTTGGGGCAAGTCATATCTGTACAATAAGGGTGCACGGGCAAGTCTTGTGGGGGAAAATCTGAGTGCAGGGGCAAGTATTTGTTGTGAATTTAAAGAATGAGAAATAGCTGCCGTGGATGGGTCACACGTGAAGGGGCATCTCTTTTGTTGACATGGAGATGTGCCATTTCACATTCAACATTGTTTAATATTAGTGGATAATATTAAAGGGCAAGATTCGAAAAATTGTGGCAAATCCCCCCCCCCCCACCATCACAGCAGCCACTGACAGATTTCCGCCAAATGCCTCCCTTGTTCCGCTTTTTTAGAACTTTGACCCACAACTGATCCTGCTACAGCAAACCCCCCACTGTATCTGCCTAACCAGGGAAAGTGCTTACGAGAGACTTACACGGTGATATCACTTCTTCCGACACATATTCCACATTCCGTTACTCTTGTTCCTACCACTTCCTCCCCAGTAAAAAAAAAAAAAAAACGATTGGCGGACTTTCCCAAAGCTGATATTAATATGACGGATGATTCTATCGTACTTGACTTGCATGGCAGCCTCTACGGAAGTCACATGTCATTAATTGGTCTCCTGTGATCACAAGGTCTCCATTTAACTTGTTGTTTTTACTCAAATAACCAGCTATGAGGTGGAAATGTAGAGGAAATAGCAGTGATTGCCTTGAATACTAGTTTAGGAGGACCTGTTATAGTAATGAATTATTATGTCTTTGTAGTTGGGTGCACACATGTGGTAGCATGTGGAGAGAGGTCACGGCACGTACTATTTCTTTTTTCCATGCTCGTTCGGTTAAACTTTTTTTACACCTACAGACAGATGAAGTGAGACATAAAGATATAATTACCCCGAATACATATTATATGTCTCAAAATGCATGTGCATCATTCTAGACGTTAAGTAGAACTGCACATTTCAATTTTTTTTTTCTTATTTAATAAAAAATAATTTTTTTTTACACATCTTATTCAGGACTCTAAAAAGTGAAATATTATATCACTGGATTTTGGCAGAGTGATTTATTGGGTAACAGATGCAGCCATTGCGCAATCTTACTATAGTATTAAAGAATTATAGAGGAAACAGGGAAATTATTAGAGTCTTTTTATTGTGATGGTAAAGCACTCATTCTCCCTAATCAGAGTAAACACTGGTGATTAAAGGCAAATTGGTTTTACATGAACTAGTTCAGTTGAAAGAGGAAGTCCTGGAGTACTTATTTTGTCATTGGTTATTTGTGCAACTGTTTGTTTGTGTTTCATGTGTAGGAGTATATAACAAACAACTACAAAACAACACCAAAAAAAGCATTATAAAATGTCCATCATTTTACTGCTGCCTGCAACATATTCACACACCCTGTACACTGCTGGGAAATTTATTGCTGTAGAGCTCTGTGACACACTCACACAAAGCACCTTACTGTGCATTTTATTGCTGTGAAGTCTGTGATACACTCACACACTGCATATTACTGTGTGTTGTAATGCTATGGAGCTCTGTGATACACTTACATAGTGCATATTACATTACATATTGTTGTGGAGCTCTGTGACACACTTAAATACTGCATATTACATTACATATTGCTGTGAAGTCTGTGATACACTCACACACTCAGTGCTGTATTTACCGCGAGGCATCCTAGGCGGATGTTTAGGGCGGCAAATTTTCGGGGGCGGCAGCGCCCCCCAGCACTGAAAAAAAAAAACGCGGCCCTTTAAAAAAAAAAAATAGACCGCGATCCCCCCTCACCATCGCTCTGCCTGCCAGGCTGCACGGGGAGCCAAACAGGCAGCACAGAGAAACCTCCGTGCTGCCTGTTCGGCTCCCCGTGCAGTGTGCCGACACGGAAGTCGTGTGTGTGTGATGGGAGACTGAGTGTGATGGGAGTCAGAGTGTGTGTGATGGGAGTCAGAGTGTGTGTGATGGGAGACTGAGTGTGATGGGAGTCAGTGTGTGTGTGATGGGAGTCAGTGTGTGTGTGATGGGAGTCAGTGTGTGTGACTGAGTGTGATGGGAGTCAGAGTGTGTGTGATGGGAGACTGAGTGTGATGGGAGTCAGAGTGTGTGTGATGGGAGTCAGAGTGTGTGTGATGGGAGTCAGAGTGTGTGTGATGGGAGACTGAGTGTGATGGGAGTCAGAGTGTGTGTGATGGGAGTCAGAATGTGTGTGATGGGAGTCAGTGTGTGTGACTGAGTGTGATGGGAGTCAGAGTGTGTGACTGAGTGTGATGGGAGTCAGAGTGTGTGTGATGGGAGACAGTGTTGTGTGACTGAGTGTGATGGGAGTCAGAGTGTGTGTGATGGGAGACAGTGTGTTTGACTGAGTGTGATGGGAGTCAGAGTGTGTGTGATAGGAGTAGGAGTGTGTGACTGAGTGTGATGGGAGTAGGAGTGTGTGTGATAGGAGTAGGAGTGTGTGACTGAGTGTGATGGAAGTGTGTGTGTGATTGGAGTATGAGCTTGATGTGAGTCTGAGTGATGGGGCATGTCTTAGGTGTGTAACGTGGGTGTGCAGCTTGGGTAGGGGGGTGCCCGGATTTTGTCTGCCTAGCGCAGCACAAAATCAAGATACACCACTGCACACACTGCATATTACTGTGTGTTGTAATGCTATGGAGCTCTGTGATACACTTCCATACTGCATATTACATTACATATTGCTTTGGAGCTCTGTGATACACTTACATACTGCATATTACATTACATATTGCTGTGGAGATCTGTGACACACTTACATACTGCATATTACATTACATATTGCTGTGGCGCTCTGTGATCCACTTAAATACTGCATATTACATTACATATTGTTGTGGAGCTCTGTGACACACTTACATACTGCGTATTACATTACATATTGCTGTGGAGCTCTGTGATACACTCACACACTGCATATTACCGTGTGTTGTAATGCCATGGAGCTCTGTGATACACTTACATACTGCATGTTACATTACATATTGCTGTGGAGCTCTGTGACACACTTACATTCTGCCTGTTACATTATATATTGCTGTGGAGCTCTGTGATACAGTTACATTCTGCATATGACATTACATATTGCTGTGGAGCTCTGTGATACAGTTACATTCTGCATATTACATTACATATTGCTGTGGAGCTCTGTGATCCACTTACATACTGCATATAACATTACAAATTGCTGTGGAGCTCTGTGATCCACTTACATACTGTATATTACATTACAAATTGCTGTGGAGCTCTGTGATACAGTTACATACTGCATATTACATTACATATTGCTGTGGAGCTCTGTGATCCACTTACATACTGCATATTACATAAAAAATTGCTGCGGAGCTCTGTGAGCCACTTACATACTGCACATTACATTACAAATTGCTGTGGAGCTCTGTGATTCACTTACATACTGTATATTACATTACAAATTGCTGTGGAGCTCTGTGATCCACTTACATAATGCATATTACATTACATATTGCTATGGAGCTCTGTGATACACTTACATAGTGTATATTACATTACATATTGCTGTGGAGCTCTGTGATACACTTACATACTGCATATTACATTACATATTGCTGTGGAGATCTGTGACACACTTACATACTGAATATTACATTACATATTGCTGTGGCGCTCTGTGATCCACTTAAATACTGCATATTACATAACATATTGCTGTGGAGCTCTGTGATCCATTTACATACTGCATATTACATTACAAATTGCTGTGGAGCTCTGTGATACACTTACATACTGCATATTACATTACATATTGTTGTGGAGCTCTGTGACACACTTACATACTGCGTATTACATTACATATTGCTGTGGAGCTCTGTGATACACTCACACACTGCATATTACCGTGTGTTGTAATGCCATGGAGCTCTGTGACACACTTACATTCTGCCTGTTACATTATATATTGCTGTGGAGCTCTGTGATACAGTTACATTCTGCATATGACATTACATATTGCTGTGGAGCTCTGTGATACAGTTACATTCTGCATATTACATTACATATTGCTGTGGAGCTCTGTGATCCACTTACATACTGCATATAACATTACAAATTGCTGTGGAGCTCTGTGATCCACTTACATACTGTATATTACATTACAAATTGCTGTGGAGCTCTGTGATACAGTTACATACTGCATATTACATTACATATTGCTGTGGAGCTCTGTGATCCACTTACATACTGCATATTACATAAAAAATTGCTGCGGAGCTCTGTGAGCCACTTACATACTGCACATTACATTACAAATTGCTGTGGAGCTCTGTGATTCACTTACATACTGTATATTACATTACAAATTGCTGTGGAGCTCTGTGATCCACTTACATAATGCATATTACATTACATATTGCTATGGAGCTCTGTGATACACTTACATAGTGTATATTACATTACATATTGCTGTGGAGCTCTGTGATACACTTACATACTGCATATTACATTACATATTGCTGTGGAGATCTGTGACACACTTACATACTGCATATTACATTACATATTGCTGTGGCGCTCTGTGATCCACTTAAATACTGCATATTACATAACATATTGCTGTGGAGCTCTGTGATCCATTTACATACTGCATATTACATTACAAATTGCTGTGGAGCTCTGTGATACAGTTACAAACTGCGTATTACATTACATATTGCTGTGGAGCTCTGTGATACACTCACACACTGCATATTACTGTGTGTTGTAATGCTATGGAGCTCTGTGATACACTTACATACTGCCTTTTACATTACATATTGCTGTGGAGCTCTGTGATCCACTAACATACTGTAAATTGCATTACAAATTGCTGTGGAGCTCTGTGATCCACTTACATACTGTATATTACATTACAAATTGCTGTGGAGCTCTGTGACACGCTTACATACTGCGTATTAGATTACATATTGCTGTGGAGCTCTGTGATACACTTACACACTGCATATTACTGTGTGTTGTAATGCTATGGAGCTCTGTGATACACTTTCATACTGCATTTTACATTACATATTGCTGTGGAGCTCTGTGACACACTTACATACTGCCTGTTACATTATATATTGCTGTGGAGCTCTGTGATACAGTAACATTCTGCATGTTACATTACATATTGCTGTGGAGCTCTGTGATCCACTTACATACTACATATTACATTACATATTGCTGTGGAGCTCTGTGATCCACTTACATACAACATATTCCATTACAAATTGCTGTGGAGCTCTGTGATCCACTTACATACTGCATATTACATTACATTTTGCTGTGGAGCTCTGTGATCCACTAACATACTGTAAATTGCATTACAAATTGCTGTGGAGCTCTGTGATCCACTTACATACTGTATATTACATTACAAATTGCTGTGGAGCTCTGTGATACAGTTACAAACTGCATATTACATTACATATTGCTGTGGAACTCTGTGATCCACTTAAATACTGAATATTACATTACAAATTGCTGTGGAGCTCTGTGATCCACTTACATACTGTATATTACATTACATATTGCTGGGAAGCTCTGTGATCCACTTACATAATACTGCACATTACATTACATATTGCCGTGGAGCTCTGTGATCCACTTACATACTGTATATTACATTACATATTGCTGGGAAGCTCTGTGATCCACTTACATACTGCATATTAGATTACAAATTGCCGTGGAGCTCTGTGATCCACTTTCATACTGTATATTACATTACATATTGCTGGGAAGCTCTGTGATCCACTTACATAATACTGCACATTACATTACATATTGCCGTGGAGCTCTGTGATCCACTTACATACTGTATATTACATTACATATTGCTGGGAAGCTCTGTGATCCACTTACATACTGCATATTAGATTACAAATTGCCGTGGAGCTCTGTGATCCACTTTCATACTGTATATTACATTACATATTGCTGGGAAGCTCTGTGATCCACTTACATAATACTGCACATTACATTACATATTGCCGTGGAGCTCTGTGATCCACTTACATACTGTATATTACATTACATATTGCTGGGAAGCTCTGTGATCCACTTACATACTGCATATTAGATTACAAATTGCCGTGGAGCTCTGTGATCCACTTTCATACTGTATATTACATTACATTATGACCTCCTCGCACTATTCACTAAAGGAAACTCAACCTCTCTCTCACTCCAACTCACCAAAGTCCATTGTGATCTCCCATCTTGAAAAAAGCAATACAAATTGCTATTCACTAAAAACCGAAGGGAGTTCATATTGAGATCGGTGTTAGACTTTGACATCCAACCCAAATCCCTTCCCAAAACTCACTTCTGTTAAAACCAAAGGTCGTTCGGTTTATAGACTTTCGGTTTATAGAATACATGTAATTCTATGTATTATATAAGCCGAAAGTCTATAAACCAAACGACCTTCGGTTTATAGACTTTCGGCTTATAGAATAGAATAGAATTACATGTATTCTATAAACCGAAAGTCTCTATACAGACCGACCTTTGGTTTATAAACTTTCGGCTTATAAAATACGTGTAATACTATTGGCTTTATATAAGCCGAACTACAGTCCCCATTCATAAGAAATTCTTATGAATGGGGAGCCCATTCATAAGAATTTCTTATGAATGGGGACTCTAGTTCGGTTTATAGATAGCCAATAGTATTACATGTATTCCATAAGCCGAAAGTCTATAAACTGAATGAAGTTTGGTTTATAGACTTTCGGTTTATGGAATGTGTAGGTCAATTGATTCGTACGAACGAATGAAACGAAACGAAAATAATGAACGAATTTCGTCTGAAACGAATGCAGTAATCAACGAAATTCGTTTTAGACAAAATAAACAACATTTTCATCTGAATGGACGAAAACTAAACGAAAATGTTAGTTTTGCACATGTCTACTAAAATAAAAGGGTCAGGGACTTGCTACCTGATTATGTCTTGGTTAATGGGGTAGTATAAACCCCTATCCCTGTGGGAGAATACTTTTTGTTATCAGGCCATGAACCCAGGGAAAGCCCCTGGACCATTCATTTTAGGGGTCTGAGAGTCATTTGGCAGGCTTCCAGCTCTTGTAATTTGATTGGCGAGGACTGAAGGTATTAAGCTTGGACAAGCACCCTGAATATTTTTTTCAGTGTATAGGGGGTTAATTATAACCCCCTTATTACTGTGGGGGGCATATTATTTGTGTATATATATGTTATAGATATAATACATATACAGTACATATAAATCTATTTGCTGTGTTATGTTTTTGTGCAGTTATACATGTGAATTTATCTAGTGCTGTTAATGATTTACTCCTGGAATCAAGGTTGAATTTTTCACTCTTATCTTCCCAGGTTAGGTTATACAATAACAAACAATATATTACTTTTTTATTTATTTACCTAGATATGTATTATTTTCTAAAATATGTCTTTAAATATTCTGAAGGAAGGGTAGGCAAAATGGACAATGATACAGATGTATATCTATCTATATATATATCTATATCTATATATATATATTATTGGATAAACTGTCTGTCAACTTCAAATAAGTAGCTGTTTTTTAAGAAAAACAGGAAGTCTTCAACAATAGCAGTTTATTTAGTTGAAATGTTGAACTTTCCATGATCTTTTATATTTCCAGATTGTCTTCTTATTCTGGATTCCATGTTTTGCAGTTGTTAAAGTTAGCTCTGGTACAAACACAATAATCATGTATTATCTCACTTGCGAAACTAGCAGGAAACTAAACGGCAGTTTTCAAAAACAGAATGTAATGGGAGCACAGTCAATCCTTACTGGGGCACAACAGAACAAATAGAAAGGAATGTCCGTCCAAAATTTGTATCAAGCTAAAAAAAAAATGCTTTATTACAATATTATTTGATGACCTAAAAGATTAGAGTGGAAAAAAAAGCAACAACTTCCCCTTTCTTTTCAATCAGGAATCCTTTGTACTCTCAGCAATGAATAGAAGACCAGGGTGATTAACCTGTTAGTTTGATTCATTAATATAAAAAGAAATTTGCCTAATTTCTGCAAAATTAGGACTTGTTTTAAGTGTACGTTTCATGCATAAGTAGTATAACTTTATAGTGCACAGCCTTTTTAAGATACATTGTGCTAGACAAATTCATAAATTTAACTTACTCATTGCATCTTTCCTGGAGAGAAAGGGGAAAAAGTAGAAATATGGCCACAGAAACAGATACACTAATTCCTAGGCATCCAACTGTGGCCCTCCAGCTGTTTCTGGCCTACAACTTCCATGATTCTCTGCCCTTCTAGAACACTAGTGGTAGGGGTTCTAGAACGCTAGTGGTAGGGGTTCTAGAATACATGTGGAAGGATGTTCTAGAATGCTAGGGGTAGGGGTTCTAGATTGTTAGTGGTAGGGGTTCCAGAACACTTTTGTTAGGGGTTCTAGAATGCTAGGGGTCGGGGTTCTAGCTCGCGAGTGGTATGGGTTCTAGAACACTTGTGGTAGGGTGTTCTAGAACGCATGGGGTAGGGGTTCTAGAACTCTAGGGGTAGGGGTTCTAGAACACTAGTGGTAGGGGTTCTACAAAACTTGTGTCAGGATGTTGTAGAACGCTAGGGGTAGGGGTTCTCGAAAGCTAGTGGTAGGGGTAATCAACATGTGTTGAGGATGAACGATAATACAACATACGTCATGAAATTCAAAATAATACAACAATTATATTAGAACCGAAACAGAGGGGACCTATACATAAAATGTACAAGCCCATACAAACTATTAACAGCCTCCCTATTTTTTCCCTATATAGAAGTCCTCTGACTGGCTACTAAAAACTGCACATGATGCCTGTGGCAGATTATACTGATAAAGTGTCGATGTGTTCTCCTAACCCCTTGCAATTCCACTCATGACTACAGGGGGCGCTTGGAACACACAGACAAATCTTTAGCCCCAAGGCTACTTATGCTCTTAAATATGGCTATCATTCTACTCTGTAGCATAACGTGAACATTCGAAACCAAAGAGAAGTGTATACAAAGTACTCTCTTTCATCCCGAAGGACAGATGTGGTCAAAACAGCATTGCCAAGTTTATATCCATATGCGAAAGAACATTTTTAAAATATCTCTCTATCCCTAATGGAAAAGTATGTCATCATATGGATAAAAAGATCCCTGCAGCATTATCCCGTATTAAAGATCCATTTCAATATTCAATGATAATATAAGTGAAATAAAATCAGTTCTCTAAAATTAATATATATTTTTTTTTATTGTCCTTTATGTTCCTATATTTTATCTTTCTATATTTGATTTGTTCCCGGGCCTTAATCTGCAATAGGATTTTAACGAAATAGGATTTTACCGAAAAAAAAAAATCCATTAAGAAAGAAAGGGCATTTTGGCTCCGTCTACAAAGTGAAAGTATCGATTTCGGGAGTTTTTATTAAAAAAGACAAAAGTTGCCTCTTTCTGCCAACTTTTGCGGAAATCTGTTAAATTGTCCTGATTAACTTAATTCCCGGTTCAACTAATCTTATTTAAGAAGACCCGTCATCCAAATAATATATATATTTCGACACACACACACAAAAAAATTAATCTTTAAATTGCGCACTTCTTTTAAATACCGTGTCTGATTTGCTTTTAAAATCTTTAATATCTAGTTCATAAAGTAAATGGAACACCTGCGCAAATCCTCCGAGTTACCCCGAACCCATGCAGAACAATAAAAGGAGCTTATCTTGAACTTAGGATTTTGGTAAGCCTATTTCTTATAATGACTAAGAATTGCGTCTCAATTGAATTCTGAGGCAGGCTCACGTAAGAAAGGAGTGGATGTCAGGTGTTCGCTAGAGCTTGAAGAACACTTACCTCATAAACAAAGATTCTCAGGACAGTCTCTCCGCTGAATCTGCCACCTCATAAATATGTCAGATCGGCTCTGGGCTTTGTAGGAGCAATGCTCCAATAGACGTTAAGAGATAACATGGGATATTTACCATTTGCAGGTAATTCTCTATGTTAAAGCAACATGTCATAAAGTAAGTAAGCTGACATTTTTTTGCTTGAATTATTTATATATATTTTTTTACCGTTAGCTGGTTGGTGGGTGACTTTTACAATGGAGGATGGATTATATACACTGTTTAAGATGTATCCTGGAGAATTTCCTAGGTGTAAAGTAACTACATTGACAAACATTTTGTTTACGGATATTTGGGGGGGTAGGAAGGGATTTATGTGGTCTCTATGCATTTTCAGTAGTATATGTACTTGTAGGCTGCATTAATTGTATAGGTAACTAATGTTAAAATAGAACCTGTTGAAGGGACTTCCTGGTGCTAAAAATGCATCTTCCAAATGTAAATGCATGTTATAGATTTTGCATTGCTTAAAATTTTCAAATACTTACAGCTAGATTAAAACTGAAATTACAGCAGTTTGCAAGACACCAGGACTGGCCACACTAGATGAGTAAAAGTCATTTTCCTCTTTTTTTTGCTGCAGGAACCAATGAGAATAATGCCATTCAAATGATGGAATTTCCTGTTATCAGATAGTGTGTTGCACTGTTGAAAGATCCTACTTCAAGTTTATCACAGTCCCCACAATGTATTTTATTTTAGCAGCACAAGAAGTAACTAAATGAAACAAAACTGTATATCTTCAGTGTCTATATAATCAGTGCTGCCGCACCTGCAGTAAACATGCAGAGAAATCACTGGGGAGGGTTTGAGTCAAATATTAAAAATGTAATTTATGCAGAATGCCTGCATCAAATCACACTGGAAAAAAAGCCTGTGCACTATACAAGCAGTAATCTTCATCACCAAACCTAAATCCCCTTTTGTACAGTGGTCTAAGTTACTGTGTCTTCATTACGTTTGGGCCAAGACTTTCCCTTTAACCATACCAAAAAAATGTTTTATGCTTTGAGCTGTCAAATAAAATGAGTCACAAAACAGTTTTTGAATTATCTTTCTTCTGACACTCTAGCCATTCACCCTTGTGCAGGATCATCCAGGCTGTATCCAGGAACTTTTGTATCCTTCTTGCTTTGCTTTCTAGTTTATTATTTATGCTTCTTCCTGTCCTGCCTTTTATTCCAGCCATGTATCCCTGTCCTGCCTTTTATTCCAGCCATGTATCCCTGTCCTGCCTTTTATTCCAGCCATGTATCCCTGTCCTGCCTTTTATTCCAGCCATGTATCCCTGTCCTGCCTTGTAATCGAGCCATGTATTCCGGCCCTGCCATGTATTCCTGCCTTGTATTCCTTCCCTGCCTTGTATTCCAGCCATGTATCCCTGTCCTGCCTTATATTCCAGCCATGTATCCCTGTCCTGCCTTGTATTCCAGCCATGTATTCCTGCCCTACCTTATATTCCAGCCATGTATCCCTGTCCTGCCTTGTATTCCAGCCATGTATTCCTGCCCAGCCATGTATGCCTGCCCTGCCATGTATTCCAGCCATGTATCCCTGTCCTGCCTTGTATTCCAGCCATGTATCAGCTACAAGGATAAATGCAGTTACCCAGCACCGGGCACTGTTCCTCCACCCTGCAACGTAGCTCCTGATATCGGGCACTCAGGGTTTATTAAATCCATACGCTACAAATAGGGTTGCCACCTTTTCTTCAAAAAGACTTAACATTGACCTGATGACAATTTTTTACCGGTCTACCAATAAAATAGCAGCCAGTTGTCAACCCTAGTTACAGACACAAGTTCTAGTATTGATGATTCATGAAGCACAGTCTTGTCAAGCATGGGATATGTATGTGTCTCCCATTCATGGACCAGCTCGCTTGAAGGTACTAGTGTGACTTGAAAATACCCTGCTGTAATGTACAGAATATATTGTGTTATTTTACAAGCATTAGAATGTCCCATTCTTTTGCTATATGTATATTTTAATATTTCTCTGATTTTCTAGGAACACTAACCAACATGGAGACACAAATACCACACCAGTGACAAAGGGGAAGCCGGGCTCTGCTTGCAAGAGCGTTGAGTATAAACGGGTGCTCAGGGCATCCACCCAATCTCTAGGAAAAGCTTTGTAAAGGAGTAGTAAACTGCACAGCACTCCAGTAGACCTTTGCATATAAACCATCTTATGATTAAGGTCCAAACGCAAAACGCGTGAAGTGTTTTTCGTCTTCCACTAGTTTTGTGGCATGGATTTTCATCTATACTGAAGTGCCGAGCAGGTTATTTCTTATTTACTGACTCAAATACCAGCCAAGGGGAATTTTTTACACATGTATTTTGACCATCAACCTTTCTTTCTTTCTCTCTTTCTTTCTTGATTTCATCTCTTTTTTTTCAAGTCATATTCTTTTTTTTATGCTTTAGAACTGTGTGAATTTTGACATGACATCACCACACATCAAGAGTTACCTGTGCCCCCCCCCCCCCCCCTTTGTCCCTCACCCCTCCGATTCATAAATTATATCAGTTTTCCAAACTTCATGAATATATAATTACAATAGCCAGAATGTTTCTGGTTATAGAAAAGCAATTAAAATGGGCTCTCATAATAATATATGAAATGTAATGCATAAATCTTATAAACTTTATTGCGGGATTTGGAGACAAAGTCAACTTTGAATAAGTATATTTAATATTTGATTTTAAGTAATTACATTTAACTGCACTAGAATTGAAGAAAATCGTTTTTTTATGGTTTAACGTTTTTTTTATGATACAGCTCCAGTATTTGTTAGCTCTGGTGGAGAATTAATAAGATGTATAATGGAGCATATGTATGAAATGAAAACACAGGGGCTTTTCTTGCCTGAAATTTTAACACTGAAATGTCCAAAGGTAACGTCACATATTTGTATTCTTTCCTATGTAGAAACTATTGTAAGTGCAAGACCTAATATGTTACAAAAGGTACTACTAGAGTTCTCCTGTTGATGCCACCAAGAACCTTATTAAGTGATAGGTAAAGAGTTGTTGAAGTAGTGGAACTTGATGGTTTGGATAGCCTTGTGGACTAGAGAAATGTGGGCTCCTTTAACCCCTTCTCGACAATGGACGTGTCAGGCACGTCCTGCCTGGATCTCCGTTCCTAATAATGGATGTGCCTGGCACGTCCTGCGTTGAATAAAGCTGTTTTTGCGATCAACGATCGCGAAAACCGATTTAACGGTTCTGGTCTATTGCCTCAATGTCAAGGCAATAGCCAGCACCAAAATTTATTTTCTGGGGCACCCACGATCGCCCCACGGAGCGATCGTGGGAGCTTCTCGTCAATATGGCTATCCCCTCTGGTTGTCTGAGCTTCGGAAGTGAAAGTAAATTCACTCCCGTCACTCTGAACATGCTGCTTTACTGCCCCTAGAGGTAGCCAAGCGGCATAGCAATGTAAAAAAAAAATCAAAATATTTAATTAGCTTAAAACGGGTTATATAGTTAGATTAGCCTATAGGGTTAAAATTAAATATTTTTTAGCATAAGGTATGGGGTTAAAATTAAATTAAAATTAAAATATATTAAGGGATAGAATAAGGGTAAGAGTTGGGGTTAAATTTAGTGTTAGGGTTACATTTTGGGTTCTGGTTGGGGTCAAAAGGTCAATATAGGAAAAAAACAAAAATCAGTATTTTTGGTTTATGCCCCATAACTCGCAAAAAAATACCGAAAAATATGGAAACATGCATATTTCTGAACTCAGGACAACATTTAGAACCTATTTAGATGGGGTCTTTTTTAATGATTGTATTTGCGTAAATTATATTTTAGGTCAAAGTTAGAAAAAGTGTTTTTTTTTTAATTTTTATTATGATATTTTTGTAGTAAATTATAAGATATGATGAACATAATGGTATCTAATGAAAGCCCTTCTTATGACGATAAAAACAACAAATAATTTGTGTGGGTACGGTATGTGAGAAAGAATAAAATTTCAGCTAAACAAAAACACCCCAGAAATGCCATTGTCACCAAGGGAAAGTCAAGGGGAAAATGTCTTGTCACTAAGGGGTTAAGAGTGCGTACACTCCCAGACAGACGTTGATACAGATACATCGAACATGGTTGGTCCGATGCCGTTTATGACACTGTTCATTCTAGAATGTCTAAGTCATTATGCCCTGACCAAGTGGACTATGCTCTTCACAACTATGATGTATGGAATCTTTGTGCACAATGCTTTATGAAACTAGAAGCGGTGTATACAGTGGGTCGGCTGGCTGGAAATAAAACCCAAACATTAATCAACAGGGCATAGAAAAGCTATGGAACTCACATGTATCTCTTGGTACAAACACAGTGAATGAGCAGCCAGTCAGAGACAAAGCCAGGTAAGTCAAAATCTGTTAACTCTAGAGAAATTATATGGCCAACATCGGCCATGTTTCCAGGGACATCCTTCAGGAAGACATGCAAGGTGCAGCCCATCCAGTATTTTACCGGCACAACCAGTAATTGGCTCTTAGGAGCCGGTGTCGGCAGTAGTTAATGCAAACTACATTTTTCCCCCAGTGCAGTTAAAGATAAATGCTATTTTATTCCTCTTAAAGCACTAGCTTTTCACGGCTCTGTGTGTTGTGCCTATATACTGAAAAACCAATGGAGGTAATACTTTCATAGTACTTAAAGGAGCATTTTATACTAAAATGTTTTGGCATGCCAAGGTACTCAGTAAATACCAGCTAGTTCCTGGGTCTAGGAAAAGAAGCAACTGACATAGAAAAAAACAAAAGACCTTTTCATTTTTTGGTGGGAGTGTCCCTTTTAAAGGAGCATAGAAATAAATCTGGGTCTAGATACTTGTTCGTTAATTCCTCTGGTGTGTCAGAAAATGTAACAGAACAGCTATATGCCTTATATACACGCAAATTTGACTAAGGGGAGGCACAGGGAACTAATTATAACCTGTAAGCCTCAAACAATAGAAAACCTAACTTAAAACAGGTAATTAAATACAGTACAACTTTACATAAAATAAACATCTTTAGATCCAGACATTCAGACTACAAGACAATAGATGGCTCACAGGACACTAAACACTTACTGATTGGATAAGTACACATTTTAACACTAACATATAATAACATTTCTTAATCTGGGGGAAACATAATGAATAGAGCAAAGGCTTGGATCTGAAGGTACACATCCTGAGTGACATTCTGAGTGAGCCTGTGTTGAAGTCCAGCTGTACTGATACAGGGTGTCACTGAGGCCCCAAGGTATGCACCCCCCAAATTTAGCATATCCAAAGACAGGGTCCATAGTCCACAGGGAGGTGTTTGGCCCTCAGGGCTCTACAAGAACCCTAGTCACACAGACTGTCATGATTCACTTTGTGGCAGGGAGCCCTCCCTGTATGATGTCATAGGGCCTCTGCGGTCCAGATGGCTATGCCATTATTGGACAAAATCAAGAGAATAATGTGCTTTAATTATGCTTTATGACATCACCATATGCAAATGAACTACACCGGGGAATATGTCACTTGCCCCATAGGACATAGTTTTGTTCCCAATTCCGCACTTTTTTAAGTGCTGGTGCCTGGGTAGGTTTTTGTTGAATAAATGAATTGCCCATTAAGACTTCACGTCCTTTCACCGCTGACTTTAACTTTGAATAACATTAGCCCTTTGCCATTTTGTCAACTCCAAGCATTTTCTCCACTGTACTAGAGAATCAGTCACCTGGACTAACTGCACAGTCCTTGCTCTATAGAAGATTTATTAACGTGAAGCAGAATGTTCTATCAATCTTATGCTTAATATGCAGGACTCTCCATGATGGCATGGACCCTTCAAGATCAGCAGTAGGCAAACATTCCCAGTGCCATCTATCTATGTGCCCAAAAACCTTTCCCACGGCTCAGGCCAATATACACCACTAATGAAGACACTGAGTAAGGCCTGAGTCTTAATCAGTGGTGTATGTGGATGTATAATATATGTGTGTGTGTGTGTGTGTGTGTGTGTTTGTGAATGAGTATATGTGTGTGTGTGTGCATATGAGTATTATACTCATTGATACTCTTGATTATCCAATAAGTAAAATGAATACACCACCCAAGCAGAGAGACTACAACAAGGATTGGAAGTTTAAATAGTTTTTATTGTATATTACTGGGCTCTGAAGGCAAATGATCCAGAGGAAGGCGAAAAAACTTGCGTAACAAGTAAAAAATTCCTTCCAGACCCTGAAAACCAGCGATCGGTTGTATAACCCTGGATCGGCCTTTTGTAAACACAACACACGGGTTTAATAAACACAACACACAGGTTTAAAGTTTGATTTTATTACATTTTCAAAGACCAAACCAAATGATCCAGAGGAAGGCAAACTAACCCTGAGTAACAGGGAAAAAAATTCCTTCCTGACCCTGAAAACCAGCGATCGGCTGTTTAACCCTGGATCGGGCTGTATAACTTATACTCTTTTATTTTATTTATAAAGACCAAACCAAATGATCCCGCTAGGGTTGCCACCCAGGCCGGTAAAAAAATGGCTTGATGCTAATGTTAAGTCTATGGAGGCACCAGCAAGGCCGGTATTTTATTGTAGAAAAGGTGGCAACACTACATCCCACTCTGGCCACAAACTCATCCTGATCATCCTTGCTGATGTTAGCTCTATATGTACAATGTATACTCTATTATTTTATTTATAAAGACCAAACCAAATGATCCAGAGGAAGGAAAAAAAAACCTGAGTAACAGGGAAAAAATTCCTTCCTGACCCTGAAAATCAGAAATTGACTGTTTAACCCTGGATCGGGCTGTATAACTTATACTCTATTATTTTATTTATAAAGACCGAACCAAATGATCCAGAGGAAGGCAAAAAAAACCCTGAGTAACAGGAAAAAATTCCTTCCTGACCATGAAAACCAGCGATCGGCTGTTTAACCCTGGATCGGGCTGTATACCTTATACTCTATGCATAAATAACTTATTCTGTAACTTATACTCTTTGCATCTATCCTGCAACCATTGTGGCATCCCACTCTGGTCACAAACTTATCCTGATCATCCTTGGTGATGTTAGGTCCATGAGGACCACAAGCCAACGTCACAGTCCAATGTTCTGATCACCGAGGGATCGTTTCCAAGGAAAATGGATCCAGCCACAACTGGAGCATCCATGGTGTTCTTTGGCCATGAGACCATCCTGGCTTCTGGTAGGTCCACGAACTGACATAGTAGTAAAAGCCTCTCCTATATATACAGTGCAGCCTTTGTGATGCGGTGCCACGCCCCTTGACCAGATAAAGACATAGGGTGGGTGTGGTCACCATAATGCCCATATAAGGAAATGGGCAGGGAAGGGATAACTGCAATAAAGGGATATTTACAGCTCTATATGTACAATGTATACTCTATTATTTTATTTATAAAGACCAAACCAAATGATCCAGAGGAAGGCAAAAATAAACCTGAGTAACAGGGAAAAATTCCTTCCTGACCCTGAAAACCAGCGATCGGCTGTTTAACCCTGGATCGGGCTGTATAACTTATACTCTATGCATAAATAACTTATTCTGTAACTTATACTATATGCATCTATCCTGCAACCATTGTGGCATCCCACTCTGGTCACAAACTTATCCTGATCATCCTTGCTGATGTTAGGTCCATGAGGACCTCATGTGGACCACAAGCCAATGTCACAATCCAATGTTCTGGTCACCGAGGGATCGTTTCCAAGGAAAATGGATCCAGCCACAACTGGAGCATCCATGGTGTTCTTTGGCCATGAGACCATCCTGGCTTCTGGTAGGTCCACAAACTGATATAGAAATAAAAGCCTCTCCTATATATACACTGCAGCCTTTGTGATGCAGTGCCACGCCCTTTGACCACTGATGCAGTGCCACGCCCCTTGACCACTGATGACTGCAAGCAGTCAACATAGTGTCTGTTTGCCTGGGTAAACTTCAAAAAAAAAAAAAATTGTACATATTTCTGTTAAATGGAAATATGTAATTTCTCAAAAATGTACTGAGCTATTCTTTTCAAAATACTGTTCTGCGTTTTACTGGTGTATTTAAACATAATAACACATGTTTATTCATCGGGAATATTAAATTGTCGTTTGCTAAACAAACAAATGGAATATGGAATACAAAACCGCGAACATTTCGAGAATTCAATCCAGGGTTCCGGGGTTATGTTTGTGAGCTGGTTCTAGAACAGAGATTCTAAACTCAAGGCGCAAATGAATCCAGAATTTCACTCATCACAATGTCAGAAGTGTGGATATGTTTTATACTGTTTTTAGTAAAAAAAAAAAAAAAGTTTTAATTATTTTTTTTTTATAAAAAATATTGTCCTATTTGACTAAATACAGTATAAATGATTATACAAACATTATTGCTAAATAGTAATGCCATAAACTTTTTTAAATCTCTGATTTTTCCACACAAAAAAAAGCAAGATCTTATTTTATGGATTTCATCCAGCATAGTATTTTAAACAGAAGTCAATGATTTTTTTTTTTTTTGGCCAACTCGTTTACTGAGAATTTCGGAAATCATATTTTAATCGCTTTTTCCAATTCACAGTGCTGTCACAAGGCAATGTAATTAAGGTCAGCAATGATTGCCTTTTTGCTTCAATAACTAATTTATACATTTACCCCTTGGAGTGTGTGTTCAAGACACGGCCCTTCAAACATAGCTCAGATAGAGGTGCAGTGCCAAAGGACCATTTGTTCTCAATGGGACTCCTCAACATGAGACTGGTCTCCGGCAAACAGCTTGTGTGTTTTTGGGGGGCATATTTTTAATATGGACAGCTACTGACTTAAAAAAAAAAACTGTTCCCAGAGACGGTAGCGTGAGGTGGACAGGGATAAACCATTCCTAGGGGAAATTATGCTGGAGTAAGAGAATGTTATTGTGCTTAGCTATGGAGCCAAGCGATATAGTCAGAAGCACGACCACTTCGTCATTGTCACTGACTTCTACTAAGGACGGAAATCTATTCTCCCTATGTTACACTTGTACCTATTTCAGCTGTGTAATTTATTACCCGAGTTTTACTATGGACAGTGAAATAGCTAGTGGGACAATAAAAGGAATCGTTCACATAATATCCTGCTGTGATGACATTAGAAGCATAAAACAGAGCTGTGCAGCATGAAAGAGAAAGCATTATGTTTTATATTTATGTATATATATGTGTGTGTTTGTATCTAAGGTATATTTTTTTATTTTTTTTATATTATTCACTTCTATCGCATCTATTATTTCTTTTTCTTTTTTTCCTCCAATTTCCTCCAATTTATCAAATTATCAAGTACAAAAACAAAAATCATACATACAAAGGCTGAAATTCACAATAACAATAATTCATACATTATTTTATTTTTTTGAAATATGGACATAAATACAACCCAAGAACTTCATACCCTTTGTTCTTCTTATCTGTGCTCGTCATGCAAACTATCGATCTTATTAAAGCTAGAAGGTACCCCTAAAATGGTGAATCATCATTAAGAAAAAGGAAGGACAAGAAGCATCCATGACTTTATAATTCTCAGAAGCAGGGCTCGTTAAGTGTTGATAAAGTGCGAATAATAATAGTGTGAACTACCCCTCAGGACTGCGCATGGAGATTAATCATTCTAGTGTTGTAAACTCCTATTCATCCAACATTCACACAAACATACAACCTATCTCAAACTCATTGGTTAAGATGGAAATGTAGCTCAGCCAGAATCCGCCAGGGGCGGAAGGAAAATAATGGAGAGGGATGGGGAGTTTCCCATAGGGGAGATTCAAAGGATCGATCTGTAAGTCTAGGAAGGGCTATTTTCCTGAGATTTATCATCTTGAGTAGATATAGAACTCTCCATCTGATTTTGATAAGTAAATTGTGCGACAATCTCTTGCCAGGTGGGGGGGGGGGGGAGGGGTTGGGGGCTTCTCCAATGTCTGGCAAACAAATTTTGGCCGCAGAAAATATGTGGGCCAGACGGTATTGCTGGGCTTTAATATTAGTCGGGCAATCCCACAGAAACAGATATAAAGGTGCAGTGAGTGAACCCTGAAAGTCACAGGTTTCACGCAAGAAATGCTGCAATTTATTTTTCATCTCCCCTTAACTCCCCACAATCCCACCAAATGTGGTACATGGTTCCAGAAGCCCCCCCCCCCCCCCCCCGCATCTCCAGCACAAATTTGAAGTATCATGCTGGAATTTGTTGCTAAGATGGTCGGGAACCATGTTCCACCTACATAAAATCTTATAATAGACTTCTTGTAGGGAAACACAGTGTACAGCAGACCTATTAAGATCCACAGCTTTATACCATTTCTCTCTGGGGTTAAGATTTCTGTAGGTCTCTCTCCCATTTGTCGATAGCGGTGGGAAATGGCAAGTTTTGAACCTCATCCATTTATTTAGTTAGTTTTGAGATTAATTTTGTTTTATGTTGGGTCCCAATAAAGACATCCAAAGTTTCCTGAGGAGCCAACTGGTTCCTCTTAAGGTAACTCCGGATTCTAGTAAATGTAAAGATCTCTGAGCTAGGGAGAGCGAATTTCTCCTGCGCCTCTTCAAAAGTAATCAGATTATCCTCATTCATCAAGTCAGATAAAAATCTCCTTTATTATAGGTGATTTCAATTCCATTTTTTAAATTCTGGAGCTGCTACCCAGTAAAGGTAAAAAGGGTTTATATGTAAAGTTTGAATTTTTTAAAGTTAAAACCATCTAGGGTTAGTATCCGCCTTCGTATTCCATTCAAGGGCATGGGTTAGCATAGATATTTTATGGAGCTTATAGAGGTCTGGGAAACCCTGGCCTGCCTATTTGGTACTTCTCATAAAGTCCACTTTCGTTATTCTAGGTTTTTTGCCTTGCAAGACATAAACTAGGAACATCCGTGTAATTAAATCCAATATACGTCAGGGATCTCTAAGTGGAATAGCTCTAAACAGGTACTGGACTTTTGGGACCAGGTAGGCTTTAAGTACGTTTATTCTACCAATCCAGGAGAGTTCAACTCCCCTCCATTTTTCTAGCTTAGCTTTTAGTTTCCCAATCAAATGCTGGTAATTAAGATTCACGAGGCCTATTAAATCGAAGGTAATTCTAGTTCCTGGATATTCAATCCAGTTGGAGAAGAGCATCAAGTTGTGCTATTTGCTCCGACCCAAGGAAGGTGGTAATTACCTGAGTTTTTGCAAAATTAAGTTTAGAATTTGAATGTTCCCCATACCCTCTTACAATGTCCAGAACCGCTGGAATCGATGAGAGTGGAGAAGAGAGTGTCAATATCACATCGTCTGCATATAATGGTCCAGGTGAACCAATCCCGGAAGTATTGGGCCCAGACGGGACGAGAGGATTTTCGAGTAAATTTTTATATCGTTGTTGATAAGTGAGATCGATCTGTAGCTACTTATAAATTGAGGGTCCTTCCCATCCTTCAGTATCGGGGAAATAGAGGTTTGCAGCATCTCTGAGGGAAATGAGTTACCCTCTTTAATATAGTTAAATACCCTGAGGAGTATCAGGGAGATCCATGGGTCCAGGAGACGATAGAATGAAGTGGAATATCCCTCTTGGCCTGGGGATTTCCTCGACTTGAAGTCTTGCACTGTGTCTCTTACTTCGGACAAACAAAAGGGTAGATTCAGGCTCTGAGTCTCTTGTTCTGTAATTTTCGGAAGATCCAATTTATGGAGAAATGCTTTAGTCTGGGAGGACGTCCTAGAGGGGTTGCCTAAGTTATACAGTGAGCTGTAGTACTCCTTGAAAGCGGTACTAATTTGGGCAGGGTCTATAAAGGTCTCCGATTTAACTTTCAGTTTAGCTATAGTATTACATTTTTTCGTTAAGATTTTATTTACTTCATTATTTGAGTAATACCATTTTTGTTTATTATAAAAAATTATTTTATTGTATTTTTTTTTTAGTCATTTTTTCTTTAGTTTCCTGCTGAATGGATAACACTTGGTTAGCTAAAGATTCCGTTGGGGAAAGTTTATTTAGAGTGGTCTTTCGAGCTAGCTCTATATATAGATCCGATAGAGATTTTCATCTGTGCTAATCAAGTAACCCCTTATTACACACTTCAATGTACACCATAGAGTAATCGGGGAGATGGTATTATTGTCTTTTATTTCCAAAAATCGTTCAACCTGGGTCTGAAGATCTTTTTTCTGACCATCAGACCTCAGGTTGAATTCATTTATTTTCCAGCCATTATTACGTTAAGAATGAAAGTAGTAATTTTTGTGTTTTATGTTTTTGTTGTAATTTGCTTGTGCCGTGGGTTTAATATATATATATTTTTCATTTCACCGGTGAACTATGGTCAATTCAACTGACAAGAGAATTGATCATTCTCTGCCTTTTTTTGGCCTGACTTAATCAATTCTCTTGTCAAATCTCCCTACTACACTATTTATTAACTTTAGTTCAGTTAGTTTAACTTTACACTTTTTTTCCCCCTTCATTTATGTTTACAAGTTAGGGTCACCTTAAAGACAAAACGCGTTGGGCTTTTGGCTACTCTCCAGAGGCTCACCATCCTTCCGCATACTTACACACAAATAAATATTCATGTTTGTAGCAGTTACGGAGTGAGGACTTTGATTGTCTTATTGAGGATCTTGCGATGTATCAAACACTTCCAAAATCAGCCCCCACTTCCAAATATCACGTTCCCCATAGCAGATAATCACATTCAAAGGTTGGAATCATTGCACCTATGTTCCAGACTTATCGCTTTTACCAAGTTTTAGCTATAAAATTCCATAAAAAAACCCGGTTGGAAAAATGTATTTATAGACAGATAAATAAATAAATACATACTTCCAGCTCATGTAAAAGCAGTGGCGTACTAAGGGGGAGGCGGGGGGGCGGCCCGCCCCGGGTGCCACTGACTAGGGGGGTGCCACCGGTGCTGCCGGCACCCTCCCCTCCCCCCCCCCCCCCGCGCTGCTTACATTTCTTTTTTTCTTTTTCAGGCGGCCGCATCGTCTGGATGCTGCCGCCGGGTGAAGAAAAAAAAATCACAGCATCCGGCGACTGTGTTTCCCTCCTCCATGCAGGAGGGAAGACTGCACGGAGAAGTCGTCCGTCCGGGACCACAGACAAGCAGCGATTAGGTAAGTGATGGGGAAGGGGGAGGAGTGGCACAATATTACTGGGCATCTGACTGGCACTATATTACTGGGCATCTGACTGGCACAATATTACTGGGCATCTGGCTGGCACAATATTACTGGGCATCTGGCTGGCACAATATTACTGGGCTCTGACTGGCACACTATTACTGGGCATCTGGCTGGCATACTATTACTGGGCATCTGACTGGCACTATATTACTCGGCATCTGGCTGGCACAATATTACTGGGCTCTGGCTGGCACTATATTACTGGGCTCTGGCTGGCACACTATTACTGGGCTCTGACTGGCACACTATTACTGGGCATCTGGCTGGCACTATATTACTGGGCATCTGGCTGGCACACTATTACTTGGCATCTGACTGGCACAATATTACTGGGCATCTGGCTGGCACTATATTACTGGGCATCTGACTGGCACTATATTACTGGGCATCTGACTGGCACAATATTACTGGGCATCTGGCTGGCACAATATTACTGGGCATCTGGCTGGCACAATATTACTGGGCTCTGACTGGCACACTATTACTGGGCATCTGACTGGCACAATATTACTGGGCATCTGGCTGGCACTATATAACCGGGCATCTGGCTGGCACACTATTACTGGGCATATGACTGGCACAATATTACTGGGCACTGACTGGCACAATATTACTGGGCACTGACTGGCACAATATTACTGGGCAATTGACTGGCATAATATTCCTGGGCACTGACTGGCACACTACTGGGCACTGACTGGCACAATATTCCTGTGCACTGATTGGCACAATATTCCTGGGCATCTGACTGGCATAATATTCCTGGGCACTGACTGGCACAATAATACTGGGCATCTGACTGGCATAATATTCCTGGGCACTGACTGGCACAAAATTACTGGGCATCTGACTGGCATAATATTCCTGGGCACTGACTGGCACAATATTACTGGGCATCTAACTGGCACACTATTACTGGGCTCTGAGTGGCATACTATTACTGGGCTCTGAGTGGCACACTATTACTGGGCTCTGAGTGGCACAATATTCCTGGGCACTGACTGGCACAATATTACTGGGCTCTGACTGTTACAATATTCCTTGGCACTGACTGGCACAAAATTACTGGGCATCCGACTGGCATAATATTCCTGGGCACTGACTGGCACAATATTACTGGGCATGAAACTGGCACAATATTCCTGGGCTCTGAGTGGCACACTATTACTGGGCTCTGAGTGGCACACTATTACTGGGATCTGACTGGCACAATATTCCTGGGCACTGACTGGCACACTATTACTGGGCTCTAACTGTTACAATATTCCTGGGCACTGACTGGCACAAAATTACTGGGCATCTGACTGGCATAATATTCCTGGGCACTGGCTGGCACAATATTACTGGGCATCTAACTGGCACAATATTCCTGGGCTCTGAGTGGCACACTATTACTGGGCTCTGAGTGGCACAATATTCCTGGGCACTGACTGGCACAATATTCCTGGGCACTGACTGGCACACTATTACTGGGCTCTGACTGTTACACTATTACTGGGCACTGACTGGCACACTATTACTGGGCTCTGACTGTTACAATATTCCTTGGCACTGACTGGCACACTATTACTGGGCACTGACTGGCACACTATTACTGGGCTCTGACTGGCACTATATTACTGGGCTCTGACTGGCACAATAATACTGGCTCTGACTGGCACAATATTCCTGGTATCTGACTGGCACAATATTACTGGGTTCTGAGTGGCACACTATTACTGGGCTCTGACTGGCACATTACTGGGTTCTGAGTGGCACACTATTACTGGGCTCTGACTGGCACACTATTACTGGGCTCTGACTGGCACAATATTACAGGCATCTGACTGGCACAATATTACTGGTATCTGACTGGCACAATATTACTGGGCTCTGAATGGCACACTATTCCTGATATCTATAATTGTACAATTTTCAAACATTGAAAAAATTGTGGGTGTTTTCTTACATTTTTATTATGGGGGGGGGGGGGGGGGGGGGTGCCACACTCAGGGTTCGCCCCAGGTTCCAAATGCTCTAGGTACGCCCCTGTGTAAAAGTATGAGTTGTGTATTTATTACATTACAAGTGCTACATTGCAAGATTCCATCTCAGTTTCCTAAACTGTGCTTGGTGGTGTGAATATATATCCTTAATAAGTGGTCAGAATTGAAAGCAAATACAAAGATTTAGAGACAAATGAATTCTAAATGTGTCTGTTTTGTCTCCAGACATAACTTTAGGGCACCACAAGCTAATGAACTGCATCAAAGTGTAAATGATTTGCATCTGGTGTCACATTGGGATGTCAGACATGCTGTAGATTCCGACAGTAAATAATTGAGATGAGACAGAGTTTCTATAGCCCCTTTGCACATGTACTATGCCATCCTAAAATACACTGTCCAAACACCCACAGGATGACAAAGACCCAGGAGTGGACTGACAACTCATGGGGCACCTAGGAAATAGATGGTCATGGGGCCCCCTTGTGCACACCACACTTATATATAAGCCCCGCCCACATGCCGCCCATGTGCAACCCCCCCAATAAATTGTTCTATTCATTCATTTTTATTTGAATTTTACCATGCTGAAATGGTGGATAATTAGAACCATATTATAAAAAAAAAATTTTTTTACTTTATCATCCACTTTGCATCCACAGGACATGCCCCAGAACTCACACTGCACACCCAGAACATGACCCCGCACCCACATTGCACACCCAGGACATGCCCGGAACCCACATTGCACACCTAGGACTTGCCCCAGCACCCCAGGGCATGCCTCATTACCGATATTGTACACCCAGGGCATGCCCAGTGAGTGTGTATTAGTGAGCGTCATGTGAGTGTGTGTTGGTTCATGTGTATTACTGAGCATGTATTAGTGTGAGTGTCAATGCCAATGAAAATATATACATATTTATTTATCATGTCAATAAGAAGCGGACACATACTGTCTAATGTATATGCTGTCCCATTCTCTCCCTCCCACCCTCCCTCCCATACACATTCCATATACACAGTTACGCAAGCACATACATATACACTCATACACAATGTGTATATGTGATTATGTATGCATGCACATCTATAATTAAATACACAGACACATAATCACACACCATTATATACAAGTATGCACAGTTACGTAGACACACATATATACACAGTCACGCACACATATACAGTCACACATGTACAGCCATATAAGCAGTCAGTCACATATACACACATATAGAAACACACATATACAGTCACACATGCAGTCAGTCACATACACACAGAAACACACATATACAGTCACACATGAAGTCAATCACATACACACAGAAACACACATATACTGTCACACATGCAGTCATTCACATACATATACATAAACACAGAAACACCCATATATATATATGTATTATTATTTGTGGGGGGGGGGGTGCAGGCTGGGTGCGGGTGTTAGCCATGGTGCACTGCACAGCTCTTTCCTGGTGCATAGCTCTCTACACAGTGCTGCACCACATGTCACCCGGCTCTGTTTGAGCGCCCCACACTCTGACCCAAGAGTGCTGAGTATGAGGGAGAGGACCTCACATCCTCACATGGTACTAAGTGAACGGCACGTTAGGGCTAAGAAAATGTAGGGCCGGCACTGGAGGGAGGCACTACTCTCACCATAGAAAGATTAAATGTGAGAAGAAAAAAAGCTCCTGGCCCGGTTGTCACTGTGACCCCGGTAGATCCACCCCTATATCAGTGGCCCGGGTCCCATCTGGCCCGGGTCCTTGGGCACTGCCTGAGTGCCCATCTGGTCAGCCTGCCCGTGTACAGAATGTGCTCTTTCTAACAGCTCATCGAGGTCCCTGCAGTTTGATTCTACCTGTCAGATGAAGCCACTTTAAAGTGGCCTTAGTTTCAAATCACTCTCTGGTCACAAAATCTATGTTTCTGTGCTTTTGTGCAATGTAATTCACAACAGTTGCCAATAGTTAGTCATCCCTGATCTAGGCGCACCTAGGATCCAAATATATAAATGGCATTCCTTTTAATTTCGTATTTACCTCCCATTTGGAGAAATGTTTTCCTACACTTCCCAGACTTCTGTAACACCAGCGATAGGCAAAGTGTCCATGCCAAGATCTGTGAAGGTCCACATAACATCATTAAATTGTCCATCACGGACCCCTGTAAACGTCTACCATGAGAAATGTTGGTACCTACCCCTCTGTAGCACCCACCGCTCATAGTATTAAATCCTTAATTAAGTATTGTCCAAACCCCTTACTTTCTGCATCATACATAGCCACACACCCTAAAACATTGGGCCAAACTGCAATGTTTCGAGATAAACATAAAAGAAGGATTTGATTATTTTTATACATCTATGTCTAAGCATTGTTGTCGAGAGCTTGTTAAATAAAAAGCAGTTTGATTAAAACACAAACCCTGCTTATCTATGGTATTTCCTCTTTCTCTGTGTGCAAAAGATGTCTGTTTGTATGGAGTTTAGCAATTCTTAGATCACTGTGGGCTATTAAGATTGCTATGCGGTTACATCATGACCCGTGATCAAAGATTTCTACCGGCCTCAAATACATAAACCTTCACCCCATTAACAACCCATGGACAGCTAGAAAGTAAACATGCCGAACACTCTTGGTACACGGTCATTACCCAGAAGTTTGTGTTTGTTTGTTTTTAGAGTGTTTTTTCAAGCTACTGCTAGATTGAAGTGCTCTCCGGTGATTTCCCCTTGTAGCTAAATAGGAGAAAGAATCCCATTTAGATTTTAAAATTATTAAAGGACGGAACAAGTTGTGTTTAATTGAAAGTGTAGACATTTCGAATACAAAGGTTTTAATGATAGAATACACAAAAAAAAGTACCTTATTGAGCCCTTCCTTTCTCCATATAGCTCTATCAGGGGGCAGACATATTGCTTGGAATGTTGGGTCAGACCTTCCCACCTTCTAAACAAAATGTCTGCCCTCTTAGCGATCACAGGATAAAAAGTTACAAAAAAGCACATCAAAAGCACTGTTAACACAACTTCTTGAGAGGCTTCTGTAAGCTGCACACATTGTCACCACACTGAGAAGTTCAGTGTTGTTAAAATTCTACTTTTTAATTTATTTATTTTTAATACTTTTTGATAGCGGTGAGGGAGATGCTAGTTATTCTTTTGGATCTTAGGCGTTTATCTTTTGGATAGAAAGCTTGCTTTCCATGTAGAACGTATGTACACATAAAGAGATGAACGTCAATGATTCAGAGAGTCCCTTAGCAGCCGAGACATGCTGATGTAGGATGCCTTGCATCTTTTCGGTTGACATAAGCACTAGCTGATAAAGGCTAGTCCAACGTCTGATTAACTGAGGGCACATGACTTGGTTATAAACATATTTGATGGCAGGGTTTTTTTTTTACTAAGCGTGGGTTCATACCTACATTATGCTCCAAGGCGTCCATGTTTAAAATGGATTACGAAGCAAAAGGTGATCATTGTTAACCAGACTGGCAAACGCCTACCTTGAATCCCTTGCAGTCGTGGCAGCACTGTGGATGTTTGATTACTGTAGGAAAAGCAGGCCTTCTGGCTTATTTGGTGTGTGTAGATTTGTGTTTGATAATGCCACTGGTAGATATATTAGAACGGCTCTTGAAACCTACCCACAGATCACCAGCCCCCTTATCTAGGCCTGTGTACTACAAAGGACATAAACTATCCCGACTTTCAAAAAAACATTCTCGTCTTCAGTGTCTTCCATTTTCTTAATTTCCACTCAATATAATATTAATTATTGCACTGCGTCCTCAACTTCCCCTTAATTTATAATTTAAAAAAAACATGTATTTTTTAAAGCAACAAGTTATATACTTAAGCTTTTAAGGAAGCATTGATTGTTGCCGTGAAACAGTATTTATGAAGGGGAAAAAAAAGCCCATTTATTTTCCTTCACACTCAATAACGAAACTGTTTAGTAAGTCCGCTCTGTCAGATATAAAACAAAGCAGAACTTTCTGATTTTGCTAAAGAGGAAGTATAGACCTTAAATCTGGTTTAAGCTGATTATTTTCCACTTATTTTAAAGATTTGAAGCAGTAAATTTATAGCTTTTCATCGTCCTAACCAAACTCGTATTATATGTAACAAAAGTAAATATTAAAAGTAAAACAACATTCAGCTGGAAGTGAATAATGCTGTACTCTCTGCGTTTTCAATTATCATTTTAAGTGAAATGAATCACTTGCCATTTTTTGTTTTTTTTTTATTTGGAAATAGTTTCACTTCCTTTTCCCCACTGGGCACATAATTTTGATTTATAAATATGGTTAGCCCAAAAGGAAGTTTTAAGTGTGTGTTCTTGCAAAAGGGTTTTTGTTGCAAAATAGGCAAAAAAAAAATGTTTTTTGAGCACATTAGCTGAACTAAATGCCTTAAAAAAAACAAGGCCTCACAAACAGAATATTTTTCGTAAGCATCTGTCTATTCATTTAAAAAAAAAAAAAACGGTCTCATCTTACCCCAACCTTAGCCTAATAAATTACATTTTCATTTCTCCATCTTAAATACATTTTAGAGGATCAAACTGTCGTCCAATAAAGTCTTATAAATCAACAACACACAGCAACTCACAATTGGTTCCTCAAATGCTATTAAATTAACTGTGTGCCGTCGTAAATTACATCTTATTTTCCAAATTGCTTCTCAGTAACTTCAATTCTCAAGTATTTATTTTCTGTAGAAAGGCTATAATATAATATACACATGATTTTTCAACCTCCAAGCTGCAAAACAGAAACATTCCACACCATTGTGCAAATTCTCAGAATGCTGCTTTCTGAGGCCTAGTATAGAGCAATAGTGTATTGATTTTTCTTGACTTAAAACACTATATAGATCAGAGAATTAGTGTTGTCATATATGTAAGAGGGTGTGTTGCAGGACCCTCACCTCTACTAGTTTCCATGTATAAGGTTCCCTTTTTATCTCAGTGAGTGGTAACCCTACCTTGGAGCATCTCACGCTAGGCGTCCATATGTATCCATATGGGAACTCGCAGATGCAATACCTCTCGTTAACCTGGAGGATGTTTATTTAGACACAAGGTTGGCATGCAGTTCATTTCCATAGCAATGCCGGACAATATTAATGGTTAATTAGATGGGGATTTGATCGAGTGCCATGATGTTGGCAAACTGGTGGGTTCAAAATGGTTTAGTGAGACCATTATTGTTTTGGTTCATGAAGGACAACTGTACCCTTATAGACTAAACGGCATAAACCTAATTTCCTATCATTGGTAAAGTCTAACGACATAGGTCGAAGGGGCAGTATTAACCTCCTGCAAATATCAATGTGAAAACGCTAATTTTCGGGCCATTTCTGGTCATAACTGCCAAGAACTGACCCTAGACGGAGGCAGGACGCACTGCAATGCCTCCCCAATGTCCTACACAAGTGCAATCGTGCACAGTAAATTCATCATGTGGACAAATTCTTCAGCTTGCCAACCAAATCTTGCCACTTACCAGTTTGCCATGGTTCACCTTTCAGTGAAAAAAAAAAAAAATCCCTATTGCCTATTCTTTATTCACAGAAACATTTCATGGTGACCATCCCGTGGACACACAATTTTTTCTGAAAGAAGTCGTTATGGGCAAAAAGCGCTGAAGGAGACGAGGGACATGTGGGTTTTTTAGATAACATTAGTAGAATTTCTCACTTCCTTAAAAAGACGAGCAAGTCATGAGCACATGCTCCCGAGAACGGAACTATTGCAGAAAATAACTAACGAGCAAACTCTGCACTGCTTGTGTGTCCTGGTGTAAAGCTGAAGGCCAATATAACCCTAATACAGAGACAAAAAAAGGATTTACCGAAAAAGTTGAATGGCTTTTTTAGGGAAATTGCAGCCACATCAGTTACACAATCTAGTGTCTCTCACTTGTTTACAATTATCTTTATTGTCTCCGTTGTGACCATCAGCAGTTTAATGTTCTTTTTTCTTCTGTTTCTTGGGAAATACCCAGTCTTTAGGTCAAAACTAAGCAGAGCACAATGTTAAGGTGCATAGTGCCGTCGTAGATGAATAGTATTGCTAATATTTTCAGTGACTTGTTCCTTAATATATGCAAGTAAAACAAAGTAAGGCAGCACTTCTCAGCTTTTTAAAGTTGACCCCCAGTGTACAGACATAATAAAAACAAGAGGCTGCAGTTAACAAAATGGGCTATTTGGTTCTTAGACGATGAGGAATGGTACAAACATAGGGGGGATATTCATTATACACATACTGGCAAGTCTCAGGTATTAACCCCTTTGCAACAATTAAGGTGCCTGGAACGTAATGCGGTGAAACGAGCATAGAGATCTATAGTTGCTTCCTATGCTCAGCGGATATTACTACAATGCCTTGTCATCAAGGCATCTAGTAAAACCCACATTTGACTCTATGGTTCCGTCCCAGAGTGACGGAAGTAAGGCCCCTAGAGGGAGTCAGAAACATTGCAATTAAAAAAAACTACCTTTTGGGGGGTCAGGGTTGGGGTCAAAAGGACACTGTAGGAGGATGTGGTTAGGAAAAATCAATACACTACTTTCAGTTATTGCCCTATAAAGTGCATAAATCAACAGAAAAATGTAAAAATGGGTTATTTCTTAACTCAAGACAAACATAAGAAGGTTTTTTTTTTGTAGCTATTTTATGATTTTGCTTATAGTAAATGATGTGATATGATGAAATTAATGGTATATAACTAATCCTACTATAACACCACCTAATACCCTCTAATAACTTCAACTAAAAGACTTCCTATAGAAAACAGCCCTAAAACATAACCTCACGTGGACCGAAACCCCATACGAGGAGCTACACACCCTGGAAAACCTGCCACCCCATGGAACCTCCCTACTCTACAAAATGCCAATACTCCCCGACAATGCCTCCCTGCCTAGCTTTGATCATCCTGCAACTACAAAGCCAAAGCTCTCATCCCCCTACACTGGGGCGACACAACACCTCCTTCATTCAGGGAATGGGTGGACAGAGTGGAGGCCACACGCGCATTAGAGGACCTGATAGTTAGATCGGAACCTCAGAACGAAACCTGTAGACTCACATGGTTTTACTGGCTTCAATTTCTAGAGGAACAGTGAGGAACAGTGCCCTGCCAGGCATGAAGTAACTGGTTACTCCCCTGCCCACCTATCAATTTAACACTGCAATTTCCATCACTATAAACTTTACCATCTGGGGATGCCCCCCCCCCCCCCACACTCCCCTTCCATACCCATCTCCAGTTGTGTGTGCCACCAAACTGTGGCTGCCCTCTGTTTCCCAACCCTGAGCCCTTCACTCCCACTGCTTCCCCCTAACCACTGGACACCCCTCTCCCCAAGGGATATCTGATAGTCACCTGCCCACCTCACCCATCTCAGGGTGCTATTTTATTCACCCGATGCTGATCGGGCAAACTCTCCTATAGGGGCCCACTGGTATGGATATGCTACCAGTGAATGTGATTGTTACTGCATTACACATGGTATGGAAGCCTGCTGTGCCAGGCTCATATAAATTGAATTATTATGTGTGTCCCCCCACCCCGTTTTTCTTTTTTTCTGCACCCTCTCTTTCCCTGCTCTAAGTGTCAATAAAAACTGATTTACAAAAAAAAGAAAATAATGGTATCTAAACAAATCCTAAATCTCAAAGCCTGTCTAAAAACAACCTGTAATATGTGTAGGTACAGGAAATGAGAAAGAGGAAAATGACAGCTAAACACAAACACCTCAGAAGGAAAAAAAAAACTGCCATTGTTATTTTTCCAACTTCCCTGTCTTTCCAACTCAGCTATTAATACCTGGCGTGTGCAGTTCACTTGTCATTTCACTTTTTAGGGAATATTACATTGCTTTTCTATTCTTTGAAATAGGTAGATGAATCTTCAAATAAATGAGGAGGCTCGCTCCCCAAATGTACACAAACCAGATGGTAAAGCAATTTAAGCTGCCCAATTTTACCCAACAAACTACTCGACCTATCGTAGTTTTTAGTCAAGACAGAGTTGTAGCAGTATTAGTGTATCTTGGAACAGGCAAACAAAAGACGATACAGCGATACATTGTGCAGGGACAAACCTGGTGAGCTTGTCCAACTAAGCAAATACCCGAGCTTTGTCCTTACACAATATATAAACTAAATTGGTGAGATGAAATGTTCATCCCACCTTAACTCCCCTTATCTCACCTCAGTTCACCTGCTAGTCACCTTTTTATTGAATAGCCCACAGAGAGTTTATACAGAGCAACAAGGGGAGGGAGGGGGCAGAGAGAAACAAGGGGAGGGGGCACAGAGTAACAAGGGGAGGGGGGGCAGAGAGAAACAAGGGGAGGGGGGGCAGAAAGAAACAAGGGGGGAAGAGACAGAGGCGAGGGAGGAGTCAAAGGGAGGGGGGGAGAGAGACAACACTAAGGGGGGAGAGAGACAAAGCTGGGGGCAAGGGAAAGAGAGAGGCAGCATTGGCACATAAAAGGAAATAAAAACAAGAAATTCATTTTTTTATATCATAATTTTTTATTAAAAAAGCAATTTACATGTGAATATATACAAGTTGAACTTTTTTCCTATAGGGTAGTCTTATATTCAGGCTTTTAGTTTTTTTTCCTAAAGGAATATCAAAAGCTTGGGGGATCGTCTTATAATCCTATAATATATTGAGACTAAGTCAAATTGGGCACTCGAGTTTGACTTAGAAAAAACCCCAGGTTCGACTCCTTCCCATTGAGAGTTATGGGAGGCAAAATGATATATTTATGTATATCCAATATATATATAAGTATATGGTTTTTTTTTTAAATAGGTGATTGGTGTGTGGCACTATAGTTATTGGCATGGTGCATGAAAACAATTAGAGCGAAAGCATTCAACACCGACTATAATATGGCCTAAAATTCGAACAGATTGAATTGTGACTTTGGAAGAATAGATTAATTGTTGCAGCTGTGACAGGAAAATCACAGCTAGTGAGTATTAAAGATTTACTAAAGTCAGCTTCTGTTTGAATAAAAAAGTCTGTACAAAAGCAATTCCTTATCGTCTGCAAGTCTCACCAACATTTCCAGGCTGCCACGTTGTATAATTGCTTCTCTGCCACATGACAGAGTTGAACCCTTCTAGAAAATTAACCCCCCAACCCTAAAACTAACCCCTAATACTATCTCAAAAACTAACCCTAAAACTAACCCCTAATACTATCTCAAAAACTAACCCTAAAACTAACCCCTAATACATAGTAATATAGTAATTTAGGTTAAAAAAAAAGTCCATCAAGTTCAACCCTTCTACCTACATGTATAGCTTGGAGGAAAGACCTAACAGGGGGGATATGATAGAAACATTTAAATACATAAAGGGAATCAACACAGTAAAGGAAGAGAGTATATTTAAAGGAAGAAAAACTACCACAACTAGAGGACATAGTCTTAAATTAGAGGGGCAACGATTTAAAAGTAATATCAGGAAGTATTACTTTACTGAGAGGGTAGTGGATGTATGGAATAGCCTTCCAGTAGAAGTGGTAGAGGTAAACACAGTCAAGGAGTTTAAGCATGCGTGGGATAGGCACAAGGCTATCCTAGCTATAAGACCGGGAACGGGGGACTAATAAAAGTACTCAAAAAAAATTGGGCAGACTAGATGGAGCGAATGGTTCTTATCTGCCGACACATTCTATGTTTCTATCATTTCTGATTTTGATCCAAAATCCCTAAGTAAGCTTTTTACTAACCCTAATACTAACCCTAAACAAACCCAAAAATAAACCTCCTCCTTGATAAAGCAGCCATGCTGAATTGTCAGTTGCTGTAAGTGCTGAGATGAAGTGGCGTCAAAAAACTTTCCCATCTGGTATGCTCAGGATCTCCATTATGAAAATAACTCAGGAACAGGCCTAGTTAACCAAGCAAACTTTTGGAACAGCTCCATAGTTAACTTTGTAGAGGGTCTTTGGAGCTGTACCATACACCAAAACGTAATTCCAAAGTGTATTTTTATAGCGTTCTAACTCACAATATAAGAAACTGTATACAGAGAGGAATACAAGGTAAAACTGCACACAATTGACAAACTACAATTCCCACCCTAGAAAAGGACAAGCATGCTTATGCTTTGCAGGCCAACTAAAATCATGTTGTGCTTTGGAAAGGCTGTCCATGGTTTAGTCTATAAAACTAAAAAGAAGATGTTTAGGTTTTTCATTCACCAAAGGGATAATGAGTTACTTTAATGTTGTCATCTGACAGCCTAATTTCCTGTTACATGTTTGTATTTTGGCGCATGGCTGTGCTCATTCCTTATCAGCGGTAACCACACAACGAGTCGATGGTTGACTGAGATACTTAGCTGTGTAATTGTTTTTTAAAACATTGTGCTGGCCTGTTATATCATGTTTCAACTCTTTGGGGAAGAATCTTTGTACACCTGTGCTACCCAGTTGTGATATCATTGAACCTGTTACCCATGTGGAATAACATGAGCTGTTGACCGGCCCATGTTTTTGTATAATACAGCTGTCTGGAGCCCATCAGTTTCCCATTAAAAGAAAAAAAATTGAATGTTGGACAAAGTGAGTTTTCGACTTAATAAATAAAGGATAAAACAAGGATTTAATGATCGGAAATACGATCGCTGATATCTATGTGATATCTTAAAGCATTTCAATCATGTAGAGCATGGGTTTTGTGTTACTTAAAAATAGAGAGATTTGCTTTGTTTTTAAAAATATCAATATATATTACGGTTGTAGAAAAGTCCGCAAAGATGGGTGACTATAAGAAGTTGGTGTAAGATGTAACATTGATGGGTCTTCGCTAAAAATAGTCTTTGGACTTTGATTTTGAGACTAAGTCAAATTGGGCACTCGAGTTTGGCTTAGAAAAAAACCCAGGTTCGACTCCTTCCCATTGAGAGTTATGGGAGGCAAAATGATTGAAGCTATTTTTGAGAGTAATAATTTAACTATGTCTTAAAAATAGCTTTGATCATTACGCCTCCCATTACTTTCAGTGGGGAAGATTGTAACCTGCTTTTTTTTCTAAATCAAACTCGGGTGCCAAATTTGACTCAAAATGATAGTCGACCTCCAAGTCGAATTTTTGTCAATAGACCCATAGGTCAAATTCGACACCTGAGTTTGACTTAGTCTCAAAAATAGCTTTGATCATTTGACCTTCCATTTCTTTGAATGAGGAAGATTCAAACCTGTTTTTTTTTTCCTATGTCAAACTCGGGTGGCAAATTTTACTCAAAATGAAATGAATGAGGCCCAAGGCAACGACAGATTACCATAATGCAGGTGCAAGAAAAGTCAAAGTCCTTACATGTATAGCTTGGAAGAAATGACAAGACAGAGGGGATATAATTGAGACATTTAAAAACAAAATTAATATTTAAAAGCAGAAAAACCACCACAAGAGGTCAAGTAATTTCAGGAAATATTACTTTACTGGGAGGGTAGTGGATGCGCGGAATAGCCTTCAAGCAGAAGTGATAGAGGTTAATTCAGTGAATGAGTTTAAGCTGCATGGGATATCCTTAAAGGGACACTACCACTTACATAAGATGTACAAAAATTTAAATTTTGTTTATTTTTTTATTTTATTTTTATAGTTGGACAGAAATTGGGTAGTCTAGATAGGTCGATTTGGTTCTTGTTTGCCAACACATCCTATGTTTCTAGCATATTCCTCCGCATGATGAGTACATTTAGGAGCCACGTGGGAGCAGGTAAGGCATGGACCATCAGTAAATCTGAGCCATTTTTACAGGGAACTGTGGCTAATCTCCTTCAACTGTAACAATAAATGATTTGCCATTTCAATGTTTTCTCTGGAATGTTTACTAAAACACATTTCATTTACGTTTTTTGGAAGCCTTGCGAAATCTAATAAAAATGGGGAAATATTTGAAAATCTTAATTTTTTTTTCTCCCTTGCGGTGGATGAACCCAAAAAATTAGGGGTTTAAATATCATGCCAGAAAAACTAAAAAAGCCAAAAAAAGAGCCAACGCTGCATTTTTTCTCTTTGGTTTCTCTTCCTGATCTCTTCAAACACGCTGTATTTATCTACGGGACACTAACATCTAATCAGCGTGCTGAAAATATTCAAAGAAACCTGTGTTTAAAGAATCGGACTTTTCAGTAACGTTAAAAAGGAAAGCTAAATGAAGCAGGTCGTCTAATTTTTAAAATAATATTTCTTGCCAAGTGGTTTGGAAAGACTCTGGATTTTTTTTTTTTTGAGCAGTCAGCATTTTGGAATTCATTTATGAGCTAAGCGAACATAAGTGTCTGGAATTTAAATTCATGTGTACGGCCCTGTAGTTTATCCCTTGTATTACTTATTTTACAAAATGTAAGCAATCAGTTTATAAAATAATAGTAGCCATTAGGGAGGGTTAATGGTTAACACATTGGGGGCCATTCTTGTAAAGTGTATTGTCTGTTAAAGAAAAGCTTATATTTCATTTTTGATTACTGGGTTTGTTTTGGTATTAGTGAAATTAAATCATAATAAGGCCAAGCAAAAACATTTTCCTTTTTCTGTATTTGTACCCCAAGTTACCATCACCTCCCCACCACACTTTCTAAATTGCAACCCATTTCCTCTCTTAACCCAAAAAGATCTTACCATAACTCCACCCACTCATCCATGCTTTAGCACCATTTTTAAAGGTACACCTAATAGGGGGAAATTCATTTGGTATGTGTTTTGTACGTTATACAGGTTCTGAGGCATCAAGGAGTATATTTCTTGGTGGTCTGTTAACTGATGTTGTAATTGCATCTGGCGATTTTGGCTATTCATCTGTGTTTATTGGGATTGCATGAGGTTTTTAGTCTATGAAGCGCTAAGGTCGAAACGCGTCAGACCCTAAAACTTTTTTATATTAGTCTAAACTGCATGCAATAGTGGGATTGCTGGTTTGCACACAGAAGGAATCTACCCTCAATAAACACTGGAGTGCTGTAACGCCAGTGTTTGCTTAACTCCATATTGTATCCATTCTGGTTCCCCAGGACATACTTGAAAACGAGACAAATCTCAGTGGTAAAACACTTTCTAAATAAAAAAAATTAGTAAATAAATTGTTTCAAGTATCGGTTCAAGAAGGCCTCGACAAGAGTGGGCCACTCAGACTTTGAAGGCCATAATCTTTCCAATGTTTTTGCATTTGTTTTACCCCTTTTGGCCGTGTCTTTCTCTTGGTGGCATGTGCTGTTTTAACAGTTCTGCGGTGTTTCTGTTTCTCATGTACCGTACCTACAAAATTTATATATATATATTTTGTTTTTATCACCATAAAAAGGGCTTTCTTTAGATACCATTATTTTCATCATATTAAATAATTTACTACCAAATTTTGTTTTAAAATATGTTGAAAAAATATGTTCACCTGAAAACTCGATTGCACAATTACATATGGTAAGAAAAGACCCTGTCAAAATAATTTCTAAAGTTTGTCCAAGTTTAGAAATATGGCATTTTGATATGTTCTCATGCTGTGTTCTGCAAGTTAAAGGGCAATAACTGAAATTAGTGTGTTTCTTTCTTAGCCATTTTCTCCCATTTAGCCTCTAGGGGCAGTCTAGCAACAGAGAGACGGAAGTGCTAGTTCATGATTTCTGAAGCTCTCTCCGATATGACGCCCGCAATTTGGACTGTGGAGTAATCACTGGTGTCCTCTGCATTACATTTCGGTGTTTCTATATACCTCCATATTAACGCATTACAGCAACACCGCCTGAGTGGTGGACCCAGAGCATCATAAGTTGCAAAGGGGTTAACCTCTTCCTGCATAAGGATGTTCTACTCCAACCTAAAATACATGGCTCAAAAGCACCGAGGACTGCATAGAACGTCCTCTCTTCCGCAGCATATCGTGGCCACCCAAGAAAACTGAAGCAGGATCCCTTCTGCCAGATCATGCCACTTTGAGTGAGCTCAATCTGACAGAGTAAATGTTAGCGGAACTCAAAGTGAGCACCGATTACATCAACTAGAATTGCATTCAGGCATCAGGCACGCTTCTGCGAAGCCAGGAATGACATCACAAGTTCACGCAATCTTTCGCCAGGGACCCATGGTGGCCTATAAAGATCGAGATCTGGTCTTTGCCTATGTGTCCCTGGCTCTGTAATTAGGGCCAGAAACACAAAATCACCTTTTCCCCATTACAGGTGTTGGGGTTTAAGAAGCAACCAATGACTTGACATTGTATAACGTCCTATGTATTGTGCTGTGAGTTTAAGAACTTAATTTGGACGACCATGCCGAAAAAGCTCTTAGTATATGGGGGAGTTTCCTGCCCTACCACATACTGGTAGGAAATGGACAACATGGCAGGTCATTGTGACCTTTTTCCATGCCAGTTGTTGAGTGAGCCGAGGTGCTCGCAATAGAATTACTCGAGAATGGCATTCAGATCCAGTGGAATTCTCATTTTCTTAGAAACTTTTATTTATCACCATTACTGAGCTAATGTGAACAAGAATTCAGACTGGAAATCTCATCTGTAATATTAGACAATGTATCTACAATTTGACTAAACTATTTGGCATGTTGGGGTATCCTGCCGGACAATAAACTACATTAATCTTACTTAAATTTTCCATTTAAATTATGACAAGACGCTGTGAAAGTGGGCTCAGTATTAAATGCTACCAAAATGTTATTAAAATGGATAATAACTTTTTCCTGACTAGTTTTCCAATTTTTAAGAGTTCACTTAAAAAATGTATAAATCTGCTCCTTAAAGCCAGGCTCTGGGCGTGGGTATGTGTATGTTACCTTATGTGCAGTTAGGGGCCTACAGACCAAACACAATAATTAATACTCTAGGGGGCTATGGAAATTACTGTATGAAAAAAAGGGGGATAAACCACTTGGGTGGTCAGGTAACTCCACATTTAAAGTGTACCTGACACATAAAATGTATTAAAATAACATAATAAAGGATTACCTGTTTATTATTTTAAGGTTTTTCTTTAAAAAAAAAACAAAAAAAAAACAATTCTCTGGTGTGTTTAGATATTTGTAGGAATACATCTGCTGCTCAACTAGTTTTTCCAAATCGTTGTCATTATGATTATAAACCATTTGCCTATTGTTTTCCCAATAGAATATTGCAGACTTTCTGGATAAAATATTCGACTCTGCATTATCGGTTTAGTTGTTTTTTTTTTCAGACCCCAAACTTATTCACCAGTGTCCTGCACTCCAGTGTCCCACATAAAGTGCATGCTTAGATATCTACTTTGTCACTCCCTCTTCTAAGGCCACACCCCCAGCATCTTGCGTTTCCGGGAGGAAATGTTGGGGGGTTTGGTTTTATAAGCCTTTCAAGCATATGTGAGTCAGTAACCAATATATACATTCTAGCTGTCGTCTGATAGGCTTGTAGGTTTTCTCAGCCAATCAGAGAGTAGCTTTTATTTTGAATGTGAAAGTGACTAGGCTTTTTACTTCTACTATTTCTCTCAAGATTTAAAGGACAACTGTAGGCAACAAATTAATTTCTGTTTAATTGAAAGATGGCAGCAGGTATAGGTGTTTTAAATAAAAATGTGTTAATGAAAGAATACAAATAAAGTACCTTATTCAGTCCTCTTTGCTCCACACTTCTCAATCAGGGGGCTGACATATTGCTTAGAATGTTGGGTCAGATCTTCATTCACCTTGGGTCAGATCTGATCCAAGATTCTAAACAACTTTTCCGCCCCCTGTTAGTGCTATTTAGAGCCAGAAGTCCTCAATAAGTACATTATTTACTTATTTTAATCCTTAAATAATTTATACATACAGAGACCTGCATCTCCATTGCATGTGAGGGCATAAGTTTGGTTATCGTTGTTGCGATTCCTCAATTATGCGACCCTGAGCCAAGTGCTGTAGTTGCCTCACTCTCGTTACTGCTCTCCATGCCCCATGGGGGTGTGTTTATTAAAAAATGATTTGTGGTTAACTAAAAACCGAGTGGCAAAACAAAATAAGAGAGTATAGAAACGAGTCAAGTCTTGTTTTTACTGTGCACCTAGAGCATGAAAAATTATTGAAAATTATCTATACATTGTGTTAGCAAAACTGCAAACAAATGCCTAAATTAGGAGAAAAATGTGTTTTAAGTAGACATGTGCATTCGTTTTCGAACAAATAAACGAATAACGAAAATGCAAAACTAACGAAAGACGAAGAACGAATGGTTAATAAACGAAAATCATTGCTCCATTCGTCCATTCGTGCTATTGGCATTCTATAAACCGAAATAGAGTCGGTTTATAGAATACCAATAGCATTACATATACATTCCATAAACCGACATAATGAATGACTTTCGGTTTATGGAATGCATGAAATACTATTGGCTTTCTATAAACATAACTAGAGTCCCCATTCATAAGAATTTCTTATGAATGGGGACTCTAGTTCGGTTTATAGAAAGCCAATAGTATTACATGTATTCTCTAAGCCGAAAGTCTATAAACCGAAGGTCTTTCGGTTTATAGACTTTCGGTTTATAGAAAACATGTAATACTATTGTCTTTCTATAAACCAAACGAGAGCCCCATTCATAAGAAAATCTTATGAATGGGGCTCTCGTTCGGTTTATAGAAAGCCAATAGTATTACACGTATTCTATAAGACGAACAAATAAAACGAAACGAAAATAATGAAAGAATTTCGTCTGAAACGAATGCAGTAATGAACGAAATTCGTTTTAGACGAAATAAATAACATTTTCGTCCGAATGGACGAAAACGAAACGAAAATGTTAGTTTTGCACATGTCTAGTTTTAAGTGTGTCTGTGGAGTCTTCTGCTTATGACATCACCTGTGGCACGGTATGCAAATTACACATTTCCCATTGAAAAGCAGATCATTTGCATATCAAGCCACAGGTGATGTCATAAGCCAGAGACTCCACAGACACATTTAAAACACATTTTTTTTTCTCCTAATTTAGGCATTTGCTGGCAGTTTTGCTAATACAATGTATAGATCATTTTCAATCATTTTTCATGCTCTACATGCACAGTAACAACAATGTTCAGGTGATACAGTCCCTGTAACTTTTACCTAGCAGTTTCTTTTATTTGTTGTCAGTGGTTTGAACCGAAGGCCACAAAAACATTTTGCATCCTGTGTCTATCTCAGCTCAACGGTGACAGCCGGAAAAAAAGTAAATCGTGGCAGAATCAGGATTCTTCTTGCAGTTCAAGTTCTTCGTCAAGCCAGATGTTAGATTCATTTCCATTGGTTTTCCATTTATAAAATTAAAGGCTGTAGTTTAATGAGACAAGGTCTGTCTCTGTCTGATGTGGATAGATTAGATTAATGTAATAAGTAATGTATATCTTTACTCTTCCTCTGCTGTTGCTTTCTTAACTGGCAGAAAAAATGTACTGGGGAACACGACTGTATCCATTTATCATATACGCTTGTAAAATATACTGTATTTTATATACACAGTGACTTATCTGGACAAGGTCCCAGTATTCTTACTGACTAGTGGAACAAAGTCCCCGGTAGTCCACTATGATGCTGTACATTGAAATTTATAAAGATATATTGCTACTCTGTACTAATGATCCTTCCCTGAAAGAGAAGAAGTAAGTATATATAGATATATATGCACATGTATGCAGGGGCGGGCTGGCTGGGGGGGGGGGGGGGGGCAAGGGGCAATTAAATCCCAGGCTGCTCTGTTTTTGCTATCTGAGGCTGCAGCTTCACAGTGCGGCCAGCAGGGGGTGCACAATTCCAGTTATACACCAATCTAAGTGTGTGAGTATGAGTACCTGTGGCTTGCCTCAGAGTGGGGTAAGGACTGGGGCTGAATTTAGATTCCCTGCTGCTAGTGTCCATTCTCCAGTAGACTAAGGCTGCCTTCCCCTGCAGAGCTCCTGCCTTTCCTCCTCTTCCTTACTTCCTCTTCCATTAAGACAAGAACAGCCTTAGGTAAGTTATTTATATGTGTAATAATAATGTAAACATAGAATGTGTCAGCAGATAAGAACCATTCGGTCCCTCTAGTCTGCCCAATTTTCGAAATACTTTTATTAGTCCCCAGTTCCTTATCTTATATCTAGGATAGCCTTGTGCCTATCCCACGCATGCTTAAACTCCTTCACTGTATTAACCTCTACCACTTCTACTGGAAGACTATTCCATACATCCACTACCGTCTCAGTAAAGTAATACTTTCATTAGTCCCTGGTCTTATCTTATATCTAGGATAGCCTTGTGCCTATCCCATGCATGCTTAAACTCCTTCACGGTATTAACCTCTACCACTTCTACTGGAAGACTATTCCATACATCCACTACCCTCTCAGTAAAGTAATACTTCCGGATATTACTTTTAAATCGTTGCCCCTCTAATTTTAGACTAAAAATAAGGCCTTAAGCAAGCACCCCAGAGGGGACTTGAACCCATAATCCCTGGCTTAGGAGGCCAGTGCCTTATCCATTAGGCCACTGGGGCTGTACCTTTGTCTGTGATTTGCCTGTGATTTGCCTGTTGTTCCATGTCTGTCTGTTTAGCTGTATCTTTATTAATGTGTGATCTACTTTGTTTTATCAGTCTATATTTATTGCTGTATTTGTCTGTGTCTATATCTCTTTTTATCTCTGTTTTATTCTACCTATCCTTATATGTATATCTCTACTGTCTTTATGCTACTGTGTCTATCGATGTTTCTATTTACAATCTTGTGTATGTCTATGTGTGGCTGAGCATCATGAGAGTTACAGTGCAGATCACTGTGTACTACAGATACAGTGATGCTCTGCCAGACAAAAACCTGAATGAGGGTGTCACAAAATGTATTTGAAGATCCACTGTGACGGGGGTTCTTGGAGGGGCCTGGCAGCCAGAAGACTCCCAGTGGACTATGGACCCTGTCTGTCAATATATTGGTTTGAGAGTACATACTTTGAGGGCGCCAGTGGACCCCTGTTTTCAACTGGACTTCAAATACAGGCTCATTCAGGATGTGAGCCAAGATGTGTACTCTAGGATTCAAGCCTTTGTCCCATTCACTGTGTTTTCCCCAGGTTAAGATTGTATCCTATTCTGTAAACCCCTGTTATTATGTCACCATACCCATTGTCTTTCTGTAAGTCATTCAGTGTCCTGTTGTACAGTGATGTCCTTCAATTAGCAAGTTACTGTAATTGAGTGCACTCTGTATGTATCTGATACCTTTGTATCCTGAAAGATGTGAGGCAGGATTTCCCCATTGTATGTCCTTCTGTTAAACTGATTATATTGTGTTCGTTATGTGTCTTACTGTGTGTATTGTAATTACCGTATTTATCGGCGTATAACACGCGCCGGCGTATAACACGCACCTTATTTTAAGAAGGAAATTTCAGGGAAAAAAACTTAAGAACTTAAATTTAGAACTTTGAAGCCCAATATGCCATTTTAATATGCCAGGATATTGCCCCCAATATGCCATTTAATATGCAGGATATTGCCCCCAATATGCCATTTAATATGCAGGATATTGCCCCCAATATGCCATTTAATATGCAGGATATTGCCCCTAATATGCCATTTTAATATGCCAGGATATTGCCCCCAATATGCCATTTAATATGCAGGATATTGCCCCCAATATGCCATTTAATATGCCAGGATATTGCCCCCAATATGCCATTTAATATGCAGGATATTGCCCCCAATATGCCAATTTAATATGCCAGATATTGCCCCAATATGCCATTTAATATGCAGGATATTGCCCCCAATATGCCATTTAATATGCAGGATATTGCCCCCAATATGCCATTTAATATGCAGGATATTGCCCCCAATATGCCATTTTAATATGCAGGATATTGCCCCAATATGCCATTTAATATGCAGGATATTGCCCCAATATGCCATTTAATATGCAGGATATTGCCCCCAATATGCCAGGATATTGCCCCCAATATGCCAGGATATTGCCCCTTAGTATGCTCGTTATGCCACCCTCCTCCCCCCTTCCCCAGACCCCAGTACTTACCTCGTTCCTGCTCTGTCCCCCGGTGCTCTGAAGCTGCGTGGCTGTGAGGGAAGCGTTGTGAGCTCCCCTCCAGCCGCGCGGTCAATAAAGTTTGTTTTAAAAAAAACACACTTTATTGACCGCGCGGCTGAAGGGGAGCTCACATCGCTTCCCTCACAGCCACGCAGCTTCAGAGCACCGGGGGACAGAGCAGGAACGAGGTAAGTTTTAGATTTTTTTTATTTTTTTTTCGGCGTAAAACACGCACACACCATTTTCCCCCTATTTTCAGGGAGAAAAAGTGCATGTTATACGCCGATAAATACGGTAGGTTTACTCATGGTAATTCCTATCTGGTTTGCAGCCTGGAAGTCTAATACTAGCCCCAGTTAGTTGGAGAACTATGCTTAGTTCCATCCCCCCATTGTATACAAATGTCTGTGAAGTCATTTTTATGTCTTTTTATAAGTCTGTGTTGTTTGACAAATAAAGTTGTTGTTCATTCTTGCTGTACCTAACTGCTAGTGGTCTGCTGTCTGCTATTTGGGTACAAAGAGCAAGGGTCCAGGGAAGACTTGCTGGGTGAATGCTGAGCTTTAATCGGGGGCTAAGGAGGTGACTTCACACAGTGGGCAGAGGGTCTACCAAGCCCGGTAGACAGTCTGTTACAGAGGGTTACAGTAGTGGTCATCCACATGTAATCATTGGTACCCCAGTTGCACATGATGCCCACAACCTGTTGTCTAGCATCATGAAAGCTGTAGAAGACTTGGAATCTTATTTACTACAAGTTTTGAAGCTTAGTCCCCCCTTTTGGCTGGAGAAGATTCATAGATGACAAAACGTTTGCCAGCTAATTTGGAACATTCAGCAAGGTACCTAGTCTTTTCCGTGCCAGAACCTCATAGGAGCCATGGTCCCTTGCCAACCTTTCAAATGACATTTGCTGGGGACTAAAGGTTTGACTCAGTATGCCCCAATTGGACCCAAAGTGTGGCCGGAGAGGGGCATATGGCTGATTTCTGCACTAAATTGGCCATTTCCAACGATTTCATTCAGTTGGGCAGACTAGATGGACCGAATGGTTCTTATCTGCCGACACATACTATGTTTCTATGTTTCTATTATCATGTATGTACATAAGTTTACGTGTCCATTCCATAACTTTTATTGGGGTTACTAAGTGACGTATGTGAAATGACAGTGATTAATTTTGTAGTAATAAAAAAAATACTATAATTGCATGTTGAGACTATTAGCATGCCAATGTAATATTGATTTGTGATGTTTTGTATTATATTATACATCTGTATAATATATATATATACATGTATATATACATATATATATCATTCATATACTTTTTTAAATTGTAAATTAATTTGTTTTCACATGTTTTTGGGATTTTTTATTTAATTTCTTTTATTTAATTTTCATCTATTTTTGGAGGAGATGTCAACTTCCTGGGGTCTTGATTTAACGGATACTCAGATCAACGGGGTCCGAAACGCAGACCTACGATTTTCACATAGAAAATCAATGTTTCCTGACATCGATCGCTGAATAAACAAATGGCCGAATTATATTTTCATTAATTACACATTTCTTCATTCATTCATTCAGCATCACATTTGTTTTTAAAAGAATGGACAATAATATGAGCATTTTTACATTTTTTTTTATGTTAATTTTCAAATTTTTTAAATGTATCTAATTAATGTATTTTATTTAATACATTTATTTTAAATGTATTTTATTCATGTTAAATATGATGTTTTTGGTTTGTTTTTTTTACAGATTTTTATTTTTTGACACTGGAGGCCTCTTCAGGAGGATAAATACAGCGACATCTGTATCTCAGAAACCCAGAACTGCAATAAATAAAGACATTTCTAGAAACCTGAGAAAACAGGTCAATAAAATATTTTCTATGTGAAAACTGAAAAAAATTTTTTTTACTTGGAATACAATGTTCTCCCAGCACCCAAATGGCACCCAGGAATTGCCCCAGTGCCCAGATGGCACCCAATATTTACCCCAGTGCACAGATGAAACCCATGACTTACTCCAGCACCCAGCAGTCACCCAGTACTTACTCCAGCGCCCAGAAAGTACACATGATTTATTCCATCACCAAGATGGCAAGCAGGATGTGCCCCAGCATTCAGATCGCACCTAGGAATTACCCCAGCACCCAGATTGCAACCAGGACTTACTCCCGTGTCCAGATGACCCCCATGATTTACCATACATCACACTACCCGTGCCTCTGTGTATTCTGAGCATTGGAAGGTCACGTGACACCCAATGCTTTTATGTGCGGGGAGTACAGGGCAGTCTCAAAAACAGACATTAGCTGCCTGCCCTCCTCTGCTGCCTGCACAAAGAGGGTTGGCGAGGGGAGATCTTTTGATCTCCCCGGCCAGTGCTTCTGGCGCCCTCAGATTATATTGCTGAATAGACCCCATATGGTTAATGTGGAACCAAGGTCATATATTCTGATTATTATATTAATGAAATAGTATGCCTTTTGTGTCCTCTGGCTCCACTGCTAAACTGGTGCTATATTGTGCAAATGTTTATTGCTATTTAGATCGATATTTGTGTATATACTGTGTTCGGAGTCGACAGAAAGAGGTACTTGTTACATGCAGTAAGACCACAGCCACCATAATTTATTGTCTTTGGTTTTGGCATCTCTCATCCCTGAAAGAAATAAAACTACAATATAGGTATGTTAAAGAAGTTTATAAAATGTAAAAATATTATTTTTGGGGGGTTTTAGTTTGCAAAAAAGGCGTTTTACGTTTCATGAGACTCTTCCCCGACTAACCAAGATGAATTAAGGAAACTTGGCCAAGGAATAAAAGAACTATTAGTTTTCAGCAATCCGCAAAAACAGTTTTCATGTTTTTCAGCATTTAGATAATCTTTTTTTTCCCTATATCTGCCAAATGACATTTCACTGTTTATACAGCCCCTGAGAAATATTTAACAGTATTTCAGAACGTACAAAAAAAAAAAAAGTCTTCAGTCAAAGAAACTATAGTTAAAATGAGGCCAGTTCAAATTTTGTGCTGCTCTGCAACCTTTCATACATCACCACAAACAAGGGTGCGCCAACTCCGGACATGCTTTGTGATTGTACTGAAGGTTTTACAGGTGGATAGTAATAATAATAGTATATTTTTAAAGAGCTTTTTAAATCTGAATTGATGTTCTCTCTCAAACTTTAAAGACAACTTTTGGCAGAAAATGAGCTTAAATATATTTACATAATTGAAATTGAGCCTTAATGAGTGCCCAGTCAGGGGGCAGACATGTTGTTTAGAATCTAGGGTCAGACCTTCGGAAATTTTGGGTCAGGTGATCCAAGATTCTAAGCAACATGTCCACCCTTTGACAAAAGCTACATGGAAATTGAACCCTAATCGCTGAGGGTTAAACAGGTAGTGCATTTACCAACCAAGCTATGTCATTGGATGTATTATTTACTGAGAATTATTACCCCGAGCCCTCATTTTAATGATCAAATAAAAACAAGTAGAAAAAAAACAAACCTATGTTTACTTGTCATGACTTTCTGTAAACCCACATTGCCTTAGGTCTTCCAAAGCCAATGGACAATTCACCCATTCATCCATGTTTCTACTCATATGACCACCTTTGAGCAGAGTGTCCATTCATCGCCAGCTTTAATGAGCCTCCGTATATTCCGAGAAAAGTCAATGAGTCCACATGCTCTAGAGCATCGAAATCATAAGTTATGTGGATGTAAACAAATTTATGGTGTAAAAGATCATAACAAAATAAGTCAGAAGAACAATGAATATTTATATTAGTACCTCACATTCTGGTGAATTAAATCGTACTATTTTTTGATTAATTTAATATCATGCCAATACCTATAGTTGACTTTGTTGGATATCTTTTTTTTTTTATTGTTTTGTCTTATTTTAATACATTTACTGCAACGTTAAAATAATTCAAGGGCTTAGCTAATGGGCAATATATATATGTAGCCCCCAGCATTGCATTAACCTAGATAACAAACTCTGCTCCAGGTATGATCAGTAATGACTGTTTGGTATGAACCATAATATAGATTTCTAGTATTTCCTGTAATTTATCTTCAGGCAAGCTTAGCGACTCATTGTAAGACTTCTAAAGAAGTACTAAAAGCCTTCCCTACACCTGACTCCCGCAACCCCCCTCAATCTTCATTTGTCCAATGGCAACAGTTTTGGTTCCAATACAATATTTTCTTAATGAACCCCTGGAATGTGGCTGTAATAAACCACTCTCTCGGTCGGGTCTTTGATGATTTTGAGTATGCTATTGTAAGTTGCCCACTCACATAATTCCTTGATGCAGTTTGGACCCGAATCCTTAATCCTAAAGAAAGGCACAATGCTGAGAAAATTCTTGGACCAGTTTACGAAATGCTTGACGCATTTCGCAGTCCTGAATCGTATGCTTTTGGCCTTAAGTTTTAAATTCCCTGCTCAATTCTCTGGAATTCTTGCTTTTATAAATAACGCTCTATGTGTACCCAAAAAAAAGAAGAAGAAGAATTTAAATGGATGGTTTTCTGACGGGCGTAATTTGGACTTAGGAAAGCAATACATTCAGATGATATGTAAGTCTTCTAATGACAAGTGCGGTTTATAGAAAAATAAGTAAACGGCCACTTAATGGTCTCAAGAATAGTTTTAATATCAGTAAATGAGCGTTTATCTTCATTAAAAAAAAATATAAATAATGTGCTCTGTAATAGCCGGCGAGACATTGGATTGTGCCAGTTCCTTAAGTGCATATTAGCCGATGATTCAACTCTAGCTTCAAGCACGATGATCAATTACGTGTGAGAGCACAAAGCCGAGAACGCAATAGAGGCTCCATTTTAAGTCGCTCGCAATATATACAATTTCGGGGGGGGGGGGGGCAGGGGGGAATATTTCACATTTAAATGAGATGCTAAATTAATAAATGGAAACATTTTCAGGCGGATATTTTCTTAATCAACTGGACAGGCACACATACCTTTCAACGTACCCCTATTGGCAATTTGGGACGTGAGTGGTTTGGAAGGGGGAGTGTCAGCATTAGTGCTCATGGTCATGCCAAACCATCTGCCCATGCACAGTATATATTTTCCAGGGGTCGCGGTATGGTCCCCTGTGGTCGCGTTTAGTTTGATAAGTTTCAGGTTATTTTCTCTATGTACCTGATTGAGTCCCCTTTCCTCCTTATAGCTCTATCATGGGGCCGACATGCTGCTTAGCATCTTGAGTCAAATTTGACACAAACTGAAGGAAGATCCGATCCAAGATTCTAAACATCATGTTAGCCCCCTGAAGAATCCAAGAGGACTCATTAAGGTTCCTGTTCTATTATTAAAGCATTTTCTGTTCAAAAATGTCCACACTTGATGCAATCTTTCCACTAAGCATAAGTTTTGCCAGCAGTTGTTCTTTAAAGCAGTAGTCATTCTATAGCAATGGGTCGTTTCTACTGACCCTACTAGTACGAACTGAGAAGAGGTATGGGTTAACATGGTGGAAAAGTACATTATGTATCAAGGGATTTCATAAAAAATGGTTTCATTTCCAATGGATAGATTGAGATAACATACCCAGATTTATGTCTAACATTGGAATTTGTGTTTTTTTTTTTAACTGAAATTGATATGAATAGCCCCAAAGCAGAGGTCGTGGGAGATAATACTCAGGAAAAATTTATGAGTTTCAGGAATAGACATATGGCTATAAAGGAGGCTTTTTAAAAAATGTTGTTGATAAAAAATAATACGTAATGGAGATTAACCAATTGGTTCTTATCTCACAATGTATGTCATTGTATTGCAATGCCTTCCACCAAGGAGTCATACGGCTGCTGGGAATGCACAATTCTAAAGAAGCCTCTTGCTGTCGGGTATATGGGATTTCCAAAAACTTCAGGAAACTCTGTCTTCAAAGGAAGCTGAGTGTTTGATCAGTGTTCTGTCGGTACGTGTGTTCTTGAGAGTTCCGTATAGGGGGGCTCATCCTCATGACTAGCAGGAACTGCTAGGCGATGGGCCAAACAATAAACAAAGTCTGTTTAGCAACAACACAAGGGTGTAAAGATCTACATCCAGAAAAACCTCACTGGTTCTCCAGATAGTTGCTTCAGTTTTAGCACTTTGACCCCAGAATTGGTGCTGCACTTTCTTTCCTGGGACAGCATTATAAGACGGACCAGACTACCACCAGTACTCCGAGTGCTCTGCTTCATCTGCTAAGTCAGTTTGCTCGCTGGTAGAAAAATATTGTCTCCGCACTTGGCCATCTAGAATTGTCCAGATGATCGGCTGCATCTGTAACCGCTGGGCTTACAAAAAAAAAAATGTTTAAAATATCATGTAAAAAAACTTTTAAATTGAGAGAAGAGGGCCTATTTATTTATTTTACCATAATTTCAACCAGTGTCCAGCTAGTTTTTTTTTTTTTTTAATCCTATTACCCTTTCTAACTAAACTTGATAATAAATTATACCAGTATTTCAGTTTAAGAAAAAAAAAACATTTTTATTAAGATAGTCAAACAAAAGACAGCATTGTCCTTCCAGTTCACTTTGGTGAAAATCCTCATTGGGCTTCCCAGTGCGCAATATGGCCGCTCTGGTCTCCTCGCGGCTCATAAAATAGGTGATTAAAGATCTCAAAGGAAATTGCACTTGGAATTTTAATGCATTCCATCGGACAGCTGCTAATCCGCTGCACCAACTGAGGCAACCAATCTTTACTGCAGGACTGGGACATGGAACCACTATTACAAGATCCACAGTACATAAGACAATAAATACTGGACATTAGTAACACATGCTTTATAAGAGTTACACATTGAGCAGCCAAGAGATTCACTAAACTGCACAAGGTGTGTATACACAATTTATATAGAGACATTGTATTGTGCTAGTCACAAATTATTAAGGTATGTATACTGTTTTGAGTTAGTACAATAGTGCACTTAAGGGGACAGTCTTGTCCCCAAACTCACTTTGGTGCAAGATGAAGATTACTGCTTGTATAGTGCAGAGGCTTTTTTTCCAGTGTGATTTGATTCAGGCATTCTGCAGAAATCACATTTTTAATATTTGACCTGCTTACTGCAGGTGTGGCAGCACTGATTATAAAGACACTTCCTTAGATCCTCGAATTGAATACATTGTGTGGACTCTGAATGATCTTGCTCTTGTGCACAGTAGGATCTCTTAACAGTGCAAGTTAGAGGTAGGAGAGTAGGTAGGACTTTTTTTTACATTTTGGTTAATTTTATCAGGTCTGGTGCCCTTTGGTAATACTTACAGGGCAATATTACGTGGAGGAATGGACGCTTAAAAACGATAAGACTTTGGTTTATAGTTGTGACCATGATTTCACTTGCATTCTGATTGGTTTAGTGTATATTATACCTCCAGCTTTGCTGTGAATTTTGATACATTCAGAATTCACTGAGAAAACAAATCATCCCTTGTGTTCAAAAATTCGATAGCAAAAATTTCATAGATCAACATAAGTAATACAAAGAGCATTAAAGAAGCAACCCTTTATTGATTTTACTCCCTCTTGGGGGGCTATTCACTAAAAGGTGAGTTGCAGGTGGGTTGAGGTGAGATGAACATTTCATCTCACCAGTTCAGTTATTTATTGGGCAGGGACAAACCTGGTGCATTTGCTTAGTGGGATAAACTCACCAGGTTTGTCCCTGCACAATATATAGCTAAATTAGTGAGATAAAATGTTCATCTCACCTCATCTCACCTTTTGGTGAATAACCTCCTTTAATCCCTTTGTGACACTTGCACAGTCTATTGCGTCCTAATTTAAAGGTCCCAAAAAGACGCTAGGAAGGCGTAGAACGTCCTTCACTTAACAGCTCGTATCGCGACCGCCCAAATACCTTAGAGAAAAAAAAAGGATATGTTTTATTCAGAAGCAACCGACAGGCTGGCCATGAACTGGAAATACACTCATATAACAAAACATACATTTTTCACATTTTTTAAACATGATTACCTGTTCCCATAAATAGGCAACTTCGACAGCAAGAAAAGGGGGGGGGGGGGAGATTTTGACGAAAGGTTTTTGGTGTTTGCGATATGAATTTCAACACAGGATTCCTCTGAGTGTTGTGGTATCTAAAAAATTAGTAGCCATACGCTCATACCTTGTTTGGACTTCTGTCTACTCCATGGCTATCTACTCCATGTATTATCAGGCTGTGAATCATTAGATCTTCCTCCTAATCATGCCATGGTATTTACTAGCAATTATTACATCTGGACTGTGTGTTTTTCATCAGACAAGAGCATGATGTCTTTTAAAACACCTTCTAGATATTTGCGACTTTATACAAAGCTTCAGAGTCTACAATACACCCATTATGCTTCCAATGATTTAAGACCAAGTTTGTCTAAAGAATTCCACTTCATCCTTATCTAAAATATTAGAATACCAAAACAAGTACGGTGGTGCTGGACTATATCTGTCTCAGAAACTATTAGAAAAAAAAAACATAACATTTTTTTTTTTTTTTTAAACAGTGATAGTATTATTTATTATATCAAAACAACTTTATGTTTTATTTGGATCTCTGGCGCCCTTTTCTTTTTTTAAAAAAAAAGTTCTCAACATGACAGTAATTAGCCATTGCGATGTTCCATAGAAGATACCAGCCAAAAGCTCTGGAATCTGTTTTTGCTCAACCTCTGGAGATGACATCACCAGGCAGCTTATTTTAAAGAGTTCTAAGGACTGAAACAATGTAACGCTCAAGACAGAGGAATGAAGAGGAAAGATCTATGGGTCTGAGGGAACCCATTTATAAAATAGCCGTTGTATTTTAAATCTGTTCATAATGGACCACGCAGTCATAAACACTGGGTCAAAGGCAATTTTAGGACAATAATGGAGTGACGTTTAGTCCTGAGAATGGACTAATAAAAAGTTCCGCCTAACATTAGGTTCAGCAGAGATATCAAAGGGTTTTACTGTTATTCTTACTAAGTTATGTGCGCCAAGATGATCATTCTCAAGTTATGAAATCCATAAACACGGCATAGCCTTATTTCATCTTATCATAATCCTGCAAATCTCTTATTGTTCTGCGGGGTAGACAGCGAGCAGGTCTGTTTAATGGAGTGCAGAGGTTTATTATCTAAAGGGAGAATCCTGAATTTCAGTGTGTATATGCTCGCTGGGGTACAGCTCCACCCCGTAGCTCACGGTTGCTAAGTAAAGGCTTTGTCTGTTTACATAGCTTAACAACAAACTCCAGAAACGTGTTGCTAAGCGTATAGTGTATGTATATAATGAAACTATGCATACTTGCCATTTCGCTTGTGCAGTTAAAAAATAAAACTACATTTATCTTGGTTCCCATCAAAATTCTCCCCTTTCCTTTCTCCCACGTAGGGTCAACATCAGCATTTTGTGGGGCCTCTTACAGAAAAAATGGTCTAGGCCCCCACTCCATTTCTCCGGCACTCATTTTATTATTGCCCCCACATCCCTTGCTATAGCACCACCTTGAACACCATGGACATGCCCCAGCATCCTCATTGCTCACCCAGGACTTAACCCAGTCAACGGCCACTTTGTATCCATAGGCCATGCTCCGGCACCCAGAAGACAGGCCCTAGCATCCTCATTGCACACCCAGGACTTACCCCAGCAAGCATCCACTTTGCACCCATAGGACATGTCTCAGCACCCACAGGACATGCCCCAGCACCCACATTGCACACCCAGGGTCCTTTGGATATTAAACCCGCTCTATAAATAGATTTGTGAGCTTGGAGAATTTTTTCTTATTAAAGTTGCTATCAGAAAGTGCCTATACTTGGGCCATAGGCAGAGATAGGCACAGTGTCTAACAAGCAGGGCTACATTAAGGCACTGGTTGGCCTTGCGTAGAGCTTTCAATACTAGGCTCCCATCTTCTCAATGACAACAATATCATATAATACACACAAATTGGTGTGTCTCCTTATGGCCCCATACTCCCTTTTTTTCCTATAAATGGAACCCATACACCCACTTCATCCTACCCTCTTGCATCTCCATTTTTTCGTCCATTTAGCTTTCCCATTGAGGAAACTTGAACTTGACTACAGAGATGTGGGCCATCGGCAAATGCCTACTTTGAACATTGGATAAGGACATCAGCATCTGTAGCAAGGTCTGTGATGTTCCATAGAACATCATTAAATTGTCTCAATGTGTTGGTGCCTCACATCACAGGTATCTATGAACCATGCAAGGCTTGTAAAGTATCAAAATAGTGCTTATTAGAATCTTCATTACAATTTTTAGGAAAACAAATAACTCAACATTGTAGTCCAGATTATGACTCTTATCAAGATGTCTCAGCCAATTCTCAAACATAACACTTTAGGGTTAACTCATATAGCTCTGATTTTCCAGAGAGAGAAAATCATCTTTTGCACCCCAGGGGGGCTATCTATTTATGGAAGGGGGGGGGGGGGGGGTCCGGAGGCATTTGGGAAGCCTCCAGACCTTGATGGGGTTTAATTTTATTATATTGGGGCTGGGAGCCATTTTAGTGGCTTCCAGCACCATCCATCAATCGGGGGCAGGGTTAATAGCCTTGGCCCCAATGGGAGCTTTTATCCAGCTAACAGCCCCATGTATTATAGGGTGGGGAGACTACCTGCATTGACTTTCTATGTGTGTAACACATTTGATTAGGGGGGCGGGTCATTGTTACTTTCCCTGGATGCCCCCCATCATTTTAATAGGGATCAAGGTAGTTTAGTTTTATTTATGGGACCAGCCACAGACTGCTGCAACAGGGGGTCTTTTTTTTATTTTTTATTATTATTTAACGATTTTCATTTACATTTTCTAGTTTCTGAAAAAGTGCCTGAAATTTGGCTATTTTAGCCGATTTTGGGTTCTTATCAGGGGATTTCCATCCATATTGAGAAGGGCGAAGGCACAAGATTTGTGGGGACGAAATCCCAAAACCTAAAATGGCAGAAAATCAACCCGAAATTGGCTATGGTGAGTGGCCACATTTTAGAAAATTGGGCTACTTTGACCGATCTGGCCCCGTTTTGGGCCAATTCGTTCTAGATTGAGCAGACTCTACAGTAAAATGTAAGTGTAGAAAAAAGGGAAGTATGGATGAGCAGTCCAGTGGTGTTCTCTAACTGGATGTTACTCACACCTGCTGCCAAAGGAACACAGACACTAGACCAGGGGTCCTCAAACTACGGCCCGCGAGCCAAATGCGGCCCGCCGAGCACATTAATCCGGCCCGCTGGGGGTGCTGCCGGCCGCTGTTTACCTTTTTTTTCTTTTCTTGCAGCCGCAACAGATGCGGCTGCAGGAAAACGGAAAAAAAAAAATCACTGCGAACGGATCCGGTAACTGTGTTTCCCTCCTCCGTGCAGGGAGGAGGGAACACTGCGCGAGACGTCCGGCCGGGGACACAGCAGCTGGAGGTAAGTGATGGGGAAGCGGGGGAGGAGGGAGGTATAACGAGCATCTGACTGGCACAATATTCCTGGGCTCTGACTGGCATAATATTACTGGGCTCTGACTGGCACAATATTCCTGGGCATCTGACTGGCACAATATTACTGGGCTCTGACTGGCATAATATTACTGGGCTCTGACTGGCACAATATTCCTGGGCAACTGACTGGCACAATATTCCTGGGCTCTGACTGGCATAATATTACTGGGCTCTGACTGGCACAATATTCGTGGGCATCTGACTGGCATAATAGTACTGGGCATCTGACTGGCATAATATTCCTAAAATAATATTACTGGGCATCTGACTGGCACAATATTCCTGGGCATCTGACTGGCATAATATTACTGGGCTCTGACTGGCACAATATTCCTGGGCATCTGACTGGCACACTATTCCTGGGCATCTGACTGACATAATAGTACTGGGCATCTGACTGGCATAATATTACTGGGCATCTGACTGGCATAATATTGCTGGGCTCTGACTGGCATAATATCCCTGGGCATCTGACTGGCATAATATCCCTGGGCATCTGACTGGCATAATATTCCTGGGCATCTGAATGGCATATTATTCCAGGGCATCTGAATGGCATAATATTCCTGGGCATCTGAATGGCATAATATTCCTGGGCATCTGACTGGCATAATATACTGGGCATCTCAATGGCATCATATTCCTGGGCATCTGACTGGCATAATATTACTGGGCATCTGACTGGCATAATATCCCTGGGCATCTGACTGGCATAATATTCCTGGGCATCTGACTGGCATATTATTCTTGGGCTCTGACTGGCATAATATTCCTGGGCATTTGACTTGCATAATATCCCTGGGCATCTGACTGGCATAATATTCCTGGGCATCTGATTGGCATAATATTCCTGGGCATCTGAATGGCATATTATTCCTGGGCATCTGAATGGCATATTATTCCTGGGCTCTGACTGGCATAATATTCTTGGGCTCTGACTGGCATAATATTCCTGGGCATCTGACTGGCATAATATTACTGGGCATCTGACTGGCATAATATCCCTGGGCATCTGACTGGCATAATATTCCTGGGCATCTGACTGGCATAATATTCTTGAGCTCTGACTAGCATAATATTCCTGGGCATCTAACTGGCATAATATTCCTGGGCATCTGACTGGCATAATATCCCTGGGCATCTGACTGGCATAATATTCCTGGGCATCTGAATGCCATAATATTCCTGGGCATCTGAATGGCATATTATTCCTGGGCATCTGAATGACATAATATTCCTGGGCTCTGACTGGCATAATATTCCTGGGCATCTGACTGGCATAGTATTCTTGGGCTCTGACTGGCATAATATTCCTGGGCATCTGACTGGCATAATATTCCTGGGCATCTGACTAGCATAATATTCCTGGGCTCTGATTGGCATAATATTCCTGGGCATCTGACTGGCACAATATTACTGGGCTCTGACTGGCACAATATTCCTGGGCATCTGACTGGCACACTATTCCCATTGAAATACTGGTAAGTTTGTTGATTTAACTTTACTTAATTTTAAATATTGTATTTGTTCCTGATTTGTTTCTTCACTTCAAAATAAGATATATGCAGTGTGCATAGTAATTTGTTCATAGTTTTTGTTTTTACTATAGTCCGGCCCTCCAACGGTCTGAGGGACAGTGAACTGGCCCCCCTTTTTTTAAAAGTTTGAGGACCCCTGCTGTAAGCCATCAGGAGGGTATGTGATTTTATATTACTTATTGCAAGCATGTACATTTAACTTTAATTACTCTGCTTTTATTATGGATTATCAAGCTGTTTTTATATTGTCTATATTCATGTATATTCAATAAATATATAAAAAGACAAAAAGGTTATTGCTTCCTTAATCTCTATTTTCTTTGTATTCTCAATTATTTATAAATATAAATAGAGAAACCTATACTTTTACTATAGTCCGGCCCTCCAACGGTCTGAGGGACAGTGAACTGGCCCCCCGTTTAAAAAGTTTGAGGACCCCTGCACTAGACTGTGTGGATGCAAAAGGAAAAGAGGGGTTTCTCTGGCGCACAGTATAGAGTAACTGAGAAAATGTATTTGAAAGTATAAATAAGTATGTGAGTGCTTAATCCAAATATTAATAAAAATAAATAAAAAATAAAAAAAACATTTTTATTTTTTATTTATTTTTATTAATATTTGGATTAAGCACTCACATACTCATTTATACTTTCAAGTAAAATGTATGTGACTGAAATATCAAACACCAAAAAGATCTCAAAATATGACTAAAGCAGAAAATTGTGCCAAATACAGCCTCCCATTGACCTCACACATTTGAGGCATTAAGTTCACAAGTTTCAGCAGGAAATCACCTGACTTGCCTTCGCATATCCATTTTAGATTTTTAACTGAGTTGGGTTTCAGACTGAAATCCTCTTACTTTTGGGTGAAAATTAAAATTTTCACGAAATCTTTGTTTTTGAATGCAAATAACTTATCATATCAACTTTATAAAACTACATGTTTCATATGAGAAAATACTGAATTTTTTAGCGACCAATTTGAATTGAATAATTGTCCCCTCAGTGGGGAATTACATTTTACCTACATCGGCATCATCACCTGTATATTCTGTTCAGACGATAGGGGAGGCTACAGCAAAAAAAAAAAACATGGGTGCTACTTTGGCAACAGTTTCAAAGTTTAATCAATGTCAAAATGTGTCTTTACGGAACACACAGGAAATCAAAGCTCTCTTCTAGATTTCTCCAGAGTCAGTATCTCCCTTTCAACCTCTCCCTGGAAATCTTTATAATGCGTATGCAGTCATTTGGCAGAAAAAGCTTTACTTCCTACAAGGGAACATGTAAGCCAATTTTAACACTTCTGAAAGGGCTGAATTAAAGAAAAAAAAATTAAACGTCTCTGGAGAACAGACGTATGAAAAGAAAGGGAATAATCACCATTTCACTCAGTTTCCCTCCTTCACAAAAAATAAGATTTCTTTCTTCTTTTTTTTTTGCATAGTGTTAACCACAGAATACTTTATATTTTAGCAGTAGGTTCTTAATTGGTTTTGACATGAATTTTTCCGCAGTGTTCATTTTATTTGCACCTCTATCCTCTTCTTGTTGGTGTATGAAAATTGAGCTTTTATTCAGGCAGATGTTATCTTCTAAAGATAAAAGTAGTGCAAAAGAATACAAAGTGCAAAAATAGGTGCAAATGATACTTGCGGTACCACACTAAGCGCAGCACTCTGAAGCACTATCCAGAATGCTCATAAAGTATACAGGTAAAAAACAGAATGGCGCATTGAGGTACTATATGCACTCACAAGTGAAGGCAAATATTATTATATATGAATATTATTTGCCTACACTTGTGAGTGCATATAGTACCTCAATCACCAGATCCCTCCTGTGTTTATTGCATATTGCACTATTTTGTGTTTTATTTTTTTTTAAAAGGAACCCACTATCCTGCGCCATTCTGTTTTTTAACTAGATGTTATTTTCTGCCTGATAAAAAAAATATCTGCTGAACTGTGCTCCTGCCTTTTTATTCGGAATTCTCTGCCATGCTGCTATTGGCTGTGTGCCGCATGACTGACTCATGTACAAACCAATTGCTGGGCCACGGTGCTATGCCTTCTGAGTTAGAGAAATCTCACAGTGAGGGGCTCCCCCTCTCACACAAGCTTATGAGTGGTGCACTTTCTATGCTAGTCCAGGCAACGATGGCTGGCTAGAAAATGCACTGGGGTATTTAGAAGTCAAAAGTGGTGCAGCCTCTGACCTTTGAGTCAGGACAGAAAGAAGCCCAAATTATCCCCCTTCTCCGCCCCTCTTGCTAGCACTTCCCTGGCCATAAAGCATTGTTTTCCTTGTTTTAGGAGTTTAGCTCTCAACACACACACTCCTGTGGAGCTTTTATTATTCCGATAACAATCTTTAAATTCTGAGCATAATTGAATAGAGCAAGAAACGTTGGTGGTTTTGTATGAAAGTGGGGAAATAGAGCCACACAGTGACGCTATCACAGAGAACGCCAATGTATAACGCTAAACCCAACACTTAGACCACAGTTAGAGCTACGTGCGTTGGCCCTGCTAAATACGATGCAAAGTGATGGACAAGCTCACCCAAGCGCAGCTTGGCAGGGACACAATTATCACACAAATAGGTGTCAGGATATGAACAAAAAGTGAGCATTATCTGTATGATAATGCAAATGCACCTTTTTTAAATTTCCAGATTATTTTATGTGAAGACATTTTCCATATCTACCTTTCTAAGCTTCGTGTTTCTTAGTAAAGAGTGATGTAGCAGAGTACTGAAGCACACAAATATTCCAGAGATATTTTTTTTTTAAATACAGTGTCAAAAAATAGAGCACATCCTTCTTGTCCTTGGAATAAAGGGTAAATGGTATCATGAGATCGTTAAAGTAATGTAGAGGGTTGGACCTCATTCATAGAACAGTTCACATATTATTTTAGAATCACATTAATTGAAGATTTGGCAAAACTTAAACAATTCCTCCCACTTCCTTAACCGGAGAGACATTTTTCGATGTCTCACCAAATTAATCACCTGCTATCGGAAAGTAGAGTGGAGATATGAAGCTTGTCCTAACAATAAAGGACACATATTAATTGGAAAAAAAATGAAGGTATCCCCATTGTTCAATTAAGATCCGGTTTCAAATATGTATAGTTATAAAATATTCAGCAACAGTAAACGCATAAGGTAAGATTATATATATATCACATATTTGAACAAAATATATAAATATATATTTTATATATAACAGATACCTGTTTATGTGATACAGCTTATATAAAAACTGGATAAATATACAGTGATCAGCTATAACATTATGACCACCTGCTTAGTATTGTGCAGCTCCCCTTTTGATGCCAAAACAGCCCTGACCCATTGAGGCATGGACTCCATTAGACCTCTGAAGGTATGCTGTGGTATCTGGCACCAAGACGTTAGCAGCAGAGCCTTGGAGTTCTGTAAGTTGCAAGGTGGGGCCTCCATGGATCGGACTTGTTTGATTGAGATCTGGGGAATTTGGAGACCAAGTCAACACCTTGAATTCATTTTTGTGTTCCTCAAAACATTCCTGAACCATTGTTGCTTTGTGGCAAAGCTCATTATCCTGCTGAAAGAGGCCAATGCCATCAGGTAATACCGTTTCCATGAAAGGGTATATATGGTCTGTAACAATGCTTAGGTAGGTGGTACATGTCAAAGTAACATCCACATGAATGGCAGGACCCAAGGTTTCCAGCAGAACATTGCCTAAAGCATTACACTGCCTCCGCCGGCTTGCCACCTGTCAGTCCAAAGCATCACACTGCCTCCGCTGGCTTACCACCTGTCAGCCCAAAGCATCACACTGCCTCCACCGGCTTGCCACCTGTCAGTCCAAAGCATCACACTGCCTCCACCGGCTTGCCACCTGTCAGTCCAAAGCATCACACTGCCTCCACCAGCTTGCCACCTGTCAGTCCAAAGCATCACACTGCCTCCACCAGCTTGCCACCTGTCAGTCCAAAGCATCACACTGCCTCCACCAGCTTGCCACCTGTCAGCCCAAAGCATCACACTGCCTCCACCAGCTTGCCACCTGTCAGCCCAAAGCATCACACTGCCTCCACCAACTTGCCACCTGTCAGTGGTCAGAATGTTATGGCTTATCAGTGAATAAACTAATTTTATAAGTTGCCAAATTGAATTTAATCAAATTAAATGTCTACTGGAATCCTTGGAGTGGCATTTTATTGTGTGTCGGGAATTGCGTTGCATGATATAATAATTTAAATAAAATAATTTTAACTGAGCGACATAACTACTCATTGTTCTAGAAAGAGTCCCATTCGAAGTATTCGTGATTTGCTATTTTCTGCTATATTTTCAACACAAGCTGAACTTCTAGTGAATTTTGAGCTCTAAAAGTTCATTCTTTTTTTTTTTTTTTTGGTGGAACATAATGGAAAAGAGATGTTTTTTTAAATATGATCGTTCATCTAAATCCTCTAAAGATGAGAAATTTTCCAAATGTGTCAAATTGTGGGTTTTCATCCTTAAGCTTGAAGATATATGTCCGTACTTCATGAAATCCTTCCAAAAGAAACATTTCAATATCTTAATGTTCCGCACACTCCATGAATTTTGCTGAATCTTTTACACTTCATACGTATGTTACTTTTTAATCTAATGATGCTAGAGTGTGACAAGAAAAAGCATGTTAAATGTATCTCAGCTCCACCTGAAGCCTTCATGTCTCTGTGCAATAAATAGAACCTTCCACCATGGACTTATCACACTTTTCACAATTGGTCATTAACCCCTGGAATGTGTTTGTTGGATCAGCTTTAAACTCATCCTTGGTATATGTAAGAAAAAAGAATGAGGTTAAAAAAGAAGCTAATATAATCAAATAATCAGCACAAGGAACACATTCCATTAGAAGAGTAGAGTCTTAAAGGGAAACTAAAGGAAGTCGGGATCAATGTGTTAGTTTCCCTTCTTTGGAATAAACTTGGCATGTGTATTTACAGATACACGTGGGTTTCTTTCAACTCTGCCTCAGTCCTGAAGCAGAGCCGGTCAGGAGGCTCTGCGTGTGCAGACAGTGTCAATGAGCCCACAACCAATCACAGCAAGGGCTCGTCCTGCTTGTATGAGAAAGGTCTGTTGGGTCCAGTCTTCTTTTTCTGCTAGTGGTCAAGAGACTCTGGTTTTCAAATGGAATCAGCAGAGGGGACTTAGTTAACTCTGGGAAAGGGGTGTGTTTTAGAATTGATGGTGTCTTACAGTCGGTGGCTAAATTCTGCCGCTGAATGTAAAACGTGATTTTCGAGCCAAAATTCTCCTTACAGCGGCCGAAATTCCCATTTTGGCTGGCGTAAAGAGTTTTGGTGCTAGATCATCATACTGATGTGTGGGACAGTCATCTTCCGAGGTCGAGCTGGAAGGTAAGTATGGCTATTTTCGATTTCCGCGATACTAAGACTTTCCTTTTTTATAACCCCTGGAAACTGAGTGCGTCTTAGAATCAATGGCGTCTTAGAATCGAGTAAATATGGTAACTTCATCTCTCAGGGACAAAGATGTCTCCTAGAGTAGAACTATCGCTAGATCAACATTTCCAAACCTACTTCTAACGGTGATAGACCTGTCTACATTTAATTTCACGAAAAACATCTGTTCTGTTAACATATTGATTAAATCTGCCAAAAACAACTTCAGACGGTAGTGGATTCCACAATTTAACCACCCTTACAAAAAAAAAGCAACTTCACACTGAAGTACATAGAAATGTGTTCTCTGTGCAAAATAACTTTTAACATAAATAATCAGAGCACATTTTCAATTACAGATTACAACATGGTTTGTGCCGTTCATTCAGCGGCCAAGATATATAAAAGAATGGAGCCGTTAAGTGGTTGCAGCTGAACTAACTCTGTATTCTCCAGGAAAAGAACCCATAGCGACTATAGTTAATGGTTAATTAAAGTTTCTTAAGTGCACTTTTTGTCTTTTTCTAATATTGCAATTTGTAAACGTTGTAATATAACTATAACAGTTCTCAAACCTTTCTCAGCTTCTGTATATGACAGTAGGACAACAGGAGAAGTGCCGAAATTACATTTATTAATTATCTATATAGCGCCAACATTTTACATCTGCTGCTAACGTCTTGGTGCTAGATACAGAGTATGGAGGGGAACTACATACTAAGTGAGACAAACCAGAACAGACTGATACATGAGGTAGAGAGCCCTGCTTGGAACCTAACTCTCTAGAGGGGGTAGAGGACATGAGACATATAAGGGAGAGAAGAGATCAAAGAAAGGTGAAGGAAGCAACAAAATTTGAGATAGTTGGAGCTAGGTCAGTTCGATCAGAAATAGTAAATGTTAACAAAAGAGCCAAAGTAGTGACACTCTTGGTTACCATCGACCAGGAGTCTCCAAACTATGACCTGCTGATTTTTCACTCCTCCCTCCCCCCAGCACCAACCAGTGCTTGTTTTATTTGTGAGTAGGGAAGCACTATGGTGCGAGGGGAAGCAGTCCATGCCAGTGACCAAAGTAAATTATTTGAGTGCAATGAAAATTTGGCTCAGCAGGCAGGAGCGGCTGGATCAAGTTCTGACTGATGGACACTGGGATAAGGTGGGTGCAAGTCCTGAGTGCATACCTGGTTGGTGAGGCAAAATTCCAAGTGCAAACCTGGTTGTTGGGGAAAATCTTGAGTGCAAATCTGGGTGTTGGGGCAAGTTCCGTGAGTGCAAATCTGGATGCATGGCAAAGTAATGCGAGTGTAATCTGGGTGCTGGGGTAAATTATGGGTACAATCTAGGTGCTGGGGTAAGTCCTGGGTGCAATGTGGGTGCTGAGGAAAGAAAGAACAACTTACCTATGTTAAACGTTGAATTATATTGCTACTTTGGCCCATGAAAATGTGTCATATTTATATGCTAGAAAGCTAGCAGGGAACTATGGGATTTTAGCAGAAGCTGGAGGACCACAGTCGGTCGCCTAAGCATTGACCTAATTTAAAGAGCAAAAGGCAACAAAATACTTAACTGGGGAAGGTCACTGGAAACTCTGGGACTGCTGGCATAAGCAATCCATGAAAAAATAACCTCTATCCTGATTACATGTGGAAAATATTATTGTGACATAGTAGGTATATAATATGTCATCAATGCTTTTGCTAGATGGGCTCTTGCTGCCGCGCTTTTTAACTTTTTTTTTCTGGCAGCCGCATCGCTGGGTTCTGCCTCTGGAAAAATAAGTAAAAAAAAAAAATCACTGCGACCGGATGGAGACGTCCGGTCGGGGACACAGAGCAGCAGCCAGGCGGTGAGTACTGGGGAAGGGGGGAGGAGGGAGGAATAACGAGGAAGCTAGGAAACTAGACATAGGAACTTTAATATTAGTAGAAAAGCAGAATATTGGCGTCGTAATGGGCAAATTGGCTGGGGAATCTAAATGGCAAAATATTACTGGTATCTGATTGGCACAATATTACTGGCAACTGAATGGCACAATAATACTGGCATCTTAATGGCACAATAATACTGGCATCTTAATGGCACAATATTACTGACATCTTAATGGCACAGTATTACTGGCATCTGAATGGCACAGTATTTCTGGCATTTAATGGCACAATATCACTGGCATCTTAATGGCACAATAATACTGGCATCTGAATGGCACAATTATACTGGTATCTTAATGGCACTGTATTAGTTGCATCTCAATGGCACAATATCACTGGCATCTTAATGGCACAATATTACTGGTATCCAAATCGCACAATTATACTGGTATTTGAATGGCACAATAATATTGGCATCTTAATGGCACGATGGTATTGGCATCTTAATGTCACAATATTACTGGCATCTGAATGGCACAATAATGCTGGCAAATTAATGGGCAAATTGACTGTGGCTTATTAATATCAAAATGATACTGGCATATAATTGGGCATATCTGTTTGCCATTGTATTGGAGGAAATCCAGGGGTGTGACACCATGAGTTTCCGCACTGGGTGACACCAACCCTAGTGACGCCTCTGAAATGCACTACATATATTAAACATACTCTAGCCAAGCAGGTCATATAACAAAGCCAAGATCATCACACCCTGAGATTGAACAGAAACACAAGATACCAAAACATATATAATTGAGACCCCAAAAGCCATCTGATAAGGGATCAAAAGAACCCCCCACAACACACCCTTTACATACCTGTATTTATATATACACCAATCAGCCATAACATTATGACCACCTGCATAATATTGTGTAGGTTTCCCTTTTGCCACCAAAACAGCCCTCGCCCTTTGAGGCATGGACTCCACTAGACCTCTGAAGGTGTGCTGTGGTATCTGGCACCAAGACATTAGCAGCAGTTCCTTTAAGTCCTGTAAGATGCGAGGTGGGGCCTCCATTGATCGGACATGTTTGTCCAGCACATCCCACAGATGCTCGATTGGATTGGGATCTGGTGAATTTGGAGGCCAAGTCAACACCTTGAACTTGTTGTTGTGTTCCTCAAACCATCCCTGAAACATTTTTGCTTTGTCGCAGGGCCCATTATCCTGCGTAAGGGGGCCAGTGCCATCAGGGAATACCATTTCCATGAAAGGGTGTACACAGTATGCAACAATGTGGTACTCAAAGGGAGATCTACATGAATGGCAGGACCCAAGGTTCCCCAGCAGAACATTGCTCAAAGCATCACACTGCCTCTGCCGGCTTGCCACATGTCAGTATTCATAATTTTATGGCTGATCTATGTGTATATATATATTTCTCAGATTTAATCTATTCATATACCTTTTGCCAACATCCTTGGACTGGTTACCAGGGGCGTTGCTAGGTCTCCAAATGATCTGGGGCTAGAGCCCAGATCGGCTCTGTCACACTTTCTCTCACACATCTCACACATACACATACACTCCGTCTCTCTTTCTCACACACATAGTCTCTCTCTCTCTTTCTCACACACATCGTCTCTCCTTTGCTCTCTCACACACGTCTCTCTCTCTTTCTCACACACATCGTCTCTCTCTCTTTCTCACACACATTGTCTCTCTCTCTTTTTCTCACACACATAGTCTCTCTCTCTTTTTCTCACACACATCGTGTCTCTCTCTCACACATTGTCTCTCTTTCTCACACACATTGTCCCTGACACACACACTTACACACACTGACACACACACTCACATACATATACTTACTCAAACATCCTGACACACACACCTAGACACACGCTTACACACACTCACACACTTATGCAAACAACCTCACACACACACCTAGACACACTTACACACATACACTTACTCAAACACCCTGACACACACACCTAGATACACACTTACACACAAACACTTATGCAAACACCCTGACACACACACACTTACTCAAACACACACATTCAGACACTCACAAACAGTCACACTTACACACATTTCTTCTATTTTTTATTACCAAAAAAAAGTTATACTGTTGGTCCTCCTCCCATCTTAGTTACCTTTATTTGCAAGGAGGAGGACATTTCCAATGGTGTCTGCAGCTGTAGAACACCGCCATACAGCTTCATCTGCTGGATGTCCTGACATCCGGTGCACAGCCAATCTCACAGTGCGATGGGGGGCGGAGCTTGCACCCATCGCTTTGTGTCAGGATGGCCAGGAGGTGTGGTTACTGCAGGCACTCGCCTGCGGGCCGCACCTCGAGGAGGAGGTGCTATGGAGAGAGCTCCAGATCGGCCCTCACCCCCACGCGAGCTTAAACCTCTGATTCTGGGACCATGTCCCAGATACTCTCGGGGCTAACGGATACTTAATTTTGCTTTTCTCTAGTGATATCATCAGACAATGTGTTATACTGTTAAGAGATCCTACTGTGTACAAGAGCAAAGTAACTTAGAGTCCACACAATATATTCTATTCCAGCAGCACAGGAAGTGACTAAATGAAACAAAAGGTTATATATGCTCAGTGTCTACATAATCAGTGCTGCTGCACCTGTAGTATACATGCAGAGTAATCACTGGGAGAGGGCTTGAGTAAAATATAAAAAATGTGATTTAAGCAAAATGCCTGCATCAAATACAAGCAGTAGTCTTCAACTTGCACCAAAGTGAGTTTTGGGACTAGACTGTCCCTTTAAGCGCAATGCTAATTGTGTACAGGGCAATAAAAAAAACGGGACTATCCAAGCAAATCCAGGATGGTTGGCAACTATGCTTTGTCATTATGTGGATTAAAAATAATACTTAGTATTAGGAAATAAAATAAGAGTGTAGAGGGAGAAGCATTCTGGGTTGAAACGCCAGAGGAAATTGGACACGAGAGTAGGCTAAGGAAGATGAATCACTTACTTATTTTATGTCCTCACCTTAAAAAAAAAAATAACAGATGGCAGTCACTTCACGTTTTATTGAATAACCTTATTTTAATATTTCATTATAAAAAATATGAATGCTATACCATGCAGTGTTTTGTAGCTTTACTGTCGCCTTTCAGCTTTGTTCATCTGTCACCTCTGAATACTTTAACAAATGTTAAGCAATATTTATATACATATACAATATGGACTGAGAGATTTAGTTGTGCTCTTTCTTCCCCAAGGGGTATATTACACTCCCCTGTCTCTGCCATAAACCCAGAATTGTCACAATTAAAATATGGGATTTTTAGAAATATTTTTAAAGAGTTAGACTTGTTTCTACAGTACAAATGTGTTTATACAACAGGGGGAAGAAAAAAAGGGTTTGTATTAGTTAGTGTTCGATTTTTTGGGGGAGGGTTTTCTTTAATGTAGGGGTTTCTGAAATGATACACATGATCAGAAATGCATTTGCATATTGAACTGCATTGATCTTTTTTTTTATTCACAGTATTAATAATTCATTTGTTGTGAGCCACAGAAAAAAAAAAGTGTTGGTTATTTAGTAGTATTCCAAAAAGCAGGCCAAAACTAGTTTAAAACAAATTTATTCAAACAATACTACACATTTTGGCCTATTCACTAAAAGGTGAGTTGAGGTGAACATTTCATCTCACCAATTTAACTGTACATTGTGCAACTTTTAGTGAATAGCCCCCATTGATAGCACTAATAATAATTACAATTTGCGCAGGGTTAGCCCTGGTCTAGCCCTGTCCATCCTACGCCTTCGGTCACTTCCCACTGAAGAACCTCAGAAGATGTCTGCTCCCACGGCTCGCTTGCTGTGGCCTTGCAGCAAAAAACAACTACATTTGTTACATTTGATTGTTTCAAATAAAATTCTTAAAAAAATCTTTTTCATGTGGAGGCATTTAGATAAACAGATTTGTAAAGCTATGATACAGCCGCCCTTTAAGGTTTGTGTGTTGTTAACTCTTTAAATACTGAAGAGCTTCCACTCTCAGGCATAGGAAGTAGGGTTGCCACATTTTCCTCCAAAAAAAAAACAAATACAAGCCATACAATTGTCTCCATACACGTAGCATTGGCTCAGGCCAGTTGTTTAGCAGCCTGGGGGTAAGATTTCAGTGAAATAGAACCCTGCTTCCATGCAGTCATGTCTAATTACAGCTAATTAGCTTGGTTAGATGACAATAATATTGGTCCGCTGCAAATACTGGTTTATACAGATTTTTGTGAGTAATGATCAGGTGACTAGGCCACTGTAAACGTTTATTTTTATTTTTTTTCTATACGGAGCAATTTAATTATTGCACTAAAACTACCATTATTTTCATTCTGTGGCACCAATGTATTAAGATATTTGGCTGCAAAATTATTTCCAGTTTTTATTTCCTACCTGCACCCCCTTCTTCTGTCCAACATATTGCTGTATGGTTCCAGTGGTGCTGCACAAATACACCTTTTTTTTTGCACGAGGAACTCAATGTATCACTATATCACAACCAGCCACCAACTTTGTTCATGGTACTGGACGTTGCGATGGAAGCCTTCAAAGATGTTCTCTGGACCTTAACAGATCCATCAGACGGGTGTCCTTGTACGGATTCTATGCCTATACCTAGAAACAAGTCCATGCTCGGTATTATCACATAACTCTTCTGGGACCTATCGCTGGGTTATAATATTGTCTCTTCATGGGAATTTTTTTTTTTTTTTTTAGAATAAAACTTGTCTAGATAATTAAACAAAAAATAAAATAGAAAAAGGGATAGATTTATTTTAAACCCAAAAAAATACATGAAAATGCACACACAACTTAAAATGTGCAACTCTGAAGAACCCTTGAGATACATCATGCCACAGAGGGATGCAAGCTCTGGGCCAAAAAATGAACTAGTTTCCAAATATTATATCATTATGTGGGTGATACTAAACCCATGTAATGCCTGGTAAATGCAGTACTACTGCACACTGAGAATCTTTAAGTCCAACTGAGTGGGTGTACTTGCTACTTTCATGTGGCTGCATCACCATGGTAAAGAGACTATTATTTGGTACAACTTGAAAGTATGTTGCTGTGTTGTTTAATTCCTGGGAGAGGGTTTGGCATGTTAAGAGTGAGTGGGTGGTGTGAGAAGCTCATCGTTTGGTCTGGTACTCTTTATAATTACCGTATTTCGAGTGGATGGATATGTTTTGCTCTGGGACACTTTTTACTTAGTCAATTAAAACGGGTAACTTTGTAATGCAAACTTAAATAAGATTTTCACCAAGTTAATAAAATAGGTAATAAAAATAGAGATCAAGTCAAACGTACAAATAATACATTAAAAATGGAAACATAGAATGTGTTGGTAAATAAGAACCATTCGGTCCATCTAGTCTGCCCAATATTCGGAATACTTGTATTAGTCCCCGGCTTTATCTTATATCTAGGATAGCCTTGTCCACGCATTAAAGAGATCCATTTGTACAATTGGACCATGGTCAGCACGTGGGACACTCCTGTTCTACACCATGAAGATTTCTCATTATGCAGCAACACACTTGCGAGTCTGTTCTTGATCATTTAGTATGCAGTCCTCCTCCATGCTCTGTACCTAGTAAACTACTGGCGCTGTATAAATAAATGTTAATGTAATGTAATACTATTAAAGAAGAACTTAGTGATAATTTCACCATTTGCCCAAAAAACACACATGCACATTCAATACAACGAATATTGTATTTTACTTTAAATGGCTGAGATGTAGCTTTCCCCTCTTTCCCATCCCATGGGGAAGAAGCAGACATTTTAATTACTGTTCAGTTGGATTACTACAGATCCGACCAAAGCGGATTCTGGACTTGACACTGACATCATGCTTAGAGCTCTAAACACACGCACTCGCGGTGAAAGTCGTGCTTAGAGTCCACTGGGCGTGTTTTGGCTTGGAGTGCTACTTACAGTATCATCATAGCTGACGGTCAGAGAATAAACTGGCTTGTACCTTCAAAAGTGCTTGCCGATATATTCTCATACTAGGGCCACTAATATACAAGTATATAGCGGAGCTGCAATATTAAATCCCAATATCTCCGCTGGTCAAATAAGGTAATCCAAGTAAAGCGCTGGAAAGTAAGGCAATATCCCAAATCCCCCAGTAACCGGACAAAACACAGTTCTGGGAGTCAACTGAGAAGTTTATTCACAGCTCCAGCATTTATGCAATTCCCCATGCAAAGGGGTTTCCTTAATCCTCTTCCAGGGGCTATACAGTAGTGGACTACATGGGGAACTGAAAATACAGGACATTTCTCCCACCATGCACTGCTGTACGGGAGGGGCACTCCCACTAGATAATCCTGTTAAGTGGACAGCAGAACCTGGTTTTAACATAAGAATATCTAACTTTGACATTAACACGAATACATTTTTACACCAGGTTAACACAGCTATTTCAGACAACCTTTAAATGTTCTGCAATAAGTGGCTAGGTTTGCCACAAAGTACAAGTGAAAAAAAAGTTTAGTGGCACTTAAAACAATCAGTACAGTTGTCCTCAAAGATGCCTCACTAGCTTCGTTGATTTTAGGGATAAAATTGATCAACATTGTGACATCAGAAAGTTTCAGATGTCTCCTCTGTAGAACACATTTTGTCCTGTCTTGTTCTTAAGGGCCGACAACACATTATTCTAATAAGTTTGGAATTCATTGATTATAACATTATTTAGACCTGTGGTGTGCATATCATTTTATGTAGAGAGGTTAAAATGTTCAGTATTCTCTTAAGCCATAGGGGATACAAAAAAAAATATATATGTTACCGTCCTATACTGGCAATTTAAGATTTGGGTTTGTGTGCATTCGACCGTTTCTTTTTTTTACCGTGATTTGTCAACTAATTTTTATTTTTCAACAGATAGAAATAAATATACTCTTTAGGAAAGCATGTAGAAGCAGTGAGTACTTAAATAAAAAAAAAATCAAGAAATAAAAAGTAGAAAATTTATATAAATGTTAACCAATAGGGGGGGTGGGGGGGGAATTAATCTTGAAAATACGGAGTCGAACGTTCTGTCATTGATTCAGAAATCCATTAAAAAAAAAAAGGCCCTACTTCAGAATACTTTACTGCAATTATGGTCATGTACGGTGAACATTTACAGGAACCTACTGGGTAATTTATTTTTTTTATGGTTTCGTCTGTAAAGCGAACCATTTATTTCCAACTTAAAAAGCAATGTTTGAGAAATGGGCTGCATTCATGTGGTGACAAGGAAGAAAGACTTGTCGTCACCTAGCAGAGGGGTCATTTATAGTGGAAACCAAGATGTTTCGTTCTACGGTAGGCCATATTTCTGCCCGTTTTGTTGGACGCACGGCCGGAGCCTGGCACAATAAACACTTGGTGCGAGTCTCTTTTAATGTAGCCATAATAATCCAATAAAGAAGATGTGGTGGTCGGGACTAATCACAGCCTTTCTATGTTTGGCTTCTTGGCCTTGAATACTACAAATTCTGTCTGGATTAATTTTTATCTTGTGGGGCCAACAAAGTATTTTTAGGATCTGCTGAATTGCAGATTTTTTTTATATTTTCTTTTTTCCTTTGACACTGAGCAATTTATTACTTCAGTCTAATTACTTCAGTCTAATCCTGCACATGAACATGCAGAATTAGAGAAACTGGGCACAGCATTGAACCGCAACACATATAGTTAAAGTTTCAATGACGTTTTCTTTAAAAATTTGCTTCGCTAATAGAAGCAAAAGTTAAAAGAGTAAACGGTGCATGTATCATTAGAGAGACCCGCACATTTACTCCATGCTCTGCCTCTCAGCTGAGGTAGGGCTTGTCGGATGTTGATGTTGTGCTCGCCCCACACGTCTGTTTCAATGGCTGTCGGGGCTGACAGTCTCTCTCTGCAAAAGCAGAGAGAAAAACCTTCATTTTTGAGGGCCACCTATAGACGGGGAAAACGAAGGCATGTGAAAACGAAGGTCTCTCTGAATTAGCAGTGAGAGACTGTCGGCCACAGCCATGACATTTGCCAGGGAAACATCATGGCAGCAGGTCAGAGAGTAAATGGGATTGTACCTTAAAAAGTATGTTCCAGTTTATCCTCACAACCAGGCCAACAGACTTTTTATTTGTGCTTTTATATTAGAATGTATTCTAAACTAGAAGCACAGATGAGAAAAAAGTGTAGTGGCTCTTTAAAGGCACACAAACGCTAATTCCAAATTAGTTTAAATTGATGGATTATCTAGCCAGTGAGTGACAGTATTGGAAGAGATTGGTAAAAATGAAACAGGTTCTATAGCGTGGGAAATGTGAAACTGTTACAAGTGACCGTGCCATAAAAAATGGCAGGAAATATCATACCAAACGGCTACAGGGCTCATTCAAATAGATCTCTACATTGGGAGTTATTTATAAAAAATTCTGGGGCAAAGTTCTAACACTTGTCTGTACAGCAGGAACATTGCATGGCGACTGGATCACTTTTAGAACCTGGGTCCATAATTGGCTTCTACAAATAACCTATAATATTTTTTAAGGCTAGAGATAAAACATATAATGTGTGTTCTCACTGGATTCTCTTATCCACCAGTATAGATGAGTTCTTGAAACTTTCAATTTCCAGTATAGAAGAGTATTGGAACCTTTAATCTCCCGGTATAGAAGAGTATTGGAATGTTTCAACTCCAAGTATAGAAGAGTACTGGAACCTTTAATTTCCCAGTATAGAAGAGTATTGGAACCTTTCAACTCCCAGTTTAGGAGAATACTGGAACCTTTCATCTACCAGTATAGAAGAATACTGGCACATTTTATCTCCCAGTATAGAAGAATACTGGAACCTTTCATCTCCCAGTATAGAAGAATATTGGAACCTTTCCTCTCCCAGCATAGAAGAATACTGGGACCTTTCAACTCCCAGTTTAGGAGAATACTGGAACCTTTCATCTACCAGTATAGAAGAATACTGGAACATTTCATCTCCCAGTATAGAAGAATACTGGAACCTTTCATCTCCCAGTATAGAAGAATAATTGAACCTTTCATCTCCCAGCATAAAAGAATACTGGGACCTTTCAACTCCCAGTGTAGAAGAATACTGGAACCTTTCATCTTCCAGTATAGAAGAATACTGGAGCCTTTCATCTCCCAGTATAGAAGAATATTGGAACCTTTCATCTCCCAGCATAGAAGAATACTGGGACCTTTCAACTCCCAGTGTAGAATAATACTGGAACCTTTCAACTCCCAGTATAGGAGGACACTGGACCCTTTCAACTCCAAGTATAGAAGAGTACTGGAACATTCCATCTCCAAATATAGAAGAATACTAGAACCTTTCAACTCCCAGTAAAGGAGAACACTGGACCCAACTCCCAGTATAGAAGAGTATTGGAACCTTTCATCTCCCAGTATAGGGGAATAGTGGAAGCTTTCATCTCCCAGTATAGAAGAATACTGTAAGCGTTCATCCCCCATTATAGGAGATTGCTTGAAGCATGCATCCCCCAGTATAGGAGAGTGCTGGAACCTTTCATCTCCCAGTATTAAAGAATACTGGAACCTTTTATCTCCCAGTATAGATGAATACTGGAACCTTTCATCTCTCAGTATAGAAGAATACTGGAACCTTTCATCTCCCAGTATAGAAGAATACTGGAACATTTCACCTCCCAGTATAGAAGAATGCTGGAACCTTTCATCCCACAGTTTAGGAGAGTGCTAGAACCTTTCATCTCACAGTTTAGGAGAGTGCTGGAACCTTTCATCTCACAGTTTAAGAGAGTACTGAAACCTTTCATCTCCCAGTATAGGAGAAAATTTGAACCTTTCATCTTCTATTATAGGAGAACACTGAAACTTTCACCATTGTTTTATTAAACATTATTATCTTTGCCAGATTCTGAGTGATTTCAACTTGGGGGTACACTACTAGGATATTTTTCTGCCACACTTCCTAAATTAATTGGTTGGCTTTTGCATTGTTGGCAAATGCATGTTGGTTCCAATAACTGTTCTAGTGTAAGTTTAGTATGATCTGTACTGTAAGCTAATCTGCTTTTGTCTTTGTTAGGGATACTGTTACCATATGGCCAGAAGCCTTCTTTGGACTCCCAACAAAGACTCCATATTGGATTGATTGGCAGTTCTTCTCACACACAATTTTTAACACAGTAGTTATTATGAAACCCTTTGCACCATATTAATGCATCACAAACCCCCCTAGTATAAGACAATATCAGAAGCTTTTGTCGGCCAGTATAAAAGTATACTGGAACTTCTTATCCCCCAGTATAAGGCAGTATTGGAGCATTAGCTTCTCTTGTATAGGAAAGTCAGTAATACTGTCCCTTGTGGAAATCTCCTGACCTTTGTGATCAACAATGGAATGATGTTCAATAAACCTTTGCAGAATTTGCCACACACGCTTGTGTCCTTGTGCGGAGACTTTCCCTATCACTGTAAGAGGCTTATTTCACAGAAATGTCCACCACAGTCATTAACAAGTCACCGCTAAATTGCTTCACGAATATCCTGGGCATCTCATTCAAATACTCATCATGGTAAAACAGGCGTTCAGGAAAAGTGAAAGGACCTGTGCTCTGGTCCTCACCATGGGACACCATTGGAAAAGGCTTGAGGCCACAATGATGTACAGAAGACTCCAAGAAAAGGTTCTGGACCACATGGTGCTACAGGCAAGAGGTTCTCATGACTCCCCCTGATCAAGTGGAATTTGTTCTGAATTGCTATTTCTAAATTTAACTGTCCTTATTTCAGAAACATATTAATATCTTCCAGGCCAACATCCTTTGCCAATAAAAAAAATGGTTGAAAATCACAAATACAGCTGATGCTTTAATTTTAACATTTTTAATACTTATTCATTTTTCCAGCTCAGCGTGTTGTGCTCTACCGAGAGTGTTTCTGCAATGTTGAAGTAATTAAAAGAAATGAAGTAGCAGCAGGGAAGCTCTCTACTAAAATTCCATGAATTGCTAGAACTCGATGTAACGATGGGTCATCGTCACACCATGGGTCTGTTGTCACCGGATTTAATTGGCAACAAGTGAAAGAATACCTCTGAAAAGAACAGAGTGGCTATGTAGTTATAGGACATGGAAGTCTTCACATAGGAGGGCCAGGGGTATGCAGGAAGTACCACTTTTAATAGATCATCATCAGTAGGTTCAGTGTTAGGTAAGGAGGTGTCAGGGTTTCTCTGCTGGTTCAAATAGAAACTCTTTCCTTCAGTGAGTTAACTAGCTGGTATTAACGAGATCTTACCATGGTTGCTCACCTGGCTGCCATTAGCCAACCTCTGTGCTGTTCAGAGCAGGTATTTAACCAACTAGTCTCAGTAGCTCATTGCCCTTGCATTGTTTTTGGCTTCCAAGTGCTGTTCCTGGTTTCCTGTGATATCTGTGTTCCTGACCCAGCTTGGCTGACTTCTCTTCTGGTTCTTGATTCCTGGCTTTGTTTCTAACTGCGCTGATTTTCGTTCTTCTGACTCCGGCTCATCTGACTACCCGCTTTGGCTCCTGATCCCGGCTTGCTATCTTCTGTTTCTGTCTGGTTCCTTGTGCCTAACAGGGGGTCCTAAACGACTAAGCTATCGCCCACATACACAACCTGGGTGTAATGGATTTTTTGCCTGTCACCCCCTGATAGCGGCCCTGCATAGAATCTACAAAGGCTGTGGGATTTGTACTTTCCCGCTTTGTGTCAGCACGTCGCTGATACAGGGGCCAGACACCCACCGGGACTACCTGCTCCACGGAGATTGAGTAATCCTCCCCCTTCAGACCTCCATGTTCTGTCCCCAGTGTGGTGCAGAGGTTAGGTGATGGTCCAACATCTCTGTGGTACGTATGTGCTTCCACATATCACAAGGAGATGTGGCCTCCCAATAAGACTGCGCATGTATGGTGGTTGGCGGTGGACTTTGAAGGGGAATAGATCATTGTTGTCCTCGACTGGGACTTACCGTGGCTCCTCCCCCTAATCATGCAAACGCCCACTGCAGCCCTATAAAAAGCCCTGAATCCTCCACATCAGTGCTCATTCCTACTGTAGCTCCTGAGAGTGTTACTACCCTTGTGTTAAGCTCTCAGTTCCCTCCATTTCCTAAACCAGTTATTCACCTGGTCCTGACCAGTCTTCTGGACCTGATTTTGTTCCTGTTTCTACCTCTACCCCACTGCCTGGATTTACTGAAATGATAGGTAGAAGGGTTGAACTTGATGGACTAGATGGACTTGTGTCTTTTTTCAACCTAAATTACTATGTTACTATGTTACTTTTTGTCACCTCGTCTATCAAATTCCTACTTCATGTTTTCACCTCTGCAATCGGATCTGCCATAAGTTTATTACACCTTAGTCATCCACCTAAGTATTCCTCTATTTTGTTTTTGCCTCAGTATTTTGGATTTTCGTCCTTCATTTTTATTTCAGCCATGTGCTGTCTCCTATTGTCACAGTGTCTGTTATATTTAAGAATACACCTGGACAGTGGGGGTCTCTGCAAGGGTGCTATACATCTGCCAAAGGGTTCCTTTTTGATTAAACCTGCGGTCAGTGGCTGACCTGACACTTTGACACTAAATTATATCTTGCAAATCTGGCAGTTACTTTATCTAGACATGTACATTAGTTTTCGGACGAATGCATTTTCGTCCGAAAATAGCATTTTCGTCCATTCGTCTGAAAAACAAATAACGAAAATGCTAAACTAACGAAAGACGAATGAATGAATGGTTAATAAACTAAATAATTCGTCCATTCATGCTATTGGCATTCTATAAACCGAAATAGAGTCGGTTTATAGAATACCAATAGCATTACATATACATTCCATAAACCGACATAATGAACGACGGACGAAAGAAAATCTGACCCAAGATTCTAACTAACATGTCCCCCCCCCCCCCCCCCGATAGATCTATATGGAGCATATGAAGCTCAGTAGATTACTTCATTTGAGGGCTTTCATTAAACATAACTCAGTATTTTTGCATACCTTGAAGGATTTTTAAATCCGTAAATCGAGGTATTCTGGGTTAGATTCCTGGCTGCCCCATTTGAAATCAATTTTCCTATTTCCCCTGAAATATTCTACGTGAGAATCTCCAGTTTTTCTGATACACAAAATATTTTGTCATTCCTCTTTTGCATTTCACGCAGCGAGGCAGTGTTACACTATACCCAGCTGATGTGTAAGCCGCTCTCTGGAAGATCTCCTCCATCATGCTTAATTGGCTAATTGCTTGTGAACTATGATCTATCCATCCCCGTAAACCATTCTGCAAGTTGTTAAACAATAATAGTTGCTGTTATCTTTTGTGTTACGTTCATTTAGAGGCTAATTGCTCAATTTATTGCTTTATGGGAAGAAATCAGTTCCAGATGTGCCTTCGCTTTTTTTCGTGCTTGTAAAAGTCGCAAAGAAAGGAAGCGCGCGGTAATATAATCGTCCAGCCAAAGGAAAAATCATTCCGGGTAAGAACATTACAAAAAAGAAAAAAAACGCCTTGTTGTCTGTATTAATTAGAATCACTGTAAGGAGAATTTACGATACTATCTATCTACACCGTGGATTTATACACTGTGTGTCTCAACCATCACTTGATTACAAACCTCACCCCTGGCTCGATGAGGATGATGGGAGCTGCAGTGCAAGAATTGCTGTGGAATCCAACTCAAATCTACTTCATAGATGTCATATTGAAATGAACCAATGGCATAATAGCACTGTTTAATATGGAGGTGCAACTAGCATCTAACTAGAGTTGGTACCTAAGATGTTTTTGAAGGTTCTACTCAATAAAGCTGTGTGGGAGAATTTTTCCAACTTGGCTATTTTGGCCATACGTTTTAAATTCCTGTCTCAATTCATTGCAATTCTCTCGTTATTCATTAACAGAAGCAACAGTTACAAACCTGGTGAGACCTGCGTGGAGCAAACTCGACGTGCATCTTTGCAGATAGATGCTGGTTTAGTCTGAGCTTGCCTGGATGCTGTCAGCGAGTGCTCAGCCAATCATTGAGGGAACTCGTGTCTGATCGGGCCAATGAATGCGGGCACTTGCCGCTTGCGGATGATAAGGTCCCCTCTCATGGTGGCATGTGAAAACAAACAACCTTAGAAAGTGCATGCCCGTTTATCCTCATAATGCCCGTTTATCCTCATACAAGACTTTTCACTTGTGCTTCAACATTAGAAGCAAAAGGGGAAAAAAAGAAGTTTAGTCAGTAGGCCTGGCCAATAAATCTGTGCTAAACTGCTCTTCCCGTCAAGGACCCTTGACGGGAAGCTTGTAGGAGTGTGGGGTGAGTGTGAGATGATTGGTTGGTATGTTGCTATGTGTGTGTGTGCTTCCTGTTAGGGACCTCAGTGCCACTTTGATTCCACACTGGTAATAGCTTTTCCATATCCTCCTTTGTTCTTCATTTGTAATGTAGTAATTGTGGCTTTTCATACCTGCGGAAGGTGTCTGGCTTGTCCATGCCAGACTGACTCCCCTAGCCTCTGTATGGTGAACTGATCTTAAACAGCCAATGGACATGCCCAATGAGCTGGAGGCGGGCTGAGGGTCAGCACGGGGGCAGGTGATGTGTCTAAGGTATGTGAAGGTTGGTGGATAAAAGGGGAAGATAAGAACCTGAGAGAATTGTATGAGAGACTGGCAAGGGCAGTGTTAGGTTTGTTTTCTGTATTAGTCCAGGGGGTAGCTATTGGTTAATTTATTTGTGAATTATTTATGTTACAGTTCATACTGTGTTTTTTCTGGTTTTATTAAAAGGCTAATACAGTGATCTATGCAATAAATATAAACACTGTGACCTGTTTTTCACCATACATTCTGTGCCTGTCGTTATTGGGGTAGTTAGGTGGGTTGGTTATGGGTAACACATCTCAGTCCCCGCTACCTTCATACATGCTAAGGGAGCCAAACTGGTCCTAGAGCAGCCAAAAGGTAGTCTTGGCATTATAGGGATTGGATAGTTCTGCTACTACCCAGCACAACAAGTCACTGATTCCCATCTGAATGCATATCAATGATACAACCGGCACAGCACATGATATACCAGTCCTATATAATAGTCTGTACTTATCTTCAAGATGTATTTTTTAATTGGCATCATGTGACTGAAACATGGGCACAGTGGATACACGACATCAGTTACAAATTAGGTCAGATTTATTTCATACCCCCCAGTTATCCTTCTTTATTTCAGACAGTCCTGATTATCATCCTCTGGTTTTTGGGAACGCTGACACTATCCCTCCTAAGCACCGCTCCCGGAGCCCTGAGATGCAGGGGCAGAAGATTATCCTTAGACCAATGCTTTGTTTTCTTCCTTCCATGAACTAGAAGCCTTTCCTTGTTCTATTTAGCATGTTTGTCTCTAATCCCTTTAGAATACAGTTAATACACTTAAAAATTGGGATTGGAAAGTGTTTTTCCTAGCAATTCAGTTTCCCACAAACTTGGCTTCATTAATATAACACTCTAAACCAAGATCCTACAGTAAATTGCTGTTATGGTGATTGAGGAAAGTGATTATATATATATTTTTTTTTTTACATAAGTCACTTATTTTAAAGACAGTGTTAAATAGAGTTATAAAGAATTTGTATAAATTAATTTATATTTTAAGTAAATTTGTCTAATACCTGTAACACATTGTTCCCATTCTAAGTTTCCTTATAGAGGAACGTTTATTTAAATGGACTGTATCACCTAAACATTCATTTTACTGTGACTGTAGAGAATAAAAAATGATTGAAAATGATCTGTACATTGTGTTAGCAAAACTGCCAGCAAATGCCTAAATTGGGAGAAAAAATGTGTATTAAATGTGTCTGTGGAGTCTCCGGCTTATGACATCACCTGTGGCACGGTATGCAAATTACACATTTCCCACTGAAAAGCAGTTTATTTGCATACCGTGCCACAGGTGATGTGCTAAACGGGACACACCACAGACACATTTAAAACACATTGGAGGACACGTATAAAATCTGCCGCCCTGCAAAGTGTCAGGATTTTTTTTTAAAAAGCGCAATCGCCGTTTGATATGTATAACGGCGATTTTCCTTTTTTTTTTATAACCCCCGACACTTTGCAGTGGGGGAGAGAGGGAACTCCATCAAACTGATTTTGGCGGAGGTTGCCCGACACAAATCCGGCGCTTCTCATTACATGATTTTGCGCAGGCGCAATGAACACCGACACAACCTAAATCTACGTATTCAGCGTAGAGAACGCAGTCTCCTGTGAGTCTGCTGTACACAGTAATTGACCAGCACTCTGTGTTCCAAGTGCTTCTCTGCCACACAAGGCAATGTTTCACCTCACTCCTGAGTTTTTTTCAAGCCGTGTGCAAAATCAGGAGTGAGTTGAAATGTTGCCTTTTGCGTAATGAAACCACTTGGAACACAGAGTGCTGGTTAATTGATTTATTTCTCTTTATTACATTGGTGGTCGCGGTGAGACCGGGACCAGGACCAATCTGCGTTTGCGCCTTGTTTACACATGACCCCCTTTGTTCTCCTAATTTAGACTGCAGGTGACCGGTAAACAGAAGCACAATGGCAGAGACCCGATCAGGGTCTTAATAGACCCTGTGGGTCCCTGCCAAAAGATTGCGACACCTCCCAATGTCACGTTTGTCATCAGCGCACCCAGACCCGGAAGTTCATGCACAGCACGATTCGGTAAAATGTAGCCGGTGCTCAAGTTGCGCGTTGCCTAATTTTTCATTGTCAGACAGAGGTCACTCAAAGTGGCTTCATCTGACAGGTGGGATCCCGCTGCAAGTCCCTGCACAGCTCATCGCGGGGAGCCACGGTCAGCTGTTAAATGCAGGACGTTCTATGCCATCCTTCCGTCTTTTAGGACCACTAAAATTAGGACCGCATAGCACACACTTCCCACACTCAGTTTTCAACAATAAGATTACAGACTATGCGAAACGCGTCAAGCTGCTGTAATCAAAGATAGGGAAAGTGTCTGTACAAGGACACCAGTGTCTGTGGCAAGGTCTGTGATGGATCCATACACCCCTGTTGCTACTTACACCACACCTGCATAGAGTACGCTAACTGCCTTAAAGGGACTGCCTGGTGCCTAAAATACATCTTCCAAATGTTAATCCATATTAAAGTACATTCAAAGCACTTTAACATGCAAGTTTTATATTTCACATTGCTTAAAATATAATAGAAGTACAGTTGGATGAATTTGTGAAATTGCAGCAGTTTGCAAGAAGACAGGACTGCTCACACTAGATGAGCAAAAGACAATTTCTTTTTTTTCTTTTTTTTCTGCAGTAACCAATGAGAATAATTTCATTCAAATAAAATGGATGGAATTTCCAGTCTCTCAAGTGATGTCATCAGACAAGTAGGATACACAGAGATCCTAATGTGTACAAGAACACGTTTATCACAGTCCACACCATGTATTTTATTCCAGCAGCACAGGAAGTGACTAAATTAAGCAGATCTTTATATGATCAGTGTCTGTAGGCTTGAGTCAAATATTAAAATGCCTGCATCAAATCACACTACAAAAAAGCCTGTGCACTATACTAGCAGTAATCTTCAACTTGCACTAAAGTGTATTTGGGGAATGGACTATCCCTTAAACAGTGTTTGTGTCAATCCTTCCTGTCTACTAAACTGCCCATAAAGTTGAATAGCGTTACTGTCGTTGCTATAGCAACCACCTTGTCTATCTCCCTACCTCCTTTTCCTCTTGTGTTACATCACAGCAGACAGAGCTGGCTAAAACCACACCCCTCAGCATTCTAAGCACTTTGAGTTCAATAGAGAGTTGCTGATTCCACAGTAATGACCAATAGAAGCACTTACTCAGAGGGGAGCAAGAAAATGGCAGCAGAGGGTGCATACCTGCCATGTGTACTTCCACTCACTGATGTCACTGAATTGAGAGGCATCTGTGACATTGTTTTAAAAGGGAATTGATGTAAATACAAGTGTATTTCACGTATATTAAAAACTTGTACAACATACAGAAAGTAAACTAGGCGGTCTTTCCCCTTTAAAGTTGTCTGTACAGGTTTATGGTTAATGGCTTTTTCATATATACATATTTGATACATTATTCCTGTCCTGCACTTAAAAAAAAAGGGATTTTAGAGAAAGCAGGAATTGAGGGTGGCAAAGAAACATACTAGTGAAAAATGAGAGATCTAAAACTACATTAGAATTGGCTTCTGCCAAATATGAAAGTGCTAGCACTCTAATCACGGTTATTTTAAATAAATGTACCGATAACAAAAAATAAATTCCATAAAGTGCAGATTCCAGAAATGAAAGTAAATATTGTCAAGTCTTTCGACTTTTGTTTATATTTAAACCTTTCTGCATGGGATTTTTTTTATGTAAACTGAAATAGAAACATTACTGTCTCTTCCAATCATTAAATTATGATGTATGTGTACTGTATGTGCACGTTATTCTACAAAACATGTCAAACTTCTGACATTTTAAAGAGAATACAAATCAAAAGTTCACTAACAGCTTAATTAAAATTCATGAAAGGCTAGCAATCAAAGGTTTAAAGTGGCAGTAATGTTTGTTTTGAGCTTCCATTAATAGAAGCAACAGTTAAAAACCTGGGGCCACCCAGACTAGAGTAAACCCAGTGCGCATCATCACAGATATTAGCGACTTTACTCTAAGCTCTGCCTCTCAGCTGACCCAATGCTCATCAGGGTCTGTCTGTCTGTCTCTGATAGTGGCCAACAGGGGGGCCTAGTTGGGGCCCCTCTATGGGTTGTATAGGAACACAAAGACCTTTCACTATATTAACACTGTCACATCAAGTCATGAAATATGGAGTATGTATAGACACGCCAAGATAGAGAACAAAATATACTCACATTTTTGTTACCTTTGCTATAATGTAACAATTTGATTTTATTGATGGAACGGTATGGAAATATCACAGTTAGATAATTCAATATATCTAAATATATAAATACACCAATCATCCATAACATTATGACCACTGACAGGTGGCAAGCCGCGGGGAGGCAGTGTGTTGCTTTGGGGAGTGTTCTGCTGGGAAACCTTGGGTCCTGACATTCATGTGGATGTGACTTTGACATGTACCACCTACCTAAGCATTGTTACAGACCATGGAAACAGTACTCCCTGACGGCACTGGCCTCTTTCAGCAGGATAATGCAACCTGCCACAAAGCAAAAATGGTTCAGGAATGGTTTGAGGAACACAGCAACGAGTTCAAGGTGTTGACTTATCCTCCAAATTCCCCAGATCTCCATCCAATCAGGCATCTGTGGGATGCGCTGGACAAACAAGTCTGATCCATGGAGGCCTCACCTCGCAACTTACAGGACTTAAAGGATCTGCTGCTAACGTCTTGGTGCCAGTTACCCCAGCACATCTTCAGAGGTCTAGTGGAGTCCATGCCTTGACGGGTCAGTGCTGTTTTGGCCTCAAAAGTGCACCTACACAATATTAGGCAGGTAGCCATTATTTTATGGCTGATCAGTGTATATATATATAAAAATGTACTGTTTTAAATCTATGGGATGGGAAAATGACAATATTTTTAAATTGTGAGTATTACTTTGCTAACTTGCCACTAAAAGGTCCAATATTGTGTATTTTTATATAAAACCAAAAAAAGGTGAAATTAATAACAATGTGACATAAATCAGTAGTTAGTATAACTAAGTTTGGTGTCTGAATCTAAACAGCTGCTCTATCTGGACTTTCTCCACAACACTGGGCTCCACCTCCAGTAAATGACATGTTGGTCCATCCATTTCCCTTCAAAACATAAAAGAATTATTAGGAAAAGCACAGAGCTTGGATAGGGCTAAACACCCAGCTGCTGGTGATAGCAGGATGTTAACAAACAGCTGACAAGCTACGGTGACTTTCAACAACATAACTGTTGAGCCATAAACATTTGGAAGAGTTAGATGAAAAGGAAAAGTACAGTTTACCCGTGGGAAAAGTAAACATATCTAAAAAAAGAAAAGAAAAAAGAAGAGGATAGATCCAAATATTAAATTAAATGGCAACTGGCTATGTCAACTGGTTATTTAGCACCTAGTGTATTGATTTTCTGCTTTGAAAGCTATGAAATGGTCCTCACTACATCTGAACTAGCTCTGTTTGACAAGGCCTTTGCTTTGTCCCAATCGTATATATGGGATCTGTCCTGTGAACTGGCAATCAGTTATTTGTCCTGATTCTATATGGGTTTGGAAGCAGCAGCCTTCCCTCTTATAGCTTGGTAAGGCTGAAGAGAGATGCTGCTGGCTGAGTAGTGTTTGAAGAGCACTCATGTGCTATAATTCTGATGCACCACTTTCCTACTGTTCTGCTGTAGAGCAGCCTAGGAAAAGTGTCCGTGGCAAGGTCTGTGAAGCTCCGCTGGACATCATTAAATTGTCCACCACAAAGTCCGGGAAAAGTCCACCATGAACAATGTTGGTTCCAGCACCGGGAGTCAGTGAAATAGGGAATAACTATCTAAAATTTGACAATTAGGCTCCTTTCTGGAAAATTTGCTGTAAACTGACACTGCTTAAGTCAAATTAGAATATTACATAGATAGAAATTACTTGGGTGGGGTTGAGTTTCTTGGGTGGGGTTGTGTTCAACTTATAAATACATAGTAACATAGTAATTTAGGTCGAACAAAGACATAAACCCATCAAGTTCAACCTTTCTACCTATCACTCCAGCTTTTGATCCATATGAAGGCAAAAAGCAATAAGGAAGCCTCCCAGGGGGAAAAATTCCTTCTTGACTCCAATGGGCAATCGGATTTCTCCTTGGATCAATAAGCTCTATTATTAATGCTTATTCTATTATTAATAGCCCTGTATGTTTTGCTTTTCTAAAAAAAAAAAAAAACATCCAGACCATTTTTAAATGCATCTATTGTAGTTGATAGCACTACCTCTCTTGGCAGTGAGTTCCATAACTTTATTGTCCTTACCGTAAGGAATCCCTTCCTTTGCTGTCTATGAAATCTTTGCTCTTCCAGTCTATAACCATGAACACAATCAGCTTATTTAGAAGTTGACGTGTTACAGTGCACTCAATCGTATGGTGCAGTAAAGTCTAGCTTTTTTGGGGGGCGGGGGGTGAGCGCCAACACTTTTAAGAAGCTTAGGGTGGTGGGCCAGACATTATTAATGTCATTACATAATACAAAAGAGCCAATGGAATAGGACAAAATAGGGTCAGCAGAAAAACGCTTGAGGTCCACATATAGCCCACAAGCCACCAGTTGGACAGCGAAAGTATAGAATATTGTGTTCTGCAGGTGAATCTGCGATGCAGATCCTTGACACTGTGATGTTGAGACAGACACGTCTGTAACCTGGGCCTTTGAGTTATGAGAGGAGGTCTTCTGCCCCAACCAGAGCTACCTTTGGTTGAGCTGCAGGCACAAAGGAAAGGTTGGTGCACCCCTACCACTATCCGTACACCAAGCTGGGACAATATCAGAAGAACAGAGAATAGTCAAAGCTGCAGCACACCAGGAAAACTCAGAAGCGAAGTCAGGGGATGAGCCAGGGTCGTGGAGCCAGGAGGACTTGACTGGACTGGACTGGAAAGCCGTCAGGAATAGAGAGGACAGCATAGTAGATAAAGCCAGGCTGAGGTCAAAACAAGGGATGCAGGAGAATGAAGGTAGTACGAGGAAAGCCAAAGGTCAATGCACAGGAACACATAGTAGAATATTCAGGAACCAGGACAACACAAAGGATGCGAACACAGGCAATGAGAGAGGGTAAATTAGCTGTATTTATACCATTAGGAGCCATCAGGACCACCCAGGGGGTGGGGAAAAGGTTATAAGTGTGGCAGCCATGTTGGAGACCATAGGGCTCCAAAAATATGGTGCTGCAGGATTTTGAAACCGAAACTGGCTGCAGCGTGAGGACTGCATGGATAGACACATAGGGGGCAGGAGGCAGGTGGGGGACATTTCTGTTATACATAAAATGGTTAAGCAGGGTGAAGGCATACATTCTGCAGAGCACTTTCATAGCAAGGCTAGATGGTGACATACAGTGATGGCTTTACTGCAAGTGAAGCGCACTAAGAAGGATATAGCATTGTGCCAGACTGAGCCTACCATGATGTAACTTGATATCAGGTATAAAATGATGGATTGGGCCTTTGTAACTCGAGGATTGGCTAGAGAACTTTACACCAAGTCAATCACTGCAACTAACAATGCATAATTGCCAACATCGGCCATGTTTCCAGGGACACATATGTGTTCCACGTGCTGCAGAAAGACCATGCAAAGTGCAGCCTGGCAGTATGTAGGATGCATACACACACAGACACAATCAAATTAATTAATTAGGGTGGAGATCTCATAGGACCTACCATGATTAATTGACTGGATTGTGTCTGTGCGTATTTGCATCCTACATACTGCCGGGCTGCACTTTGCATGCTCTTTCTGCAGCATGTGGAACAAATCTGTGTCCCTGGAAACATGGCCCATGTTGGTAACTATGACAATGCTATGCAGTTATCTAGATCAGTGCATGGTACGCTTAGGGTTCCCTAAGCGTTAGCTATTTTGGTCTTAAGTTTGAAATTCACTTCTCAATAAAGGACATAGCATAGGACCTAGGTGTCAAAAGGTGGTTCTCAAGCTGCTGTTGAACTACAAATCCCATAAATCTCCATTAGCTTTATATATTGCTAGCAACAAATCATACTGCAAAAACTGTGTCTGCGTTGATTGGGGCAAAAGCTAAACTACTTTAGGTAAACAAACCTCATTTAAACATCAAGTCCAAATCTGCTGGCCAGTCAAGTTACTCCACAGCAAACTCATCCAACCATGTCATTGTGCACTGGAATAGAAAAGGGGCCACAAAATTGTAAGCATAGCATTGTCCAACATTTCTTGGACAATGTGGGAGCATTAAGATATTCCTTCACTGGACGTAAGGGGCCTAACCCAACTCACCATGAACCTCAGCACTCAGTAACCCAGCTCTGGGATTTTACATGGTCTACTGCTTTGTGACTGAGTTGCTGCTGTCCCTATACACTTCTACTTTACAATAATACCACTTACAAAACAGATGAATCTTTAAGGCATGTGTACAAATAATGAACAGGTGTACTTAAATTGTGAATGTGTTGTTTTACAGACACATTGTATTCTGTATCTACTCATAAGGAGTATTTGGGCAAAAGAGAGGGAGAGAGTAATCCATTGGGTAATTAACTCCCAAACATTGGTCCCAGTAACAAAACTCACTTGGGTCAGACCAGACAAACTGCTCAGTGGAATTAGTTCGTGGAAGCCCCCACATGGGTAATAATACCACTTACAGTTAACCGTGGAATATACAGCAGGAATGAATTTTCGCAGACTAACTTATTGCAAAGTTGGCATCCTATCACAGTGCCATGCTTAAATCACTGAGCTCTTCAGAACGACCCATTTTGTTTTCACCTGTATTCAATAATTAAGAGGTGTCTCCCAATACTTTTGTCCAGAAAGATTACATATGTATGTAAGTATGTAAGTGTGTATTGCGCTAAATGTGAGACCATGTGTAATATCGTTCTGGACTTGGTCCCTAGGACAAACTAGAAACATGTCAATGTTGTCTTTCTTAATAAAATAAATGGCAGAGAATTATGGTAGTTACATAGTACAAAGTAAGGTATTTAGGTGGCAAATAATTTAAGTCCGTCAAGTTCAACCCTTCTACCTATCATTCCTGCTTTTGGTTCAAAAGAAGGCAAAAGCCCCTATGGAAGCTATTTCAAATTTTGCCAATTAAGGGGAAAATTACTTCTTGACTCCAAAAGCCAATCAGATTTCTCCTTGGATCAATAAGCTCTATTATTAATGCTTATTCTATTATAAATAGCCCTGTATGTCCTGCTTTACTAAAAAAGCAAAACATCCAGACCCTTTTTGAAGGCATCTATCGTATTTGATAGCACTACCTCTCTTGGCAGTGAATTCCATATATTTATTGTCCTTACTGTAAAATCCCTTCCTTTGTAGTCTAGAAACATCTGGAGGGCTGCAATTAGATGCTGAGGATATAGGACAACCTACACACCTTCACAGAGAAACTCTCAGATACTGGTAACTTGGCCGGGACAACACAAAAACAAACAGTACACTTTCACACTGTGTTGTATAAATAGCTTTTTATCACAATGAGTGCGTTGTTCACATAGCACCACTATTAGTTTTATGTTAATCCTCTGAACTTTGTACATCCAACTGCAGACGCTGCCAGCAATAGGTTTCATGTTTTATACTTTTTTTTCCCATTTTTTTATTAGAATGCTATAAAGTAACATTTAATTTCCCGGGAAGTGTTCAATTCCATTGAAATAAAATGAAACTATAAATCGACAGCGATAGAGTTAAAGATAAAATGTCAGCCAAGAAATGTAATTTTCATATTAATTTCCGCGAATGTATAAAACCAATATACTGGTCTTCAATTAACAGATGTTGTACTTATTCCACTCCATAAGTAACACAGGTTTCCTTAAAGAATCCGCAAAACAGATGTATCATTATTCCATTGATTTATGAAGTGTGCATTGTTTTTCCCCACTAAACCACATAAAAAGTCTTATTTATTAGAATCATTTAATAAGAATAGAACCTGTGTATCACTTCGAAAACCTCTGACACCCTGAAACGTGTATTAAATCTGAAATAAAAGTTTCATTGTAACACTAAAGCTTAAGTCGGGAAATTCTTAAGGCATCGGCCAAGGTGTAGACCGTCAACTCTTGGAGTCAGGAAAATTAAAAGCCTTGGAAAAGTGATATTTAAATCTCACTAAAAATAAGATAAACATAAAGTTTTGTTACCTTTTGAGCCATTAATGTAGGAAGGCAGCCATACAGACAAAAACAATTACACACAAAAGCGCAATCCATAGCTCGTTAAGGATACAATAACCTAGGGTGGAATTAAAGTTACTGAAAATCAATTGTTTGATAAAATAGGAAAGAAAAATTGAATAAATATTTATAAGATTTCAAGAAAATTTGAAATGGATTAATTTGGATGGGTAGAAGGGTTGAAATTTCAGACTAAATTAGTATGTTACTGATTTCAGGGGTAGCTTACTGGTGATCAGATATCACTGAAAAGCAAAATAATTATTAACAGTCTCCTCTGCAATGATGACAGTGAGTCAAAAATGGTAGTACTTCTCCCAAGTAGGTGCCATCCTATAAGAGAGGCTGACAGTTCTCAGTCTACGATGAGGCTCCCACTTCTTTTCTCACTTTTTTCGTTGGTAAGTATAGGCTTAGATGTGGGGTTCTAGCCCACTCCAACTAGAGGGACGCTAACAGTACCACACTGACGACGCCTAGGAAAGGATGAAAGGTGCATCTGTGGTTCCCACATGGATAGGCCGAACATACGTCTGTGATGTCTGTGTTACTTGTGCAGAGGTGAATTACCATGCATTTTGGGTCTGTCAGGATGGGTAGGATCAGTGTGAGATGCCAATGGAGAGATCACCTCTGTACTGGTGAAAATAAAAAAAAAATTGTGGACAAAGGACGCATGCACTCCAAACTCCAATATGATTGTAAAACTTCCGATCCATTTAAATTTTTTTGAATAAATCGGAAGTTTTACAATCATATTGGAGTTTGGAGTGCATGCGTCCTTTGTCCACAATTTTTTTTATTTTCGCCTTTATTGCTTTTGCTGCAGCACGAACGGAGCACCCATCTTCCCAAAACATATAGGTTTGGTTTACTGCCAACGGTGGAGCCGGCTTGTTTTGCTCTTTTGTTTGTCTGTACTGGTGATGCTGCTCCTCAGTTGATACCATCTCATCGGACAGACTAGTTCAGCACTGTCTGTTCTTGGGAGATGTGATTCCCATATGTTTTCTCCAAATAGTAATATCTTTTTTTTTTTTTTTTTTTTTTTTAATAAAAAAAAATGCAAAAAGAAAATGAAAAGGATAGCACTACAAAGTGTGCAAGGGATTAAGTCATATTTTAGGAAATGACAAATGAGAATTTAAGTAGCACGCATCAGCACAAAAAAAAACCTACAGTACACTGACTTCACAGATACTCCATTTATCAGTAATTACTGACTCCATTAAAGGGAACATCTCCTGGAGACAGAAGACAAGAGTGTGATAAATGCATCAGCAGACGGGCTAAGAGTGTCAGTGATGTTGCCTTTCAAAAGCCATCTGAAAATTTGTTATCATTAACGACAGAGTAGTAAAAGCAACAACCCTTCCAAACCCCCCCCCCCCCCCCCCCAAAAAAAAGTGGACTTGGGGCCAGCAAATGATTTACTTGACCTTGCATGGGAAGAGCCCACAGCAAAACCTCATTAATTCCTTGGGTCACTCTAAAAGGCATTCATTTAGTTTGGAATGGGGACGAGTGGAGTCTTTCCAGACATCTAGTAGAAATTATGAATTCTCTAAAGCCAGAGGAACGTATGTCCAAATCACTTTCTCAATAAATCAAAATGACTCTCCCAAGCAGGATAACATGCTTAATCAAGTGAGTTAGAAAACCGTATTATACATCATAAACAAAAAAAAAGAACTGAAGCTGTTTTTTATTTCCAAACATATTTTTATTTCTATATTTTAATCGTCGCTGCCAAAAAATACAGAGTAAGATTGCTAGATGCAGTCTAAATTCTGAGCAGGATTTATAAAGGCCAAATCATTATTAATCATTCTGTTTGTCAACAGACACTGCCCACCTCTATCGCTGCTCGTGATAGTTTGAGGCGCTGTGAGATATACGGAGTTATCTGTTGTCACAATCTCTTGCTATATATTATGGTGCTCAGGAAAATATATATCGGTAGATAATGCAATGTGTTTTATGGGATTTGACTGAGTGCTTGAATGGAAATTAAGGAAATTAGAGAAACTGGGCTTTATGCCATTGGTAGGGTCCATGATTTTCCATAACGCATAAATTCAAATGTGAAATGAAAATTTATAGTTAGGCAATACCTAAACCCTCCTGGCTATGTGAAATGTGTGTATGCTAACATTACAGAGAGGGAGAAACTTTGCCATGAACAGCATAGGATTATGGCTACTCGAAAAGCGTTGATCACATCCGATCAAGTCGAGAAATTAATCAAAATCTCCGACAAATTCGGCCAAATCAATTCTCCAACTTTAATCTAGAGAATTAAACTTTAAAGGCCCTAAAAGTAGATTGAAAATTATTTGAAAGTTTTGTTTTTTAACACATTGACATGGCTTCATGTATGCCCAGTAGTGTATCGTCCACAAGGCACTCGCCTAGGGCACTTTGTCAAAGGGTATTAAACCACACTTCTGGTGCTTCAAACATTTTTGCTCCCTCCCCACCATTCAGCAAGCTTCCTATTAATTGGGATGATGGGGACATGTAATGGACATGGTGGGGGTATGTGATGAGGGTGATGGTGGCATGTAATGGGGGTGATGGGGCATTTAGTGTGTATGCAATGTAGGTGATGGGGGCATGTACTGGGGTGACTGAGCTTGCCATGGGTGTGCAACGTGGGTGATTGGGCATGCGATGGGTGTGCAACATGGGTGGTGGGGGGGGCAAATTTTGCACAAAAAGATACACTACTGTGTATGCCCTAGTATGATATTTGATACAAATATTCATGATTACAATATTTGTTCCAAAGATGATATTTGGCCATATATGGAACAATGTCCATGTCTAAAAACCTGTCAAAAATGGTGTTATGCAGAAAAACACACGTGTGTCACATACTGCAATAATTTACCACAACTTCTTAATAGCACACAATTCTCTTCCTGCAGCTGATGCCCGTAAAGCCAGATTCATAATTTGCCTGGTCATTGTGGGTTTCCCACTTGTTCATGTCTTCACTCTTCTCCAGTTGATCATTTACCTTTGTACACTTAACAGCAATGCTAATAGTGTAATAACCCCCTAACAATTATTCCCCTTTCCATACCTCCCAGAGATATAACCTAAACTACAACTACACCACTCCATCCATGAAGCTGAGCATATGTAATTACACTAACAGTTGTATATACATGCAGTCATGTGCAGCAGTCCATTTTATTCCATTTGTGTGTAGTGCAATTTAACATGAGGCCTATGGTATACAAGTATTTTTATTGCACTCATCATTTCTTCACACTTCCTCAAACTTGTTATTCCAACCAACTCCATTGACTACATCCACGACCTCCTGCCAGAGCTCATGCTTCCTCCTCTGGCTTGTTCTCATGGCTGCTGCCTCTCTCTCTTCCTAACTAATCCCTGGTTCTCCTTTGCTGAAAAACTCTGGGCATAGTCTTCTGAGATGCAAGCACCATGCATCACCAAGGAGTTAACGAGTATGCATGTAATCCCAGTCACTTTCATTTATCCCCAATCATTCGGAATCTTTATGTTTTCGTGTAGAATTAAAATACACGTCATTTTTACTAGGAACGTTTGCTTTTGTTTCCCGACTTCGTAATTTGCTGGAACATTAAATTCTGGAAATGCTGCAATGCAGTAAAACAGTATAATATATGATATCCCTGAATAATAAATTGCACAGATATCTTGGAGAGGTTCACACAATAAACTGCAAAAGTAGAACAAACATGGCAATTACTGTCTGTGTGAAACTCTCACAGAAACATAGAGTGAGACAGCAGATAGAGTCCCATCTAGTGTGGGACTAAATCTCAAGATTTGTGTGCTTCTCAAGTTAATAAAATGCATATCCCAGACATTCTAGAATTCCTTCATCTTATGAACCTTTAATACATCCACTGCTAGGTTAATGCAGCAATTGCGAATAAAGGTTCCTAAAATGCACACACTCTAACTCGGTGCTCCAGGACGAAGACGCGACCCAAACAGCATACAAACTCAATGGATGCCCAGCACTAGCTACAAACGTGAGAACTTTAGTGATCAGGACGAAAACTCGCGAGGGTTGAAACGCTGCCTGTATCTGCTCAATAAAGTTCTCACATTTGAATCGAGTGCTTGGCATCCATTGAGTTTGTATGCGCTTACATGAAAGGCATCATGGATCTCTACTGGAGCCCACTCCAGCAATTCAGGAGACACCCACTGTCCGAGAAGAAGGTCTACACCATCACATCAATCACAAGGCAGGTTTAGGAGCTCAGTATGGCAAAGAATGAAGGGAATACAAATAAATAATGTATATATATTTTGTTAAAGTGTCAGCTTGAATATGAATTAATTTATTTAAATGTTTTGTCGGCTCCTTTAATTTCAATCTTTAATACATTGTTTCATAGCAGAATTAACCGTATTTGCTTGATTATAAGACGACCCTGATTATAAGACGACCCCCCAAACTTTGGATATTGCTTTAGGAAAAAAACTAAAAGCCTGAATATAAGACTACCCTATAGGAAAAAAGTTAAACTTGTATATATTCACATGTAAATTGCTTTTTAATAAAAAAATTATATCAAAAAGTGCATTTCTTGTTTTTATTTCCTTTTTATGTGCCAATGCTGCCTCTCTCTTTCCGTTGCCCCCAGCTTTGTCTCTCTCCCCCTTCCTTTGACTCCCCCTTCCTTTGACTCCCCCTCGCCTCTGTCTCTCCCCCCCCTTGTTTCTCTCTGCACCCTCCCCTTGTTGCTCTGTCCCCCCTCCCTCTGTCTCTCCCCCCCTTGTTGCTCTGTCTCTTCCCCCCTCCCTCCCCTTGTTGCTCTGCTCCCCTCCCTCCCTGCCCCTTCCCTCCCCCTGTCTTCCTACCCCCTCCCTCCCCCTGTCTCCCTGCCCCCTCCCTTAACTATACCTAGATCCCTGGTGGCTAGTGGAGGCAGCTGGGGGATGTCTGCACGATACGTGCATACATCCTCCATGCTGGCCGACACCTCCGTCTATTATGACGGACAGCTGGTCTGTCATAATAGTCTGTCGTGTCGGGTAGCATGGAGAATGTCTGCCCGATTCTCCCTGGTGCCTAGTGGGGCAGCAGGGGATGTCTGCGCGATGAGCGCAGACTCCCCTGCTGCCGCCCGGCGCGCTCGCCGGGACTTCTGTGACGAAAGCGGAAGGTCCCGGCTTCTTCATAGAAGCCCCGGCGGTCGTGCCGGGCGGAAGCAGGGGAGTCTGCGCTCATCGCGCAGACATCCCCTGCTGCTAGAGAGGGGGATCCAGGTCCCCTACAGCTCTGCTGGGGACCTGGATCCATGTCTTATAATCTGACCTCAATTTGAGGTCAGATTATAAGAAGACCTCAATTATAAGACGAGGAGCAATTTTCAGAAAAAAATTTCTGAAAAAAACCTCGTCTTATAATCGAGCAAATACGGTACTTGAAGGAACCATAGCTAGGTTGCAGTCATCCTGGGGTTTCGTTCACACATTACACACAATGTATTTATATCTGTCCGAGTTATTTGTAAAGTCTTCAAAAGCTATTGTGTGATATGTTATTTCAGGATGGCAGACCTTCGCCTGAAGAAGGTACCTTCGACCTCTGAGACCGTCAGCCTCCTTCCTTCCTATTTGAACCATTAGTGACATCAGTCGTACATTAAGTTTCTTTGAGTTTTCCTGTATCTATTCTTCTAACTGATGGGGTACCGTCCTTTATCGTAACCTAAAACATATAACAAACTACAAAGCTAATGTAAACATTATATCCATTAGGTAGAAGTGATTATCACTGTAGGGTGAAAAAAAAAAAAAAAAAACCTTTATTTAACATTTAACAGAGACTATTTTTAAAGTACTGTAACAGGTCAAGCAAAAAGTTCAGAGGTTGGAACTGGATTAAGCTATTCTATTTTGCTTTACATTGCCTAATGCCAAAATGATTTGCACTCTGTCATGTGTTAAACCGTTTACATTACAGAGATGGGGCTTAAATGCACACAAACAGAAAATTCCACGCATTGTGAAATGATCACTGATTCGGCCTTTGAAATGATCCGCTGATAAGAGCTGGGAGTTAAGTGCAAATCGTTCAGTTCCTCTGTATACATGAAAAAAAAAAAAAAAATAAGAAAGTAAAGAAAATGAATCATAGCGCAGTTATCTCTTACCTCAAATAATCTGTTACAGGAAACATCTAATTTTATTACCAGAATTAATTATCTGAAAGCCTTGGTTATCATAGTTAACACAGACTGTGCATTAGTACTTAATAGTGATTCAACACTGAATACTCCTTATCAGACGTCATCTGCCAGAAGGAGAGAAGAGACAAATGTATCATAGTGTGCAATATCTAGTGGGAGCTTGACCACGAACTCCACTCCTATAAACATCTAACCTCCTACTAATTGGACCTACTCACAGGCAACTGGGGGGCTATGTGATGGACATTAGTAAATATTTGTGTCATTTTTTTAATAGACTTATTTATGTTTTTTTGTCTTTTTTTGTGTGAAATGTACTTGGATAATGGAATAAATTATTATATATCCCCATAGTAAATAAGACGAGGCCGTGGATTTGTGTTATCCTGAAACTAAGGCTAGAGAAACCACTTATAGTTTACAGCTCAGGAAATGGAGCAACCTTACTCTTGGTTTGCAATATGACTTAAGTCTACAATCAGCATCAGGCCCACTTGTGTCGGTATCTCAGGCCTTTCTGCCATTTTGGCTCAGAGGTCACCAGTGCTGTCATTGCTGCTGATGTACTACATTGCAGGGATTGAGTCAGCTCAGTGTAGAAAATGGCATATAAACTAAACCAGGCACCAGAAGGAATATTTTTATTCATCCCTTGATCATGGAAGGGTGTTTACACATGAGATTTTACAGTACCATAATAATCTGAATTGGAGCACGATTTCTGTTTTTTAAACACCTAGGGTGGACTAGAGAAATAGTCTCAAGTGTCACTCTAGGACTGCAATGGGTAAGTGAATCCCTACAAATCCTCTCTGGGCGACATCCAGTGATTCTTCAGTCGGAGGGCTGGAGGAGGCCCACACAGCCACCGGGTTCCAACAACAAAGTTGTTTCTCTTGAAGAAGTCTGCAAGCTCAAATGGTTATAATAGTTATTTTAGGTAACGCATCCTTATTTGTCAGGTTTCTAGGTTGAAAATAACTGTGCATGTCTATGAATTATACTTAAAGTTATATTTGTCCAACAATAAACTGGCAGCAAACCCAAACTCCTATAAAAGTCTAACACGTCTAATAACAAAGCAGAACCAACAACTCTAGATAACCTAACTGTAAAACTGGTGGCCTTGCAGATGCATGCCCTGAGCAATATATGTACATACACATTGCAAGTATAGTTATCATTCACCTGGTATTATTATATGTGTGCTCTGTACAGGATCCTGTGTAATATATGTATGCACACATTGCAAGTATAGTTATCATTCACCTGATATTATTATATGTCTGCTCTGTACAGGCTCCTGTGTAATATATGTATGCACACACTGCAAGTATAGTTATCATTCACCTGGTATTATTATATGTGTGCTTTGTACAGCCTCCTGTGTAATATATGTATGCACACACTGCAAGTATAGTCATCATTCACCTGGTATTATTATATGTCTGCTCTGTACAGGCTCCTGTGTAATATATGTATGCACACATTGCAAGTACAGTTACCATTCACCTGGTATTATTATATGTCTGCTCTGTACAGACTCGTGTGTAATATATGTATGCACACATTGCAAGTATAGTTATCATTCACCTGGTATTATTATATGTCTGCTCTGTACAGACTCCTGTGTAATATATGTATGCACACATTGCAAGTATTGTTATCATTCACCTGGTATTATTATATGTCTGCTCTGTACAGGCTCCTGTGTAATATATGTATGCACACATTGCATGTATAGTTATCATTCACCTGGTATTATTATATGTGTGCTCTGTACAGACGCCTGTGTAATATATGTGTGCACACATTGCAAGTATAGTTATCATTCATCTGTTATTATTATATGTCTGCTCTGTACAGGCTCCTGTGTAATATATGTATGCACACATTGCAAGTATAGTTATCATTCACCTGGTATTATTATATGTCTGCTCTGTACAGACTCCTGTGTAATATATGTATGCACACATTGCAAGTATAATTACCATTCACCTGGTATTATTATATGTCTGCTCTGTACAGACTCCTGTGTAATATATGTATGCACACATTGCAAGTATAGTTATCATTCACCTGGTATTATTATATGTCTGCTCTGTACAGACTCCTGTGTAATATATGTATGCACACATTGCAAGTATAGTTATTATTCACCTGGTATTATTATATGTGTGCTCTGTACAGACTCCTGTGTAATATATGTGTGCACACATTGCAAGTATAGTTATCATTCACCTGGTATTATTATATGTCTGCTCTGTACAGGCTCCTGTGTAATATATGTATGCACACACTGCAAGTATAGTTATCATTCACCTGTTATTATTATATGTGTGCTCTGTACAGGCTCCTGTGTAATATATGTATGCACACACTGCAAGTATAGTTATCATTCACCTGGTATTATTATATGTCTGCTCTGTACAGACTCCTGTGTAATATATGTATGCACACATTGCAAGTATAGTTATCATTCACCTGGTATTATTATATGTCTGCTCTGTACAGGCTCCTGTGTAATATATGTAAGCACACATTGCAAGTATAGTTATCATTCACCTGGTATTATTATATGTGTGCTCTGTACAGACTCCTGTGTAATATATGTATGCACACATTGCAAGTATAGTTATCATTCACCTGGTATTATTATATGTGTGCTCTGTACAGACTCCTGTGTAATATATGTAAGCACACATTGCAAGTATAGTTATCATTCACCTGGTATTATTATATGTGTGCTCTGTACAGACTCCTGTGTAATATATGTATGCACACATTACAAGTATAGTTATCATTTACCTGGTATTATTATATGTGTGCTTCATTGATGTTCCTGATATTCCATATTCCGGAGTGGGTTAAACACGCATGTGTATTTGAAAAGTGATTAAGACGTGCACCAGGAGAAAAAAAAGAAAGAAAGAAAGAAAGAAAGAGGAAAAAGCTGGAAAAAATAGCTGCTAAGAATACCAATTTCTACATCTCCCCATTTATATATACCATTTTGCATTATTTCCAGGGCTCTCATTAATACAATTCTTCTCTCTCTCTCCGTTCTTTTCTCCCTTTTTTTCATATTTAAGGTGTTTTCACCATTATAAATTGGAACCCTCTGAAAAAGCCTGACGGCGAAACGCGTCAGAGCTCCAATTTTTTCCCAATGAGGTTTTTCCTACTACAGCATTCTACCTGGTGTAACCTTTTTGTGTATATGTGTTTTTATTATTTATGTTTATTCCATGATTAAAATGATATAGTATACTTTTTAAGAAAGTGTATACAGTTTTTTCTTCTTTTTTTAGCGCTTATACCACTTTTTATCCAAATGCATGTGCATTTGCCCTCCATTCTGTATTGCATCCTGCTTTCTCAATAAGGAGACAGATAAGCAGTCTGAAAGAAAAAAAAAATGTGTGTAGGCTTTACTTTCCCTCATCCATAATAGAAACATAGAATGTGTCGGCAGATAAGAACCATTCGGTCCATCTAGTCTGCCCAATTTTCTAAATACTTTTATTAGTCCCCAGTTCCATATCTTATAACTAGGATAGCCTTGTGCCTATCCCACGCATGCTTAAAATCCTTGACTGTGTTTACCTCTACCACTTCTGCTGGAAGGCTATTCCATACATCCACTACCCTCTCAGTAAAGAAATACTTCCTGATATTACTTGTAAATCGTTGCCCCTCTAATGTTATACTATGCCCTCTAGTTGTGGTAGTTTTTCTTATTTTAAATATACTCTCCTCCTTTACTGTGTTGATTCCCCTTAAGTATTTAAATGTGTCTTTCATATCCCCCTGTTACGTCTTTTCTCCAAGCTATCCCTCTCCCTATGCAACCAAGCATTCTGCTAATACCTCTCCCTATACAACCATGCATTCTGTTAATACCTCTCACTATGCAACCAAGCATTCTGCTAATACCTCTCCCTATGCAACCAAGCATTCTGCTAATACCTCTCCCTATACAACCAAGCATTCTGCTAATACCTCTCCCTATACAACCAAGCATTCTGCTAATACCTCTTCCTATGCAACCAAGCATTCTGCTAATACCTCTCCCTATGCAACCAAGCATTCTGCTAATACCTCTCCCTATACAACCAAGCATTCTGCTAATACCTCTCCCTATGCAACCAAGCATTCTGCTAATATCTCTCCCTATACAACCAAGCATTCTGCTAATACCTCTCCCTATACAACCAAGCATTCTGCTAATATCTCTCCCTATACAACCAAGCATTCTGCTAATACCTCTCCCTATACAACCAAGCATTCTGCTAATATCTCTCCCTATACAACCAAGCATTCTGCTAACAGAATGCTAATCACAAGCAAACTCAATCATGTATATTGTGCAAGCCATTATAGGAATCGTTTACAAGAAAGCACTAGTAACTTGTCCCGAGATTTATTGCTATTAACTCAACCCTCAAGTTTAATCAGCCAATCCTCTTTATCAGCTGGCTTGCTAGGGAAATTAATAGGATAGAGGAAATTCATTGGGACTGCTTCCTGCGTCAAGCAATAAACATGTGCAATGTTCTTAATAGCTGCGTCGTATTTGATAGAATTAATGGATAACAAGACACTGAATTGCAATGTATAAAAATGAGCAGTAAAAATGCTCAAGGCAATATGGGAACATTAAAAAAGCAAGATACACTTAAATTCTTAATGGGCTTTAATAACAAAAATGTATTATCCTATTTTAGTTTCAACACAGCTCCAACAATGTCGCTTGTATTTGTGCCATATATGCATTTTGTGTGTGCATAATATTTTTGACTGGCCAGAAGTTATACATATATGGCAAATGGGGCATCCAACAAAATAAACTATATACAGAGACAAAGGAATGAGGAGAACCAGGTCATTTAATAAGATGTGCTGAGGATATTGATAGCCGATATTTAAGATAACAGCGACACAACCAAAAATTTTCCAGTTTGTGTTAAAGACTGTTAAAATATACCTGAGATGAATCAAATGGAAGATTCAGATGCACCCTAGGACCTTATGATACTCAGCTCACCACTGAGGATGGACATGGACAGGAAGATTGTAATAATAAAAATAATAATATAAGGACCAGTATCCGTAGCAAAGTCTGTGAAGGTCTCTCATAAAGACTTAAATGTCCACCATAAACAACGATGGTTTCTACCCTTGGACATGGAGCTCAGTCTCCCGAACTGTGTCACTTGTGCGCGAAAGCTCAACAATTTATGCATTTTCACTGCTGTTGAGACCTCTAACAGGAGGCAATGTTTGCCCCCGTCCAATGTATAGTTGATTCGATGAGATAGAAACATAGAAACATAGAATATGTCACAGATAAGAACCATTCGGTCCATCTAGTCTGCCCAATTTTCTAAATACTTTTATTAGTCCCCCGTTCCCGGTCTTGTAGCTAGGATAGCCCTGTGCCTATCCCACGCATGCTTAAACTCCTTCACTGTGTTTACCTCTACCACTTCTGCTGGAAGGCTATTCCATACATCCACTACCCTCTCAGTAAAGTAATACTTCCTGATATTACTTTTAAATCGTTGCCCCTCTAATTTAAGACTATGTCCTCTAGTTATGGTAGTTTTTCTTCTTTTAAATATACTCTCCTCCGTTACTGTGTTGATTCCCTTTATGTATATAAATGTTTCTATCACATCCCCCTGTTACGTCTTTCCTCCAAGCTATACATGTTAAGATGCTTTACCCTTTCCTGGTAAGTTTTATCCTTCATCCCATGAACAGGCAACAAATTAGCCCTTGTGGCAGTCAGACGTATTATGGGTAAGCCAGAATTCTATAGGAATGATAACTAACAAGATAAAAAAAAGTGTTATAAAGTAACCTGATGCAGAGATGCTTGATTCGCATGCTCTTCACTCAGATCTATAGGTACATGGAAATTCAAACTTTGAAAAAGGGAACAAGATTAGAATCCCAATAAACAGGCAGAAACTCAAGAACAAATCAGGATTTAGCACTCACCCAATGCTACAGGGTCTGGTTTGTAACATTTGTGCCTCATCCACAAACCCAAACATTTAGCTTATTTCATACAACGTATATTGGACTAGTGTTTCTCAAAATGTTTACCCTTGCGGAACCCTTGAAGTAATATGAATGTCACTAACCCAAAATTATTATGTATCATTATTTATATGTTTCTTTCTCTTTACAAACTTAAAGTTCATAAGGAAAACATAATATATTTGTTCCTATAACATAAACTGGTACACTTTTATTCATATTTAATAAAAATTATGATTGAAAAAATCCATTTCTTGTTTTTATTTCCTTTTATTTGCCAATCTGCCCCAGACTTGTCAATGCATCATTAAACTTGACAATCTATCCCCAGACTTGCTATTCTGCCCCCAGACTTGACAATTGGCCCCCAGGCTTGCCAATACATCCACAGACTTGCCAATGCCTCCTCAGACATGCACATCTGCCACCAGTTTTTCCCTTCTGCCCCTAAGAATTGCCAATGCATCCCCAGACTTGCCAGGGCACCCTCAGACTTGCATATCTGCCTATAGACTTGGCAATCTGCCCCTTAAACTTGCCAATGCATCCTTAGACCTGCTAATCTGCCCCTGAGACTTAGCAATGCATCTCCAGACTTTCCAATACGTCCCCAAATTTGTCCATGTGCCTCCCAGGACTGCCAAAGCATTCACTGACATGCCTTGTGTCCAGTGGCCGCAGGAGGTGCTTCAATGCTGCCCGACACTTCCTCCACGACTTCTGTCAAGTATTGTTGGAAGGTCCCATGACCCAGGGGTTCTGTCATAGAAGCCCCGGTGGAAGTGTCCAGCAGGATCAGAGGATGTCTATTCACAGTACACAGACATCCACCACCTGCCTGCTAGAAGGATCCAGCATCTCTGCGGGGGATCTGAGTCTTGGGATCCCCAGCTGAGAAACGCTGCTCTAGAAGCTGCAAAACTGGGAAAAATAAAGTACAACATATTCTTATTACTTTGTTACTTAGTATGAACTTGGAATCTTGGAGAGAAATCTGATTTTGTCTATTACTTGAAGAAGAAAATAGATGCACATACTTAATGGTAAACTCTCGTGGTAAACCAGTGAAGTTGTCAAAAACAAAGAAACAAATATAATCCAACATATTTATACAGCTAGATAATTTCATTTCACAGCAGGATTACTCAGTTGTTTTTATTACCAAATTTCCTACATCCCTTTAAAACATATTAAAGTAAATGTCTCAGTTAATTATGTCAGTTAGCTAGTCGGTGACATCCCTACGGAGCATAATGGAAAGGTGTGCAATTTTTGGCTAAATTAATTTTGGAACATTTGCTCTTTCAATTTCCCTACAAGGCACAATGAAAGAATCCATTATGTTTTGCTCTCGTCTGCTATAGACCATTAATAGAAAAGGTGTGATTGACAATATTAGGTTGCCACTATAACAAAAAAAAAAAAATTTTTTTTTTTTTTTTTTTTCTTTAAACAGTATTTTAAGGTTTCAGAATTTATACTGCTTTCTGCCAACTCAAAGCTATAAAGTTGTGTTTTATTATTTTAGAAGCATAAAAACTAATTTAAGGCTTGATATGAATTAAAGTAGAACTGTCATTGGAAAAAAGCCACAACAAAAGTTGGCTGTGCTGTATGTAAACGGCTGCTCCAACAACCTATATTTTTTTAAAGCATATTAAAGTTAAATAATCATAAAAATGTATGGATTCATGAAAAATTGTATATTTATATTCCGAATGTGTGTAGTTTACTGACAACATCTTCTACTGATTCTCCCACTGGGCTCTACAGCATTGGGCTACAGCCTGGGAGCACACAAAAAAATAACTTTTAAAGTGTTTAAAGGGACACTCCCACCAAAAAATGAAAAGGTTTTACTTTTTTTTTATCTTGTATTGTTGATTTCAGATATGTCTTTTGTTTGTGTTATGTGACTGTATTTAATAAAATATGTAACTAAACAAGTGTGACTGGGTGCCGCCATTTTGTGAAATATAGTGTTTGGGTGCCACCCCCCCAGTGATTTTACAGCACTACTATCTCACTTTGGGGCTGGGGACACAGAATGCAGTCTATAAGTCAGAATTCTGATCATAGACTTTCATTGAATGGGAGGGTAATGTAACTATTACATCAAAAGGGGGTGGACTTATGATCCTGTTTGATCAGGTTAATCTCCTCTCTTTGTGTTGAAAGACAGGTAAAACAAAATTGTACAAAGCCACTTAGTCCTGCCCATTATGATACACAGGCTCCAAAAAGAGAGCAGGGGACTCTCTTATGACATCATGCAGGCTTTGGCCACAGCTGTAAAGTGAGACTGGCTGGAAGATTTTGCATCGAATATAAGATGTGATTGTCTTGTTTCGGCTGCAGTGTGGAAGGCAGAGTTTCGGCACTGGATGACGTGCAAAGCTATTGCACTGGACAGTCGGGGTGTGACTTAGCATCGATGCAGTTTTATAATCGAGGAGATACGGAATGTCTATCTCAGAAAAATGCTGGATAGCTGCTTAGGGTACAAGACAGGGGTGACCAAACTTGCTTAATGTGGGAACCATATGCGATAAACATGAGATGTTCGAGAGCAGAAAGATATGTAGAAATATTACACTAGCGTTTTTATTATTACATTTATTATTTTGTGTAAATATACATTTTCTATAAATATTAAGAAACCCATGAACATAATAATATTTATTCACGTACGTAATTTTTGAACCGTTAATTTCTTTTAGCTCCAATAATCACAAAGTACACATATAATCTACCAAAAACCTGATTGATTACTAAAATGCATTTTTTAACAGGCTTCAAAAAAAATAATTTCTGCTTACTTAAATATGTTTTTTTTAGTAAGAGATGTTATGGCATTGTGGACTCAACCTACACCATCTAAATTTCCACCATCAAAATATTTGCAAGGTAGTTAGTAGTTGACACTTGAGCTGCCAATCAGGCAGGGAAGGTCAGCTGCATGCTGAGAGCTATTATCTTCACAGTATTAACACATCTTGGTCTAAGGCCCAGCTTCTCAAGGCTTTTCAAGGGGGGGGGTTTACCAGAATTATAGAGTTTGCTACTGTATATTCTCTGTGCACTTTCTGTCTGTAAGAAATGGCTATTCTAAAAAAAAAACTTTACATATTAAAAAAACATAACATTTGCTTAGCCATTTTAAAACAAATAGGCAATTCTTTTTGCTTAATTTGTTAAAGGACAACAGTAGCAAAAAATTAACTTCTGTTTAATTGAAAGATGGCATCAGGTGTGCTCATTTTACATAGATATGCTTTAATGATAGAAAAAAAAATAAAATGCCTTACTGAGCCATCTTTACTCCATATAAGCTCTACCAGGAGGCAGACATGTTGTTTAGAATCTTTGGTCAGATGGGTCAGATCTTAGTTCATCCGAACCAAGGTGAGTGAAGATCTGAACCAAGATTCTAAACAACATGCGCTGTTTTCCTGCTCGAACAGGGTCTACTAAAGGTGGCAGGTATAGTCAAAGAAGAGTAGGTAATTAGAACCTTACAGAAAGATGTCAGCACTGTAGTAGAAGAAGGAGCACAGAACCTGCTGAATATTCATATGTATGTTCTTTGTTCCAGCACATGAGACAAAAGTTAAGTATTAGGTGAAGCATTTAATATGTTAAATAACTCCTTTTAACAGTAAACTCAGCAAGGCCTGACCATTTCAATTAATCCAGAGGCATTGTAGACAACTTGACATTAGCTAAGAGCCAAATTGACAATTGTAGGGTTTTTCAGGAGGCTGTGGTGACAAATAACTAAAAGGCATTAGAAACTAGAGCCAACCTTTATACTAAGCACATCTGTCAGAAAAGAATGCCTTCTGGATGAATTATACAACTGGAGTGACCTTTGAATGGGAATTGGGGAATCGGAAATAATGAAAATTCTTAATATATAGATTTCAAAAACATACATGGAAGAAATGTTATATAATATGAAAGGAAGCAATGCCAGTGTGGTTAGTCTTGGACACGCACTATGGTTTTACCTTTTTTTTTTTCAGTATTATTATATTTTTTTTACAATGGGATTTGGTTTCGGAGGAAATGGTGGCTGCAGGTTGAGTAGAGGAAATTACTCTGAAATAGAATATGTTTCCAAAGACGAAGTTCATCTGTGGGGTAATTCATGCATTTTGTAATAAAAACTTTGTCTGCTTAAGAATCTAAGTGGGTCTTTGGTATTTTAGTTTTGGAAGATTTTTGGAGTTAAATGTGCACTTATTAATTATTAATTCTAATTTTATGACTTTGAAGGCGACAATTATTGTGTGTCCTTCACAGAATAAACCATTTTTCTTAAAAATATCTCTCTGTGATGTTTTAATCTCAGTTATTAAAATGTTCATTTAGTGGTCTTGGTAACTGTAGAACTAAAGGCACTTTTGCTTTAATGGGTTATTTATAGAGTATCATATTTGTAATATTGCTTCCCTCTTTCCTTTGGTTAGGAAGGCTGAACTCCTGTGTGGTTCACATCATGCCCTCAATCACGGAGGCCATTTTGAATTCCAAGTGTAGCTGTGGTGAATTTTAATATCACTATTCCCCATGAGTGTTGGAAAGGATGGAGGATGGTGATAATAAAAATGTTTGAAAAACCAAAGGAAACAAACATGAGAGAACTGTATGCGAAAGAAAAAAGAAATGAACAATATACACACTAGGAAACAATCGACGAATGTGTGGTGGATGTTAAGATGTACACCAGATAGAAATAATGGTGCTCCAACTGGTAAAACGGAACGAAATTACAATCAAAATACGTGTCTGGAATAGGTAGTGCTATTAAAAAGCACTATTAGGTGGCGTGTCCTGGCAGCCATCTTGAATGGGGGGGCACAATGAGGTAGCTCTGCACCTGTCAACCTTTTAGCAGCTATATTTTCTAGAGTTAACGCCCAATCCAAGTTAAACCTTATTTCCCAAAGCTGTGGGAACTCACCAGAGAAAAAAAGTAATCCCGAGGAGGTAAGGTATGGGACAACAGCAACTCCTTCTTCACGCCTCTAGGGAAGAAGAAAGAAAAGAACGCCACAAAGGCGCGGCAAGGCCTGTAACGGAAAAATCATTGAGAATATGTCTACGGGAGCTGTGATCCTCCATCCCAAAATATAGGAAAGATATTGTAAAGGACATTTGTTCGGACACACAAGCATTGGGAGACTTCACCACTTGTGATGAAAAACGTAAAAACTCAACTGTCCTCTCTTAAAAAAAGAAACCGGCATTACGCCTGCACATTCGAGGTGTAGCAGAGTCTGTAAACGTGTGAGTGTTACATACATAATTAGTTTGAGATGTGAAGGTCACGTTAGACCGCATGCAGAGTTTGCCGGAGCTAAAACACATCCCTAGATATGTGATCACCAGAGCAGTGTTAATTTAGCCAAAGTTTTTGCCAACTGCATGTTAATCCCAAGCTAAGCAAGCTAATACCCTGCATTTGCAACATCTTAAGGAGGGACCCTTGGTACCTATTTGTATTCTCCCACCTGGAACAAACCCCCATTTCTCCTAAAAGCTCATCTGAACGAATGCCACCTGATGTGTAATAACAGCCAAGGCCGCATCTCTTTTTCGTTAGCCACCTTATCTGGGTTAGTCCAGTCTCAATAAGGCATGTTAAATATAAAAAAAAACAAAAAAAAAACAATGGAAAAACCAAACCTTTTAAATTAACCAATAAAAGTTACATTTTAGTAGGAATCACTGCTATCTTATATACTGATTTTCCAAAAAAAAAAAAAAACTGACAGATGGCAAGTAATCACTGACTGTTCCAATGTGAGCATACTCTTAAAGGGACTGTATCACCTAAACTTTGTTTTTACTGTGAAGGTAGAAGATAAAAAAAAAAAAAATCTATACATTGTATTAGCAAAACTGCCAGCAAATGCCTAAATTAGGAGACAAATGTGTTTGAAATGTGTCTGTGGAGTCCCCTGCTTATGACATCATCTGTGGCTTAATATGCAAATGAACCGGTTTCCAATGGGAAATATGTAATCTGCATATCAAACCACTGGTGATGTCATAAGCAGGAGACTCCACAGACAAAACTAAAACACATTTTTCTCCTAATTTAGGCATTCGCTTGCAATTCTGATAACGAAACGTATAGATCATTATCATCATCAATCATCATCAGTTTTATTCTCTACAAGGACAGTATAAGTTATGTTCAGGTGATACAGCCCCTTTAAGCAAAATACCAATTGCACTATGCAAGCTGGCCATCCAATGCTCCCTGTTGCATGGCACTGAGCACAGCTTTTCAAAAAGTTGCAAAAGCTAGACTTTAAGGACATATATATATTTCTAATTAGTCAACTTGACAACTCTCGACATTCTGAAAAAACGAATGTTATGTCCAAGGATTATTTAGTGCAGTAGGTCGGAAAAATCTAGTAGGTGGGTCCAGCTCGTTGCAGGGTGGCTGTGTTTGTATTTTTTGGTCAACTTCACAGCAAGGGGTGACTGAATAAACTAACGAACCCTGACATCATTTATAAGGATGGTCATGTACACTCACAAAATGTGTTTGGACATGTAGGTTTAATTTATAATAATGGCCAGGATTTATATCTTCTTAAAAGTCTGAATTTATTTATTGTCTAATCTTGTTGAAATCCCTGCTTTTCCTCACTAGTCCACCCATAAACATTTAGTAAATACGACAGTGAGACATGGACAGCTTTGAGTAGTGAGATATTAAACAGAAGGCAGTTAACTAGTAATAAAAATCCATTAATTTAACATTTGAAACATCTGCCTCTAGCATGGTCTTCCTAGTGATTATATACCCAGGAGGAATAGACTCAAGATGCACTTAGATTTTTTTCTGTAGTAAAATATATACTGTATATAAATATCTAATATATATTTCACAGTAGAGAGAGAGAGAGAGAGAGAGAGAGAGAGAGAGAGAGAGAGAGAGAGAGAGAGAGATTGTATGCCTGTAATATGTTTGTGTGTATAAATATACTGTTTTGTTACATATTTCTAATAAACTAAAAAAATCATTGTATAAAAAGTTTTATTACTATCCTGCAAGAATTCTAACCTAAAATACTTTTTCTACATATATTTTTTTATTTTTTTTTATATATATTTTTGTGGTCCTTCTCGAAAATAAAAATGAATTATCTGTAATCATACGCCATCCAAATATTACTGTTCTTAATTAAATTAATTCCAAATATGTTTGGGATATATTTATTAAAAAAAAAAAAAAAAACAGTTGCAAGTCTTAGTAGAATCTTTTTTTTTTTAAATCTTTGCAGTTAACAAAAAAAAAAAATTGCTTGCAGAGGCATCTTGGTTTTCTTGTTAAATATACCATAATATTATGAAAAATATATACTGGACAATTAGAACACTGGATTGATGATGACGGCAATTTTAATGTGTATGTCTTTAGTCTGATGCATAACATTTAAACATGATAATAAAAATGATCTTGTTTATTTGGTATTGTATACCAACAAATTCATGCTGGCTTTGGATAGTCTAAAAGCAAAAGCAGACTTCCCCCTTTTTTTGGAAACGATTACGAATTTCCACCCAATATTTGTACACAAAGCCATCTACAGATCACCAGTAATAATACAAATGTTATTACGTGTTAAAAAAAAACCACTGGGATTCTTTATTTTGGATGTTTTTATGCCCCGACCTAATTTACCATATCTTCAAATCATCTAAATATTGTGCACCAATTTATTATTGCCCTTCCAATCATGTTTAAAAGTTGCATGGCATCAACCATGATATAATTTAGTTTGTAGGCATGCATTTATAATTTAACATGTGCCCTTATTTAGAAAATTTCAGTTATATTGCGCTCTTTGCACATTCTTTAAATATATTTTTCATATCTCCTCAAGCAATAAGTGATTCAATTACATTCTCGAACCGTAAACAAGAAGATGAATGGAGACTCTTCATTTGTTTTTGCGTCCTAGGGGATTATTTGTAAACTTCTTACGGAATAAATTCTCCTTTGGAGTATCGTGCCATCTCCCCCACCCCCGGTTAAATGGTTTATTGCTGCGGCAGTCACATGTTTGAGGCCTTCTTTGTATTGCAATCCTTTCCAGGAATTAGTAAATATGACGAGCATGATCTTCTTTCCTTTTGATGATTGCCTGGGGCAGAACAAGGGTATAACTGAAATTTTTAAGTATCTTCGATGGTTCTATATAATGTGTTTTCTGGTGGGCGGCTACATATAACCTAACAGCTGTTGGCGATGAGCAATAACCGGTGATGTGATGCCAACCTACAGCTGATATGACATCATCGGCACCGTTCTACCACACGAGCTGTGAATAAAACAATATATGATAATATTTGTATTTACTCATAAGTGGGCATTCACTAACTTTGATTGGAGTTATTACCGTATTTGCTCGATTATAAGACGACCCTGATTATAAGACGACCCCCCAAACTTTGGATATTCCTTTAGGAAAAAAAGTAAAAGCCTGAATATAAGACTACCCTATAGGAAAAAAGTTAAACTTGTATATATTCACATGTAAATTGCTTTTTTAATAAAATATTATATTAAAAAAATGCATTTCTTGTGTTTATTTCTTTTTATGTGCCAATGCCGCCTCTCTCTTTCCCTTGCCCCCAGCTTTGTCTCACTCCCCACTCCCCCGTCTCTTCCCCCCCCACATGTTTCTCTCTGCCCCCCTTCCTCTGTCTCTCCCCCCCTTCCTGCTCTGTCCCCCCTGCCTCACTCCCTCCCCCTGTCTCTCTGCCCCCCACCCTCCCTCCCCCTGTCTCTCTGCCCCCCCCCCCCCCTACCTGTACCTCAATCCCTGGTGGCTAGTGGGGGCAGCCGGGGGATGTCTGCACGATACTTGCAGACATCCTCCATGCTGCCCGACACGGCAGTCTATTATGACGGACAGCTAATAGTCTGCCGTGTCGGGCAGCATGGAGGATGTCTGCACGTATCGTGCAGACAACCCCCAGCTGCCCGATTTACCCTGGTGGCTAGTGGGGCAGCAGAGGAAGTCTGCGCGATGAGCGCAGACCTCCCCTGCTGCCGCCCGGCACGCTCGCCGGGACTTCTGTGACGAAAGCGGAAGTACCCGCTTCTTCACAGAAGCCCCGGCGGTCGTGCCGGGCGGAAGCAGGGGAGTCTGCGCTCGTTGCGCAGACATCCCCTGCTGCTAGAGAGGGGGATCCAGGTCCCCTGCAGCTCTGCTGGGGACCTGGATCCATGTCTTATATTCTGACCTCAATTTGAGGTCAGATTATAAGAGACCTCGATTATATGACGAGGGGGATTTTTCAGAGCATTTGCTCTGAAAAAAACCTCGTCTTATAATTGAGCAAATATGGTAAGTGGCATATGTGATATGTGTAAAAAGAGAAAATGTGCACAGCGCTTTAAATATAACAAGAAAAACAGTGTGGAAAAAATAAATAGAATATAAAAATATATAAATAGAGACTAACCCGGATGTACTCCACACATAAAAAAAGACCTTTCTCATGAAATAGAATGTGGAGGAAAAAAAGGTGTGTCTCAATCTCGTAGGAAGGGGTGGCAAGCCACTTACAAATAATGGAAAAATACAACTGCAATGGACTGCACCACTGCAAAAGAAAAGGACAAGATTAAAAAGGGAAGAGACAGCGCTAGAGTATACCCCAGAAATAACAAGACATGTGTTATGAAAATGAAAATTATTTATTATACATCACAGGATAAAAATAGGCATATATATAAAATAAAAAGACCATGCAAGAGTCTAGTACCACCAAAAAACAAATATTAATAAGTGGTCACATAAACACAAAAATGGAGTAAATATAATCTATATATATATATATATATAAATGTACATAAAATTGTAAAAGAGAAAAAATGGGTATAAAATAAAATGATATAATACAATCTTACCCACTGTTAGTATAGTGCTGTTCACCTGGCCAGGTTACAGAAACATAGGTATAGAATATACACTGTATGCACATACACAGAAAACCAAGACACCCCTCACCCTCTTTTGAGAGTTCAGCTGCTAAAATTTTAGCCCTGGCCCTACCCATATAAGTCTGCAGATAATATTAATATTAACTTGTTTGTTCAGACCTGGTGCCAATGTTGATCCCACCTCTGCCACCATCGATCCAACTCTGACTGTGACAACCATTTGATTTTTTTCTCAAACAAAACCTGCATGCCAGGTCTGTCTCAGGTCAATGGCACCTGCAAAAATCTCTCTTGTTAGTTTGCAAGCTGACTGGTGTGTGATCACTAATTTTAATCTTTGTTTTAGGTCCTCTGGCTTATCCTAATAAATGTTTGTTCTATTTTTGATCAAATAGTGACACTTTAATTGAAAGTCATTCAGCTATTTGACTGCTACGGAAGTTCGTACCATGCCCGGAGCAACTGTACCCTTTGTGCTGTGGAAAAAATGACTGTAACCCCAAAGACATTAGTGGTTTAAACCTCAATTGGATTGCTCTCCATACCCATGCGAGAAGCATTAGTAAAAAAAAGCACATAGATTGTCTTTATTTAACCTAGTGATCAATGTTACTTATTAAATTCTTAGAACGCTCCACCAGCACACAGGCCATGTCAAATGTTTATGAGCTGCTTGTAAATACTTTTCCAAGTAACCACATTTCTTCTGCCTCACATGGTTAGTCATACACCCTCGTTCCGACGTTAAGACCACGGACTTATTTTTCCGCGTAACTTGTGTTTTTTGTGTGTGTGTGTGTGTGTGGAATATTTGCAACAAAAGCTGCTTTGAAAATGCGTTCTGCCGTTTAATAGCCAAAAAAGAAATGGCAAACGTCTTATGTGCTACATACAGGGTGCAGATGTTCCTGTCTCTTCGTTCACACATACTTTTGTGGTTGCTAAACAATGTTTGTCTTCGTTGCATGCCCACAGAATGAGCAATTTCGTAATATGACCGTGGCGTGATGACTGCACTAACATCAACTTTTTTTTTCTTTTCCTACTGTAATTAATGAAGTTGGGTAATTCTGGGGACGCTGTGTAAGTTGAAGGCAGGCTCACTTCCTGCTTTCAAAGGACCACACTTATTATTACTGTACGCTCTACACTCTATACACTGATTCCATGAACTCAGGGTTAGTAGATAATATTATCGTGGTCAAAACTATTTGGTACAAGAAAGACATTAAAAACAAACTTTCCGTGACATCAAAGCCTTGTAGCTTGTCCACATTTCAGCCGGGGCCCAGCTCCTTTTTTTTATTTTTTTATTTGTGTAATTGCGTGAGGGGTTAGAAAACATGTGAAGTATTCCGACACAAAGCTACTGGCCTCTCAGATCTTTGGTATTAACTGTAAACATTTAACAAATGAGCCACTATAAAGGTTAAATAAACATTTGAAAAGCTGTTCTTCTTAAGTGCATGATGTAGTTTGTGTTAGTGATGGTGGATTAGTGCAGTGAAATGTTGTGGATAAGGAACCTAATTTCCCCCCTCTAATTGGCAGTCAAACCATTCTGCATTTTCCTTTAGCTAAAAAAAAAATAAAAAAAAAAATTAAGATTTACAGATGTGAGCAAAGCACGTTTGCCCAATTCCTTGGCCAAGATATCAAAGAATCCTTTCAACAAGCTACCATGTATGAAACGATCGGGGTCGGTTTAACTCTTCGAGAGTCAGAATGGTGTACACGATGTCGATATTCGTGCTGGATGGTTGTGTCGTACAAAGATTCAAACTTTAAGACTCGGACAATAAATGGAAAAATAAATTGGAAAGGTAGTGGCATTGTTATACATGTAGAGGAATAGCTTTGATTTGGAGTTCTGGCAAAATTGTACTCCATTTCTCAAAACCAGGGGCTAGTAGCACTAGTGGTGCAAATATTGCCATGGGGACAGTATTTTCTTTCCCACTACCCAATATATCACCATCAGTGCCATATATCTGATCCCTCTTTCCAATGTGTCATAAATTGCCCAATTTCCTTTCCGTCGTATCCCCACTTTCCACCATGCAATATTTGCCTCCCCTTTTTATTCTGCCATATATGACCCATTATGACCCATTATGTAATGAGGCACATGTCTTGTGCAGGTCACCTCTGTGTTTTAATAATAGACTCTTCAATGGATTTATTCCTTCATCTGGCCTGTCCGCCCAGATAGAGCTATATGACCACAGATTCTAAACAACATGTCCGTACCCTGATAGAGCTCTACGAGCTAAGATTCTAAACAACATGTCCGCCCCTGATAGAGCTATACAAGCAAAGATTCTAAACAACATGTCCACCCCCTGATAGAGCTATATGACCAAATATTCTAAACAACATGTCTGCCCCCTGATAGAGCTATATAACCAAAGATTCTAAACAACATGTCCACCCCCTGATAGAGCTATATGACCAAAGATTCTAAACAACATGTCCACCCCGATAGAGCTATATGACCAAAGATTCTAAATAACATGTCCGTACCCTGATAGAGCTATATGAGCTAAGATTCTAAACAACATGTTTAGCCCCTAATAGAGGTATACGAACGAAGAGGACTCAATAAGACACTTTACATGTATTCTTTCATTAAAACATTTCTATTTATAATATCTACACTTGATGCAATCTTTCAATTGTATGTCATTTAACTTTTTGCTGACCGTTGTCCTTTAAATCTAGCATTTTGCATTAGATGAGGTGCAACCCCCTTATCTAACATACAGAGCCGAGGAACTACTTTCTCGCAGCCGGCTTGTCTGTGGCGATGTTTAAAACATTAAACAGGGCAGACTCCGCAGATAAGAAGGAGTCCAACTTAATTAGGACAACCATCCAGCTTTGTAATAATACTTGTCATTTTAGTCCAGAACGATTCTTCTCAATAACAATCATTCCTAGTGCTGATAGTGAGACATTATTTCACTAGATATGTACTTATCTGTCAGGATGTGAAATGTATACGTTCTCCAAGTCAGCCTGGAGAGGGATCACGGAGCGGGAGATAGAAATGGGGACCGATTCTTCATTGACCTCTAGCCGAGGAACTCTTGCCTAGACTGATAATAATCATAGAGTGGATGTAAAATAGGTTTATAATGGCCGGACAGCAGGGTCTGCAATGTATTAGACTTCAAGAAACCCAAACCAAGACTCCATTTTCATACACGTGATCCACGGAGTGGCCTTCAGCTGACAGTACTTACTGTTCCCACTTCATTTATCATTTTATTTTTTAAATAGCTTATGTGAAATGACCTCAGACTCAGTTCAAAAGCTCTGCTTTCTACTATAGCTGCTCAAAGAACCGCAACGGGGAAGGAATTGTTGGATATCGTTATGTTACCACAGGGGATGGATTGGATGGAAGAAATAAAAAAGAAAAAAAAAGAGAGATATAGCTCCTACAGAGGATGCATCAAGCACTCAATGGAATGAGATTTTGTACTAACAAAACATAAAGCGTGCGCTGCCTATTCGGCACTTATAACCATGATCAAGCAAGTTTTGTTAATTAATTATGCAAAAAAAAAATATTATTATTTTGCTCAGAAATTAATTAATGGCTACAATTAGTAACCCTCGGCATCAATGTAATAGACATTAATATGATCCTGTGTTAAATAGTCTCCTGTGCGGAATTTCATTATACTCAGATGAATAAGTCACTGTATTCAGACACTTTTCTTATATAAGGCAATCAGCCATAACTTTATGCCCACTGACAGGTGGCAAGCCGGCGGAGGCAGTGGGATACTTTGGACTGACAGGTGGCAAGCCGGCCGAGGCAGTGGGATGCTTTGAGTAATGTTCTCCTGGGAAATCTTGGGTCCTGCCATTCATGTGGATGTTACTTTGACACAAACCACCTACCTAAGCATTGTTACAGACCATGTACACCCTTTCATGGAAACGGTATTCCCTGATGGCATTGGCCTCTGGTCAGCAGGATAATGCTCCCTGCCACAAAGCAAAAATGGTTTAGGAATGGTTTGAGGAACATAACGAGTTCAAGGTGTTGACTTGGTCTCCAAATTCCCCAGATCTCAATCCAATCTAGCCTCTGTGGGATGTACTGGACAAACAAGTCCGATCCATGGAGGCCCCACCACACAACTTACAGGACTTAAAGGATCTGCCACTAACGTCTTACTGCCAGATACCACAGCACACCTTCAGAGGTCTAGTGGAGTCCATGCCTCGACGGACAGGGTGTTTTGGCGTCAAAAAGGAACTTACATATTAGGCAGGTGATCAAAATGTTATGGCTGATCAGTGTATACTATTCTTTTTTTTTTATTACATTACTTTTCAATTTTGACCACACCCATTTTACAAGTCATTTTTAAAAAGTAGCTCTATATTTGCAAACATTTGGTAAAATAGCTTGTTGTATCAAAACAGTTTTTTTTACGTCAGAAGACCTTCCATCTTGGTTTTTATACCAATAGCTTTCGAGGTTACTAAACTTTGAGGACTGGATTTGGAGAACATAACATTAAAGGACAACTGTCGATTTAAAAAATTTAGTTATGTTTAATGAAACTGTGTGACAGACTGTATAACCCAATAATTGTGGCCGGACTGGCAGTTGCCACTCTATGGCTGGACTGGCAGGTGCCTACAAACAAGGCAGAGGTTGGAAGCCCTCAGACAAGGCAGAGGTTGGAAGCCCTCAGACAAGGCAGAGGTTGGAAGCCCTCAGACAAGGCAGAGGTTGGAAGCCCTCAGACAAGGCAGATGCTGGAAGCAGTCAGACAAGGCAGATGCTGGAAGCCCTCAGACAAGGCAGAGGTTGGAAGCCCTCAGACAAGGCAGATGCTGGAAGCAGTCAGACAAGGCAGATGCTGGAAGCCCTCAGACAAGGTAGTGGTTGGAAGCCCTCAGACAAGGCAGAGGTTGGAAGCCCTCAGACAAGGAAGATGCTGGAAGCCATCAGACAAGGCAGAGGTTGGAAGCCCTCAGACAAGGCAGAGGTTGGAAGCCCTCAGACAAGGCAGAGGTTGGAAGCCCTCAGACAAGGCAGATGCTGGAAGCAGTCAGACAAAGCAGATGCTGGAAGCCCTCAGACAAGGCAGAGGTTGGAAGCCCTCAGACAAGGCAGAGGTTGGAAGCCCTCAGACAAGGAAGATGCTGGAAGCCATCAGACAAGGCAGAGGTTGGAAGCCCTCAGACAAGGCAGAGGTTGGAAGCCCTCAGACAAGGCAGAGGTTGGAAGCCCTCAGACAAGGCAGATGCTGGAAGCAGTCAGACAAGGCAGATGCTGGAAGCCCTCAGACAAGGCAGAGGTTGGAAGCAGTCAGACAAGGCAGAGGTTGGAATCCCTCAGACAAGGCAGAGGTTGGAATCCCTCAGACAAGGCAGAGGTTGGAAGTCCTCAGACAAGGCAGATGTTGGAAGCCCTCAGACAAGGCAGATGCTGGAAGCCCTCAGACAAGGCAGTGGTTGGAAGCCCTCAGACAAGGCAGAGGTTGGAAGCCCTCAGACAAGGCAGAGGTTGGAAGCCCTCAGACAAGGCAGATGCTGGAAGCCCTCAGACAAGGCAGAGGTTGGAAGCCCTCAGACAAGGCAGAGGTTGGAAGCCCTCAGACAAGGCAGATGCTGGAAGCCCTCAGACAAGGCAAAGGTTGGAAGCCCTCAGACAAGGTAGAGGTTGGAAGCCCTCAGACAAGGCAGAGGTTGGAAGCCCTCAGACAAGGCAGATGCTGGAAGCAGTCAGACAAGGCATATGCTGGAAGCAGTCAGACAAGGCAGATGTTGGAAGCCCTCAGACAAGGCAGAGGTTGGAAGCCCTCAGACAAGGCAGATGCTGGAAGCAGTCAGACAAGGCAGATGCTGGAAGCCCTCAGACAAGGCAGATGCTGGAAGCAGTCAGACAAGGCAGATGCTGGAAGCCCTCAGACAAGGCAGAGGTTGGAAGCAGTCAGACAAGGCAGATGCTGGAAGCCCTCAGACAAGGCAGATGCTGGAAGCAGTCAGACAAGGCAGATGCTGGAAGCCCTCAGACAAGGCAGACGTTGGAAGCCCTCAGACAAGGCAGATGTTGGAAGCCCTCAGACAAGGAAGATGCTGGAAGCCCTCAGACAAGGCAGAGGTTGGAAGCCCTCAGACAAGGCAGAGGTTGGAAGCCCTCAGACAAGGCAGATGTTGGAAGCCCTCAGACAAGGCAGATGCTGGAAGCCCTCAGACAAGGCAGAGGTTGGAAGCCCTCAGACAAGGCAGAGGTTGGAAGCCCTCAGACAAGGCAGATGCTGGAAGCAGTCAGACAAGGCAGATGCTGGAAGCCCTCAGACAAGGCAGACGTTGGAAGCCCTCAGACAAGGCAGATGCTGGAAGCCCTCAGACAAGGCAGATGCTGGAAGCCCTCAGACAAGGCAGATGCTGGAAGCCCTCAGACAAGGCAGATGCTGGAAGCCCTCAGACAAGGCAGAGGTTGGAAGCTCTCAGACAAGGCAGATGCTGGAAGCCCTCAGACAAGGCAGATGCTGGAAGCCCTCAGACAAGGCAGATGCTGGAAGCCCTCAGAGAGAGCAGTGTCTGGAAGCCCTCAGACAAGGAAGATGCTGGAAGCCCTCAGACAAGGCAGAGGTTGGAAGCCCTCAGAGAGAGCAGTGTCTGGAAGCCCTCAGACAAGGAAGATGCTGGAAGCCCTCAGACAAGGCAGAGGTTGGAAGCTCTCAGACAAGGCAGATGCTGGAAGCCCTCAGAGAGAGCAGTGTCTGGAAGCACGGAGAAAATTGGGCTGATAGCAATGCTACTGCAGGACAGACATTACAGGAGGTACACTGGAACCCTTCCTCCAGGTGGTTGAGCCCACTGATCCTGCATTGGATGGAACAGACAGGAGAATCTATCAGCAATGCACCGGGGAGCTAGACAGTGCAACAAACACTAAGGCTGTAACAATACAAAAATGCAAAGGCCCCTTTTGCACAAGGAAACAGCTATTTATAGGGCAGGGCTGCGCAGGATAGGGTGGATAACGTGGCCCGGCTGACACCATCAGTGCGGAGCAAGAGTGCCAAACACAGGTAGAGCGGCCACTAGAGGCTGAAAGCGGAAATGAAACCAGAATAATTCCATACAGAAATCTAGAATGCATGGTGGAACCTGTACACATAAAAGCATTTTATTTATAATGTCTACACTTGATGCAATCTTGCAAATAAAAATAACTTCTTTTTTTTGCATAGGTAATGCTTAGGAAAATGCAGAGATCTTATTTACACAAGCGGTAAACTAGTCATTAAAGAAAGTAAGATTTTAAAAAGTGTATGCTTTTTTTTTTTTCTTTCTTCTTCTGGATCCAACATACTTAAAAGTAACAACTTTTTAGCACTTTGCACTTTCCTATTATTTGCTTATTTCAGCTTTTTCCTAGTGTCTGCTGCTCTCATTAGCATCTCATTAGGGTTCAGCTTTGGTATGCCTGCTTCACTTGTAAGTCAATAGACCCAAATCCCTCCGTAACTGTCCGTGCATGTGGAAAAAGCCATCTGTGCTCACGTGCGGATATCCTTAAAGCCCTCCCTCTTGGGGAGCCCCGGCAACCTGCTTGGAAAACCTATGGCCCAAGAGGTAATTCTTGGAGAAAAGGAAACAAGACAGACAACTTGGCAGGAGGGGGGGACTAGCTCATGAAATTGCAAACTACATAGAAACTCAGAATGTTGCCTGTGCTAATATTACAAATCCTTCCTCAACTAGAGGACTGAACCATGTAGCTGCATTTTAGGATTTCCTTAGAGCTTAGGCTTCTAACCCCAGACATATACAATTCTGGATTTCTGAGCACTGTGGGAGAAGATGGAGGACCATGGATCTATTGCAAGTGAACCCTCTTCATTTTGATGTAGTCTTCCGTGTTGTTGTTCCTGTCATGCTACTTTTTAAAGAATGGAGTGTTGGTTCAATAATAGTGATAAACACTGTGACTATTTGTGTGATTTTATTGGGTATATATAAACTGTGACTATTTGTGTGATATTATTGTGTGAACACATAAACTGTGACTATTTGTGTGATATTACTGTATGAACACAGAAACACTGACTTTTTCTGTGATATTACCGTGTAAACACATAAATACTGTGACTATTTGTGTGATATCATTGTGTAAACACATAAACACTGGGACTGTGTGATATTATTGTGTAAACACATAAACACTGTGACTGTGAAATTTTTGTGTAAACTCAAACACTATGACTGTGCGATATCATTGTGTAAACACATTAACACCGTGACTGTCTGATATTATTGTGTAAACGCAGACACTGTGACTGTGTGATATTATTGTGTAAACATAAACACTATGATTGTGTGAGATTATTGTGTAAACACAAACACTGTGACTGTGTGATATTATTGTGTAAACACATAAACACTGTGACGGTGTGAGATTATTGTGTAAACACAAACACTATGACTGTGTGATATTACTGTGTAAACACAAACACTGTGACTGTGTGATATTATTGTGTAAACACATAAACACTGTGACGGTGTGAGATTATTGTGTAAACACAAACACTATGACTGTGTGATATTACTGTGTAAACACAAACACTGTGACTGTGTGATATTATTGTGTAAACACATAAACACTGTGACTGTTTGATATTATTGTGTAAACACAAACACTGTGACTGTGTGTTATTGTGCAAACACACAAACACTGTGACTGTGTGATATCATTGTTCAAACACATAAACACTATGTGTGATATTATTGTGTAAACACATAAACACTGTGACTGTGTGATATTATTGTGTAAACACAGGCACTGTGACTGTGTGATATTATTGTGTAAACACAGACACTGTGACTGTGTGATATTATTGTGTAAACACACAAACACTGTGACTGTATGATATTATTGTGTAAACACAAACACTGTGACTGTGTGTTATTGTGCAAACACACAAACACTGTGACTGTGTGATATCATTGTTCAAACACATAAACACTATGTGTGATATTATTGTGTAAACACATAAACACTGTGACTGTGTGATATTATTGTGTAAACACAGACACTGTGACTGTGTGATATTATTGTGTAAACACAGACACTGTGACTGTGTGATATTATTGTGTAAACACAGACACTGTGACTGTGTGATATTATTGTGTAAACACAGACACTGTGACTGTATGATATTATTGTGTAAACACAAACACTGTGACTATTTGTGTGATATTATTATTATTATTATTTAATACTGGTAATACTCAACCTATCTACAATGCATTCAAACCTATTTTTGTCTTTAGTGTCGATTCGGAGCGTTCTGATTTTCCTTGAGAGTTCTCCTCTGTGACTACTTTGTTCTTGCCTCATCAATTAAATGATAGCACTTGTAATATATTATATTATTATTATTATTATTATTATATATAATGTGTCCTAAATTCATTACAGGACAATTAAACTTTTCTTCCTTTAAGGAAGCAAGGGTTAAAAAAACATGTCCTCCCAACATGTATCTTAATAAATACACGCAGGTTTATTGTCTGCTGTGTGTCACAGCTGAGGCTGGCGACCTTGACAGTGTCTACGCATGCACAGCCAATCAGCAGGAGCTTCTCTCTGTGCTGGTGCATTTGTGCATGGGGTAAGCAGATGGGACCTAGGTAAGGTCCCTTCTGCTGATTCCCATGTAAAAACTAGGGTGTCTATCTACACTAGTAGAGAGAGCCAGTCGCTGACCAGACCGGCTTGCCTACTTCCTATGGAAGCATGGCAGCTGCCGGTCAGAGAATGAACCAGCGTGTACTATCAAAAGTACCTGCCAGTTTATCCTCACACTAGGGACAACTAACTTTTCATTTGTGCTTCTATATTATTTTACGTACTTTTTTTAATCAATATTAGAAGCACAAGTGAAAAAAAAAAAAGCGTAGTTATCTTTTAAACACTATTTCATGATAAAGTGCGTTATGGCACTCACATTTAATTTATTCTGAGAGTTTATGTTTCACAACAGGGTTGTTTGTTAAAAGCCAAGTCAACGAAGTAATTACCCACCTCCCACCAGAGATAAAAACCTCTCTGTGGTGTAGTTATTGGGACCTGTTAGATCTGTCAAGCAGTATTCGGTCATTTTTTAAAGCTGGTTTTATCTCTCTCTGTCACAGAGGGTGAGATAGGAGGCATGTTTGGGGATTTAACTATCTTAGCGTGAGTGACTGGAGAACGAGTCACTTGACCAGGTTGAAACGAATGTTGTTGTCCAGATCATTAGATTATTTGTCAGTCCTTTCATTAACTACATGATGAGAGTCAGGCAGCTTTGCAGACAACTTCTCTGGGGCGTGTGGCTCATGTAATTTACAGGCCTAGTCAAGCTTGAAGACCACAGTGGTTGACAAAGAGGAAAGCAAACTAACTTGCATTGCAAGGGGTGTCCAGCGTGCGGCCCCAGGGTCAACTGACTTAAACATAGAAGGATCTATTCAATTGAGAATTGCAGGGAATTAAGACTTAAGACCAAAGTAGCCAAGTTGGAACATTTCTCCCATTCAGCTGCATTGGAGAACTTTTCTAACTTTTTTTAAAATTCCCAACTCAGTTTCGTGCAATTCACTATTTATTGAGTAGACCCTAGAATGTGTCACCGGCGGATAAGAACCATTCAGCCATCCTAGTCTGCCCAATTTAGAAAATACTTTTATTAGTCCCCCGTTCCCGGTCTTATAGCTTGGATAGCCTTGTGTCTATCCCACGCATGCTTATACTCCTTCACTGTGTTTACCTCTACCACTTCCACTGGAAGGCTATTCCATGCATCCACTACCCTCTCAGTAAAATAATACTTTCATTAGTCCCTGGCCTTATCTTATATCTAGGATAGCCTTATAGCTATCCCACACATGCTTAAACTTCTTCACTGTGTTCACCTCTACCACTTCCACTGGAAGGCTATTCCATGCATCCACTACCCTCTCAGAAAAGTAATACTTTCATTAGTCATTGGCCTTATCTTATATCTAGCATAGCCTTATACCTATCCCATGCATGCTTAAACTCATTCACCACCACTCCCGCTGGAAAGCTATTCCACACATCCACTACCCTCTCAGTAAAGTAATACTTCCTGATATTACTTTTAGACCTTTACACTCCAATTTTAGACTATAAAGTCTACTCAATAAAAAGAAAATTGCAGTGAATTGAGAAGGGAGTTTCAAACTTAACATTCGAGGTCGTCTTATAGTCTGACCTCAAATCAAGGTCAGATTATAAGACTGGGATCCAGATCCCTCGCAGAGCTGCAGGGGACCTAGATCCCTGGCCACCCGGCATGACCACCAGGACTTCTATGATGAAGTCGGGTCCTTCCGGCTTCAACATAAAAGTCCCAGCGGAAGTGCCGGGCAGCAGTGGAGGATGTCTGCGCGTATCGTGCAGACATCCAAGGCTGCCCCTGCTAGCCACCAGGAGATTTGGGCAGCCATCCTCCATGCTGCCCGACACTTCAGTCTATTATGAAGGACCGGCTGTCCATCATAATAGACGATGTGTCGGGCAGCATGGAGGATGTCTGCACGTATTGTGCAGACATCCCCCAGCTGCCCCCACTAGCCACCAGGGAGAGAGAGACAAGGTGAGGGGGAGGGGGGGTGGGAGAGAAAGAGAGAAATGTTTGGAGGGAGGGGGGAGAGAGAAAAGGTTAGGGGGAGAGAGGGAGAGAGGGACAAAGCTGGGGGGAGGGGGAGAGAGAGACAGCGTTTGGAGGGGGGAGAGAGGCAGCATTGGGCAAGGCTGGGGGGGGCGAGAGGGAGCATTAGGCAAGTCTGGGGGATGGAGACAGCATTGGTACATAAAAGGAAATAAAAACAAGAAATGCATTTTTTTATATCATCATTTTTATTAAATATTAAAAAGCAATTTACATGTGAATATATACAAGTTGAACATTTTCCTATAGGGTAGTCTTATATTCAGGCTTTTAGTTTTTTTCTTAATGGAATATCCAAAGTTTGGGGGGGTCGTCTTATAATCAGGGTCGTCTTACATTCGAGCAAATACGGTAGTTCTCCCATTCAGCTGCATTGGAGAATTTTTCCAACTCACCTGCTAAAGTTTGAATATGTCTCAGTTATTGAGTAGATCTAGTTTATCTTTTCCCCTATAATCTAATCTTCTTGTGGTAGTATTTCTTCTTTTAAATACACTGCCCTCCTTTAAGTATTCATATTAGCTGTAAAAAAAAAAATATCGGTTTTCTTGATATAAAACTTGATAATAAACTGGTTTGGCAAAGCTTTGGTGTTACTGCTAAATAACCATACTAATAAGTGCTTACTCTCTCTCAGTGGGGCTATTCAATAAACAGGTGAGTTCCAGGTGAGATGAACTCTCTCTCCTGTAGGCGTGAGAGGGCTTTATAATATTTAATTGGTCATGGGATCAGCAATCATGTTTGTTCTGGGCTTGACACTAGGGTTGCCAGCTGGCCGGTATTTTACCGGCAGGTGGGTAAAAAACTTGGCTTGACCCCAATGTTAAGTCTATGGAGGCAGGGCCAAGGCCGGTATTTTTTTGAAGAAAAGGTGGCAACCCTACTTGACACATATTTGCTGTGATGGCTCCCTGACATCAGGTCAGACATTCATTAGTCACGACCTCACTGGATACAATGTGTATTGCACTCTGTAAGAATTAACTGAATAGACTTTATTGGGTTTGACTGAAGGAGGTGAGATATCACTTCTCATTGTGTTTTGCACTCAGAAGTGTCTGTTAATCTATGTGTGCTGAGATGAAAATAATGCAGGTCATCGAATAGAGGCCTTGATTTCAAACCAAATCTGCTTCGTATCACTGCCTGGAAAGTTGCTTAGACTGAATATATATAAAATGAAGACCATAAATTTCATTTTGCCACACTGTTTGTTAGTGAAGTTTACTCCCTTGTAATAGTGCACTGGAATGTGACACACTCACTAAATACAAAGTAATATATATTTCTTGTATGTGTAACACCCTATGTGTATATAATATGGACAACAGGGGTTATATGCGAACGTTGCCGCACACAAAAGTGGCAAGAATTTTATTTTTTTCTAAAGTGCTGTTTAATATGTATAGTGGCCATGAGTTATTATTGTATACTGGCTATGACTTATTATTGTATACTGGCTATGACTTATTATTGTATACTGGCCATGAATTATTATTGTATACTGGCTATGACTTATTATTGTATACTGGCTATGACTTATTATTGTATACTGGCTATGAATTATTATTGTATACGGGCTATGAATTATTATTGTATACTGGCTATGACTTATTATTGTATACTGGCTATGAATTATTATTGTATACTGGCTATGACTTATTATTGTATACTGGCTATGAATTATTATTGTATACTGGCTATGACTTATTATTGTATACTGGCTATGAATTATTATTGTATACTGGCTATGAATTATTATTGTATACTGGCTATGACTTATTATTGTATACTGGCTATGAATTATTATTGTATACTGGCTGTGACTTATTATTGTATACTGGCTATGAATTATTATTGTATACTGGCTATGACTTATTATTGTATACTGGCTATGAATTATTATTGTATACTGGCTGTGACTTATTTTTAATAAACCTCAACACCTGATAGCATAACTCCCTAATGTCCCTATTTAGAATGTATGAAAGTGTCGATTTTGCACCCAAATCTCCGTTCCCCTTTCTTAGGAGCTTATCATTTTGGTTTACATAACTGTATCACAGCGCAATAAAACTCACAATAAATTATGTTTACAGTGCAGTAAATGGGTTTTTATATTAATTTGTGGAAACAAAAAAAATACTTTATTCTTATTATAAAACGACTTATCAAGTCTATTAATTGGCCATAAAATCTTTAAAAAATATGTTTCAGTAATGGCTTACCCCTAGCCACACCTTCAGCCACTCCCACACAAAAAAAAACAAAAGTGTCCATCTTTGGCCCTTTGGAATGTTGGGAGGTATGTGATATTGGAAGGTGGGAACTAGTCCACATAGCACAAATTTCCGACGTTGGCGTAATACATCGGTGGCATCCTTGTCTATGTCTCTTGTACACATAACCCACAATGCATTTCGCAGACCAATCCAGAATTCAGTTAAATTGACATGTGACATGTGTAAAAAAAAAAAAAAAAGTAATATACCCTAAATTGTATAGCATTACACATTTCCCATTTCAAAGTAGATCATTTGCATAACAAGCCACAAGATGATGTCATAAACCAGAGACACCACAGACACATTTAAAAAACACATTTTTCTCTAAATCTATGCATTTGCTCTTAATTCTGCTAAAGCAGCGTATCGCAGCTATAAATTCACAGTACAAATAATGCTTCAATGATGGGGTCCAAAGCCATTTATTTAGAATATAAAGGAACATATATATTATTATTTACGGGGGGGGGGGGGGGGATATTCTTTTTTTTTGTGTGGCCTTGTCTATTTTCAAATAAACAAAATAACCTATCACTACCACTTAAAGTACTTATAATATAACATAAACACATCCATTCCAGGGGGAGGGGGGGGGGGCGACTTTATCTACCCCTTAAACGCTCCTGTAATATGAAGGTATCAGTTCCCACTAAACTTTAACATGATTTTCTTGGCCATGAAAAAAAAAGCTTTTTATAACCTGCTTAGCCTTGTCGGTGTTTAACTGTTGACAGTTTAATATTTCACAGATGCCGCGGTGATAGAGACGTACATAGATTTAATTTCTGCATAATTGAATCGGTTTTGATTTTTTTTATTGGCTCGGTCCTCGGGCCGATCATCCCGCAGTTCGATGGAAGTTCGTACCCGAATGTAAAGGGTTAAAGCATCCAAAATCTGGTGCTGAGAAAGGGGTGGGGGGGGGGGGAGAGAAGAAGCAGGGGTGGGGAGGGTTTGGTTTGGGGGGTCCACAGTCAGTCCAAGCCCACCTCTGTTTTCTGGAATCATAAAATTCCAGATGGGTGATCCTTAATGCCCTTCTATATCCAAGAGAAACAAACAAAGGATAGAGGGATTAGAGGAAACGAAAGCCAGAGCAAGGAGCAGTAGACATTATAACTAGGAATAGCTGTGCTATGCCTGGCAGACAGATAGGTCTTTACCAGCATCTAATACCAGGACACATTAGGCTAAGTCACTGGTAACTGTTTCATTGCCAGGGGAAGGAGCGGAGCTTTTTTAAAGTGCCTTACTCAAACCAGTCCAACTCCGAGTGGTCTAATTTAGAAGGCACATTCCCTACTTTGATCCCTCTGTCCCCTCTTCCTCTTCTGTTATGCCTATTTTCTAGGAGTTTGCCATTTTTGGTACGTGGAATTGTACATAAATCTCAGATAAAAAAAATATATATTTATTCCCAATAAAAGCAGCTACCCAGAAAGTGCTCCTCTGGCACAAGAGAATATCTTCAGACAAACATTTTTCAAAACAAAAATAGTGTAATACAGTTTACTGCAGAGAATGAAAAGTTATTAAAAATCACCTAAATCCGAGGGCTGGGTATTCCCTCCATCGCAGCACGTATGGCACAAGCTCGGTTATTCCACTGCTCCACTGGCCAAATAGCCTGGCCAGATGTGTAGGACTCTTCTACAATCTTCCCCGCACAGAATAGCTGATTTACTATGGGTCCAGTCGCCAAATTCTTTACCCCAGCGCTAACTCATCGTTCGCTATCTGGAATCACTGTTTTTGAAATCTATCCCAGAGCTGAAACAATTAACACCTGCCACCAAGTGGACCACTGGTACAGCGCAGGAATTACCCACCTACAAAAACCTTTACTACAAACATGTTTTTAAATCCTTCAAAGAACTCAAAGAGCAATTCAACTTGCCTAACAAAGACTTTTTCAAATACATGCAGATTAGGCATGTTCTCACTACAACCATGAACATGTTGACGATGCCCCTTCACAATCAGCACAGGATTATGCTGTCATGTTTACAAGCCTCACAAGCAAAAAAAAGACACTTTGTTATCAGGCATTACGTGACCCGTTTAAGCTTGCCAACCCTCCTTTCATTGCAGCCTGGGAATAAGTTCTGAGCAGACACCTCCCACCCTCAGCATAGAAGCAGGTTCTCAACTCCCAAACACCCCCCCGCCCCCATGCCACCGCAAACTCTCACACAACTCATCATGTGGAGCTCACAAACAAAATCCTAGATGGTACCTGGTCCCCACCAGATTTCCGCCTCTAGCCTATGATGGAGAAAGTGCAACCAGCCCGGCTCAATGTTACACATATGGTGGGACTGCCCCATAATTCAAACCTACTGGACCAAAATTTAGCAAATAATAGCCGATGCTCTCCCTACCCTACGAAATCTCCTGAAATGGTTTTGCTACATGTTTTCCTGAAAAAGCTAAAACGATACCAACAGATCCTTTTAAGCCCCACATTATTAGCTGGGAAAACACTCATCAGTAGACACTGAAAAGCCAACTGTGCTCTCTCTATTAGAGAATTATGCAATCTAATCACACATAACCTACAGATGGAAAAGCTCCACTATCTCACCAGCAACAGACCACATGTGTACCAAGAATTTAGCGAAATTTGGACAAACACCCCCCAAGAAGATAATCCTATTTCAATTGACACACACCTCTCCCACCCCATACCCTGCCCTCCTCTCTTACCCAATTTATCTTTCGCTTCTTTCCCCTCTATTCTGCACCCTCTATCTCACAACTTTTTTATTTTTTTGTCTCAAAGGCCGTTACAGTTTTCCATCCCAATGTTCCTTACCTTGAAATCCCTTATCTGAAAGCTATTCGAGCTGCATATGTCTTCTTTCTGTTATTGTTGTAACACCTGACTGTGCGGTATTTGTCTGTTTATGACTTTGAAAACAATAAAAAAAACTATTACAAAAAAAAAAAAAAGATCACCTAAATACTAGACAGCCAACCATTTCTGGACTATAACTACCATAACTCCACTAACATCACTAATGTGACACATTGATCATTTTTTATTTTCTACATTCACAGTAGAAAAGTGTTTAGATGACAGAGCCCCTTTAATTGAGCCCATAATATTCATGTTTTATAGTCTCACTGTTCATTTTATACTGTTGTAATGCCTTTAACGTCTGCATCTGTATACAATGAACTACAGATTAATATGCCAGTTATATATGTCTATACACATAGATTTTTTTTTTTTTATCTATTTATACACACGTGTGTTTCTATTTATACACAACCAATGTCACTCAAGGATCCCAGAAACTGTGAACATTAAGTTCAAAGCCATTAATCTCTAATGTTCAAAATGTACTGTAGCATTATTTTTACTTTGTTATAATAACCACTGTCACGCTGGATCAAACGGAAATCATTACCAGACCCTCAAAACACATAACCAGAGGGACTGTTTAACTTAACCAGATGAAGTGTACCATGTATCTGTGTCTGCAGAGACGTGTTCTTCTACTACAGGCCAACATTCCAAGACACTCATCTCCAGGGATGGGTAAAGTGACCTTGACAAGGTCTGTGAAGGTTAAATTGTCACAAAGTCCAGCAATGTCCACTGTGAGCAAAGCCTAATGCAGTAGTGTATCTTCCACAAGGCAAACAAGGCACTCGCCTAGGGCGGCACTTTGCCAGAGGGTGTTAAAGCACACTTCTGGTGCTTCGAACATTTTCACTCCCTCCCCCACCGTTCAGCAAGCTTTAGCTCCATCCAATTAATCGTGGGGATGGGGGCATGTAATGGACATGGTGGGGGTATGAAATGAGGGTGATGGTGGCATGTAATGGGGGTGATGGGGCATTTAGTGTGTACGCAATGTGGGTGATGGGGGCATGTAATGGGGTGACTGGGCATTTAATGTATGTGCAATGTGGGTGATGGGGCATGTAATGGGGTGATGGGGCATGTCATGGGTGTGCAACGTGAGTGATGGGGCATGTTGTAGGTATGCAACATGGGTTGGCGGGTGCCTGAATATTGTCACATGGCAGGCAGGAGGCGTCGTTTCTGATATGGACCCAACCTTTCTACATTATTAATCAGAGGATCAAGCTTGAATATATGTGACATAAAGTGACAAACTAGTGCTGTTTAGTGTGAATATGACACATATGCACATTTATAAACACCCCATATATATTTTGCTGAGGGGGGGATGACAATCCCGTTACATTACCTTAAAGGACAACTAAACTTTTTATTTGACTCCGTGTTTTATAACAGTGAGTCAATAATTAACTTAATTGAACTTTTTTTTTTACTTTATCACCCTCCTACCCCTTGGCTCAGTTTTGTTGCCGACACATCTCTGGCTCTGCCTGTGTCGAGGAAAGCAAATCGGAAGATGCCCCAACAAACTGTGCGCCCACATGCGTGGTTGAGGCTTTTAAAATAACGCAGACGACATTTCCCATGAGTCTGCGGTGGAGGAAGCCTCAATTCGGATGTAACATTCATAGTCCCTAGCAGGGTGGACATGTTATTGGAATATTGGGTCAGATCTTTCTTCTTCCCAAGATTCTACTCAACATGTCTGCCCCCTGATAGAGCTACACAAGCAAAGAGGCTTCAATAAGTTTTTTTTAAAGTGTCATTTGCATATCAAGCCACAAGGTGAGGTCATAAACTGGAGACACAGCAGAAACATTTAAAACATACCTTTTAATTTAAGTTTACGTTAAAGTTTATTGCTATAGTACCATGAATTTACACTGTTCGTGTGATATGGCCGCCTCTAGTATATATGTCTTTATATATAGATTGTGTGGGTTTAAAACTAAAGCAAAATAAACAAAATATTCCATTTAAGAGTAATTACAGCCCTGGCTAGTATTCCGGATGGTATGTGAACTGATTAGCCTTTTGTGCAATAACCTAGCATACGCAACAGACACAAGTATCCCATTACTAGTTACTAAAAGCACTTTGCATGGAAGAGAGTATTAATATCACTGGGGGAGATTAATCAGCTCAGCCAAGTCAATTAACCCAAATAATGACCCGGGTCAATTAACCCAAATAATGACAACGAGCAAAGATGGTGTCATTTGTTGTTTTTCCAGATCACTAAAAAATACTCCATTTATTTTGTTTGCTAAGAGTCGAGACTGGAACAATGTATCCAAGAAACTAATTGTTTCAGTGGGAACAAACGTCAGTGGAATTCTTAAAGGTACACTCCAATTTGCTTGTTGTTGTTTTTTTATTAGTAGTACTTGGTGAAGCATGCAGCTTTAAGAATTTTTTTCATGCCTTGTTTGTTTACAATGGAGCATATAATAAAATACGTATGCTTCAGTGCCCACACCGATACCTTGAGGTACAAAAATACAGGGGCTCACCCTTAAGCAGTGTAAAAATAGAATTTAATGCCGTGCTGTACACTTATGCAATTGATACTAGACTATGGTGGTAGAATGGCAGCTGCCTCACGCATTTCGCCCCCGGGATATTTTCTACATGGTGGGGGGAATGGTCTATTTGGCAGATGTTGATGAATTCACGCATTTATATACACACTATTCATCTCTGCTCACAGTGCTCTTATTGCTGCAGTTGGTAAGTTTTCAAGTTAAATATTGTAAAATTAAAAATAGGAGAGTTGAAGATTTTTCCAAACAGTATCAACTAAGAGCTATAAGCTGGCTCAAAACGCGCAGGGAGTTTCTATTTCTGTCTACCTCTGCTCTGGCTCCCACTCTTATGCATTTATTTGGATGGAATTACTTCAAACTACTTTTTAACTTTTTAAATCATCTTTAATCCATCAATGAATGATCATTCTTATTTCTAAAGCAGATGTCAGGATACCAGCCTCCCCTACTCTCCATCCAGGGGACACTCACCTTCTGTAGCATCCCCCATTACTCCTGCATCCCACAGTGCTTAAGCACCATCGCGTGGGAAGGCCGCACCCCCGGGCGCCGCTCGCATGGGCGCCGCTTGCAGCTCACGCTTCCATGTTGCGCTTTGCAGGGGGGGCTGATTCTGGCATCTGGTGTTGCTCCCGGAGCATTGGAGGATGTGGGGAAGGTGGGGACAGAGGTGGAGACTTGCCTGAAAGGTCCCATAGAGTCCTGTGAGGGTGGGAGTGGACCACTGGAGCTGAAGGGAGGAGCTGGTCATGACAACCCTATAAAAACACCTCACACTGTTCAGTCCTTGCTTGATTATTAATCTGCTAAGTCTGGTTTTCCCTGCTTAGTCCCTTGCTCCCTGTATTGCTTTACATCCACTGTGTTTGACCTGCTTGTTTTCGGACTTTCCTGATCTCTCCAACCCTGACCCGACTCGCCTAACCGTTCTGACCCTCTGCTGCCTGCCCTGACCTTTTTTTGCCTATTGGACTTCTCTTGCTGCTGCTGATCTGGTCCTCAGGGGACCTTGCTCTCACCCTGCTCTACGCTCCCCTGCCAAACCCGACAGCGGGTTACTCGATAAAGAGAGAATTGCAGGGAATTGATAAAGGCATTTCAAAGTTAAGGCCAAAGTAGCAGAGTTGGAAAAATTCAGCTGCATTGGAGAATATTTTCCACTCAGCTACATTGGCCTTAAGTTATTATCTCGTAAAAAGCCAGTGTTTGTGTCTAATGCCTTGCAAAAAGGACTTGTAAAATACTTAATCTAGACAATTCTTCCCAAAAAACAACGCTTTTCAAGGTTATGGTGACTTCCACTATCATTATGAATTAAATCTTATTTTCCTGTGTCTACTGTGGGTACGCTAGACGTGGGTGCGTCTCGCCAATGCAACTGGATTCTAAACCCTCATTTTTATTGACTCATAACATTGTCAAAAAGATCTCAAATCTATATGAGAGTTGTCAGGATTGTTTTCCATCCAGAACCATTTTTTTTCCACCGTTTTGGAAATTCCTTCTATTGCAGAGGGTTTTTTTTTTTTTTGCATTTTCTGCATTGAACAGTGGAAAACTGGTAGAGTAAAACCTGCCCAGAACTTGCTGTAGTATTTTACAATGATCTCAGAATACATCATTTTTGTTCTTCCATCGGCTCCCCAGTGATTTCATTTTGATTCATATTTTTCGGCTGCTTCACCATCAAAGGGGTTAATTGACCAAACCGTGAGTGGTGATCAGCTTATAAGTGGGGCTTATTCAATAAACGGAGAACGGTGGCGAATTGACATGTGTGTTCCAAAAATCAGGCCAAAATTCCAACTCAACTACTGGCCTGATTTTCCAACACAGTCATAGAATTCTCACACTTGGCTATTATTATTTTTTTCGCCTTGAGACTTTGACGCTGCTTTGGAAGGAAAAGCTGGCAATTTTGTAACAATGTGAGTTCTTTTTTGGAATAATGGGATGAGCCAATAAAAATGAGGGTTTAGAATCCACTTGTTTGTCACGATGTTGCCATTAGCCCTGTTCTGCTGATTACTCATGTTTTGTTTAAAAGAAATTAAACAAAGCAGGAACTAAGCACTAGGAGACAGCAGACAGAGTCACATTAGGCAAAAACTCTTTATGCCACCCTTGTGTTCGAACCCCTCCGTGCCTCTCCCAGTTGGTCATCAGCAGGAGAAGGATCTGCTCCTCCTTACTCTTCCTCCTACTCCTAAGCGTCCCACACATGACCCACCCTCTGCGTTGACAGCACCGATTATCTCCAGTTCCCCTCATTTGGGGCATCCAGAGGATTTTTAAACACCTGCCCAGTTATAGCGGTGTTTCTCTCTCCTCCGTGCCGACTACCACCGGTGTGCAGCTCTGGCAGAGCACTCGCAGTAGATCTGCGCTCTGGGTCTGACGTCTACCTTGCCTGTACTTAGCTCCTGCGGAGGTTGGCATGGGACTTTCCTTGCCTTGCAGTACCTAGGAATGAATGGACACCAGTAACTCTTATATTTGTAGCCTCACTGTGCATATTTTTTTGCTGAAAGGGTGCTAATACAGAAAACTTTTTTTTCTAACTGGGGTCTTATTCCACAGCTGTTGTAGACAACATACAATGGTTCACAGGATCTAGAACGACTTAGAGCAGGAATTCCCAAATCTGCAGGGTGGTCAAATATTCTTCTTCGTGGTAGGAAAGGGCAGATGTTCAGCCAACCCTTCCCATGGTGGCTGCTGTCTCTACATTTCTGCACATGGCCAGCTGACTTGCTTGAACGGATAGCTCACTAGCACTGAACATAATGACCGACTGACACAATCTAGTGTGAACTGGCTGCAATTTGTACAGAGGAACCCAGGCTGGCAAGAACCAGCTAGGACTGCGCCAGTAGTCCAACGCAAGGTCTGATGAGAGCGCAAGAAAATAATTCACTGGAGCAGACCAAGTAGTCAGCTCAGTAATTGGGGGGGGGGGGTCATCTATTATATATTGCATAGGCAATATACATAAACTATAGCATACAAACCTTTACAAACTGGTCTCTACATCCAATTAGTCAAAATAGACTGAGAAAGAAGTGCAGTTAATGAAAGCATTGAGTGAAACCTTATTGAAATCAGGGTCTTTATTCTCAGGGACCATCCTAAGTTCACTGGCTATAATAAAAATAAAATAAAAACACTGAATAACAAAAACACAACCAGCTACTGGATTTACAATTCATTTGAAGATGGCTCTTGAATCTTTTTTTTTTTTTCCCTGAGTTATCACACTTAATAAATGTCACATATGTCCCAAAAAAATAAAAAAAAAACGGCTTGCAGATTATACGTATGCAAGAAACAGACATCTAGCGTGCGCATTGGATCTCTGGGTTTTATTAGGGTTTTTATCTTTTTTATCTCGTCGTATTTACACAACCCTAGGAAAAAAATAGAAAAAAAAAAAAGACATTGCTGCACTATCCATCTAGAAAGCCCAGTGCTCATTTACAAGCAAAAACCAAAGTCTCCTTGGCCAGTGTTTTGAGAGGTCTTGCTACTGAGTAAATAAATGTGTGTAACAGATATTAAACCTTTTTTTTTCTGAAACAAGATCTTCTGATTTGTATTCCCTCTGTGTCACACAGATGGTAATTACAGGATATGTTAAATATTCTTTATAGTCAGACCTGATGGTTATTAGGTAACCACAATATCGCTCCGTTCTCCGATCCTCTGCTACGGATAACGAAGAGCAGATGTTTCGGGTAGAGTCATAATCAATACAGCTTGCATTCGAAAGTCAAGTGCAATAAAATGTTGGCCTGGAAACGAACAGCAAAGTGAGGTTATTGGAGAAGGTCCAGAATATCAGATAAAGGTTTAAATGCAATTTTTTTTAAATTTTTTAAATGTGGAATTAAATTCCGATATAAATGGATTTAAACCAACGCCGCTTAAAATCCTGGCAGGCGCTGATACCATTTCACATACCTCAAACATGAATAGAAATATGGCTACTTGGAAAAGTTATTTTTTTGTCAGCTATGAGTTCTGTTTTCATCGTGTGTAGTTTTTAGTTGTAATACACATATAATGATGGCCAAAATCCAGTGTTTATCATTATTCGATGATAAAGGAAAGATTTCATTGCTCGAAGTGGAAGTGGGGAGAATGAGAAAATGCTTGAATTTTGGGCAGGCTAAGGGTACTGAGAGAGGTTCCTCCGGAATAAACACAACCCTGACAACAATTGTATACCAGCTTCATAAGATTGTATCATTATACTAGCCCCATAGCATTAAATCATTATACCAGCCCCATAGCATTAAATCATTATATCAGCCCCATAGCATTAAATCATTATACCAGCCCCATAGCATTAAATCATTATACCAGCCCCATAGCATTAAATCATTATACCAGCCCCATAGCATTAAATCATTATATCAGCCCCATAGCATTAAATCATTATATCAGCCCCATAGCATTAAATCATTATACCAGCCCCATAGCATTAAATCATTATATCAGCCCCATAGCATTAAATCATTATACCAGCCCCATAGCATTAAATCATTATATCAGCCCCATAGCATTAAATCATTATATCAGCCCCATAGCATTAAATCATTATACCAGCCCCATAGCATTAAATCATTATATCAGCCCCATAGCATTAAATCATTATACCAGCCCCATAGCATTAAATCATTATACCAGCCCCATAGCATTAAATCATTATATCAGCCCCATAGCATTAAATCATTATACCAGCCCCATAGCATTAAATCATTATACCAGCCCCATAGCATTAAATCATTATATCAGCCCCATAGCATTAAATCATTATACCAGCCCCATAGCATTAAATCATTATACCAGCCCCATAGCATTAAATCATTATATCAGCCCCATTGCATTAAATCATTATATCAGCCCCATAGCAATAAATCATTATATCAGCCCCATAGCATTAAATCATTATATCAGCCCTAAAGCATTAAATCATTATACCAGCCCCACAGCATTAAATCATTATACCAGCCCCATAGCATTAAATCATTATATCAGCCCCATTGCATTAAATCATTATATCAGCCCCATAGCAATAAATCATTATATCAGCCCCATAGCATTAAATCATTATATCAGCCCCATAGCATTAAATGATTATACCAGCCCCATAGCATTAAATCATTATACCAGCCCCAAAGCATTAAATCATTATATCAGCCCCATAGCATTAAATCATTATATCAGCCCCATAGCATTAAATCATTATATCAGCCGCATAGCACTGCATCATTATACCAGCCCCATAGCATTGCCTCATTATACCAACCCCATAGCATTGCATCATTATACCAGCCCCATAGCATAACATCATTATATCAGCCCCATAGCATTGCATCATTATATCAGCCCCATAGCATTGAATCATGATATCAGCCCCATAACATTGCATCATTATACCAGTCCCATAGCATCTCATAATTATACCTGTCCTATAGCATTGCATCATTATACCAGCCCCATAGCATTTCACCATTATACCAGCCCCATAGCATAACATCATTATACCAGCACCATAGCATTGCATCATTATATCAGCCCCATAGCATTAAATCATTATATCTGCCCCATAGCATTAAATCATTATACCAGTTCCATAGCACTGCATCATTATATCAGCCTCATAGCATGGTGTCATTATACCAGCCCCATAGCATTGCATCATTATACCTGCCTCATAGCATCTCATCATTATACCAGCCCCATAGCATTGAATCATTATACCAGTCCCATAGCATTGCATCATTATACCAACCCCATAGTGTGGTGTCATTATACCAGACCAATAGCATTGTGTTATTATATCAGCCCCATGGCATCTCATCATTATACCAGCCTCATGGCATTGCATCAGTATACCAGCCCCATAGCATCTCATCATTATACCATCCCAATAACATTGCATCATTATACCAGCCCCATAGCATTGCATCATTATACCAGCCCCATAGCGTGGTGTCATTATACCACCCCCATAGCAGTGCATTGTTTTACCAGCCCCATATCATTGTATCATTATACCAGCCCCATAGTGTGGTGTCATTATACCAGTCCCATAGCATTGTGTCATTATATTAGCCCCAGGGCCACCACCAGGAATTTCGGGGCCCCTTACTGAACACATTTTCTGCCCCCCCCCCCCCCCCCTAAATATCTCCCACTCGCACCACCTACCCTCACAAACATGTTATCCCGGTCTAATGTAATATGGAGGGTGGTTGGGAGCAGTTGGTCAATATGCCAGTAATATTTTGTCACTCAATATGCCAGTAATATTTTGCCACTCAATAAGTCAGTATTTTTCCCTCAATATGCCATTCTTTTACCATTTAATATTCCACTATTTTGCCATTCAATATGCCAGTATTTTGCCATTTAATATGCCAGGATTTTGCCCCTCAATATGCCATTCTTTTCCCATTTAATATGTCAGTATTTTTCCCCTCAATATGCCATTTAATATGCCAGTATTTTGCCCCTCAATATGACATTTAATATACCATTATTTTGCCCCTCAATATGCCATTCTTTTGTCAATTAATATGCCAGTATTTTGCCCCTCAATATGCCAGGATTTAGCCATTTAATATGCCAGTATTTTGCACCTCAATATGCCAGGATTTAGCGATTTAATATGCCAGGATTTTGCCCCTCAGTATGCCAGGATTTTGAAATTTAATATGCCAGGATTTTGCCCCTCAATATGCCAGGATTATGCCATATAATATGCCAGGATTATGCCATTTAATATGCCAGGATTATGCCAATTAATATGCCAGGATTTAGCCAATTATTATGCAAGAATTTTGCCCCTCAATATGCCAGGATTATGCCAATTTATATGCCAGGATTTAGCCAATTAATATGCCAGGATTTTGCCCCTCAATATGCCAGGATAATGCCAATTAATATGCCAGGATTATGCCATTTAATATGCCAGGATTTAGCCACTCAATATGCCAGGATAATTCCAATTAATATGCCAGGATTTAGCCATTTAATATGCCAGGATTATTTTGCCACTCAATATGCCAGGATTATGCCAATTAATATGCCAGGATTTAGCCAATTAATATGCCAGGATAATGCCAATTAATATGCCAGGATTTGGCCATTTAATATGCCAAGATAATGCCAATTAATTTGCCAGGATATATCCACTTTATATGCCAGGATATAGCCAATTAATATGCCAGGATTTTGCCCCTCAGTATGCTCGTTATGCCACCCTCCTCCCCCCTTCCCCAGCCTGCTGCTGTCTCCCGGTGCAGGTCCGGGGCTGCGAGGGAAGCGTTGTGTGCTCCCCTCCAGCCACGCGGATTCAATAACGTTTGTTTAAACTTTTTTTTTAAACAAACTTTATTGAAGCCGTGTGGCTGGAGGGGAGCGCACAACGCTTCCCTCACAGCCACGGACCGGCTTAAGAGAAGGGGAAACTTTTATTTATTTTTTTTCCTTGCGTGACCCAGGCCCACCAGGCCCGGGATGCCAGTATCGCCCGTCACCCCCTGATGGCGGGCCTGAATAGCCCCATAGCATTGTGTCATTATACCAGTCCCATAGCACTGCATCATTATACGAGCCCCATAGTGTGGTGTCATTATACCAGACCCATAGCATTGCATCCTTAGACCAGCCCCATAGTGTGGTGTCATTATACCAGTCCCATAGCATTGCATCCTTATACCAGCCCCAAGAAACGTGATGCCTGCTAATGTGTAAATTCTCAGTGGTGGATGGAGGCAGAATAATATCTCAGTCAGCTGGGGCTGAGATCTCAAATGCTTAATGGACACTTCTGATTGGAGAGTCACAGGCCTGGCCCACACCATTGGAGAGTTCTAAACGTTTTTTTGAGGGTGAAGGCTGGGGTCCAGGGATGGCCTGAGTGCTATTTTAATGGCAGGTTGGGGACTTTTCCCAAAACACTGTTTTTGCCTTAGATCCATAGCAGTTCTTTAACAGCGCTATCCATGAGCTGAATCACATCTAGCGGATCCTGAGCTACACATGGCTTTTCTCACCTCTATATGTGTTAGACGGCTAATGAATTTAATTCACTGCTAACATACAATATTCAAATATTAGTTTTACTTGATGCCGGATTCATTCTCCCGTATAAAGGCGATAGTGAACATATGTCGTCTTTTTAGTTCAGCGTGTGAAGGCAGGATTGTTCAGTATTTAACGCATAATATGTATATCTCTTGTAACACAATCTGAAGGTAAGAGATTTCAAAAATTTGGAATGGCGCAAATCCATCCGTATTTGCTTTTACCATGCCAAACTTGGCTTATTAAATTGGTTTCAGGGCCGCCGTCCAAAATTGAAGGTCAGATACCACTCAGGCAACTTGGGTTTATTTATTTTTTTTAATGTTATTTTTGGAATGAAGACTTGGGGGTTTATAATAATGCCCCTGTGCTATTACACATGTTTAGCCTTTTGAGGTCTTCTCTTTTCCTTACTCATGGCTTGAGTTTCCCTTTTAAAGATTAAAGACCCCATTGACTCTGGTGTTTCGCTGAGATTAATACAACTAGTTTCATTGGCTGAAATCCATAATGCGAGTTACTTTAAATTGTAATTCAAAACCTTTATTAGGATAGGCATATAGCACAGTATTGGGCCACACGATTACTTGAATTACTTGTAGAATCAACTGTGATGTATTGGCAGAGTAGGAATTGGATTAAAATGTCTATAAGGGGGAGGGGGGGGAAGAGTACAAAATTTAAAATGTTCAACTCCCACAAGGTCAATTGTGTATTTTTGTGGAATTTTATTTTTTCGTACCTTTCAGTTTTTTGCACAGATATTAAATAATGGCGTGGCCCAGCATCTTAACAACCCCCACAGGTCTTAACTGACCCTACAAGTTACTTGGACCCAGTCTCTGAACCAGACTCTCAATATCTGTCATGCCATCCATACTCGTGTATGCTCAGCCAATTTTTTAGAAAAATGTATATAACGTTTACATGTTGTTTAGAGTGAATCAGTAAATGAAATAAGTTTGGCCTCGTGGGATGCACTCCCTGATTAATTAATTGGCCCCCCTGGACCCAGTTGTATTTTGCATTCAACAGGAGAGCAGGTAAATACTATGTGTATGTGTTACTGACTGACCTGGCAACCCTAGCTGTCCAACTAGAAGATAAAATCCACACAGATACGCAAGAGTATAAACCAGAATGGCTGGGGATATGCCAGCAGTGAAATGCGTCAGACAGCATATATCCTTGCTGACCCAGTTACCTGGCAATTTATACACTATTATAGTTTATAAATATAGAAAATTACCTGGTTCTGAGCAGCTCTGCCCTTTTGATTTTTGTTTTTCAAAAGAGAAACTAGTAGCAATCGATGCTTGAATGATATACTTAGCAGTGATGAAATTTAAAAACCAGCCTGTAGGTAAAACAGAAGCAAATATAGATTAGGGTAAGTAATAAGAGATTACAAAACAAAATTCTCACACACTAGTTTTATCCAGTACATTACACTTAGTATGTCATTGATTTTTAATGGCACCGTATCATTTTTGTTGTTGTTGTTTTTAACATGCTAACAGAGGTGTTAAATTGATTTGAGGGCCACGGTCCAAAACTGGAAGTCACACATCTCAGAGTTCCACCTCCAGATTCTCCTTTGGATGAGCAAGCATACACTCTATCACTCTGGATTTCACTGCCTTCCACGTTGGAAGATACAAACACTGAACGAAGAGCTGGAATGGGTTGCTAAATACTTCGGAAATGTGGCAGCAATGTAGGTTCAAGTTACCTTTCACAAGTTCTCACATTTGTTTTAAAAGATATGGGTTTAAAAGCAGAATTTTTTGAAAAACCCGGGGGGTCTGTGAAACCCAGTAGAAAACCAGAGAAGAACTAATGATGGCTTCCTTCTCAGAGTAATCATAAATTTAAACAACTACCATTCTTAATCCTTCTTGCTCATCAGCATCTCCCTCGACCTTCCTCAGCCTTCCGACCCCACCAATATGTTTGTGCATCAGGCTCTCAATATTCCCTTTAGATATTCAAGTATCACTGACCAGCTTGACCTTAAATGTACCTGTTGTGTAAAAAGACTGCCATTCCTCATTGGGTAGGACAGTCTTCACCTTACCTTCAAGTTTGTCAGATGTGTTGCCTTCCGATCTGCGTTATTTGTCTGTCTGCCTGGCAGATTGTATATCACCGTTGATAATGGTGATTTATAGGTAAAATAAAAATAATAGAAAACAGAGAACAACTACTCTTCCTTTCTCTATTTGGAGTATTGTCATTGACAGGGTAACTAGCAGATGTATACATCAGCATTGTTCATGGTGAGCATGTATTTTTCTTTGTGTTGGACAGTGTAAGGATATTCTATGGACCTTGTACAACACCGGTGTCCTTGTATTGACACTTTGCCTATCCATAGGAACTGATTATTTGTGACTTTAGGCATCAGATACTCTCTACCTACCTCCTACTGTCCTATTACTCTGATTCTTGTGCCTGTTCATTAAAAGATTAGAATTCCCGGATGAACCTATCCACCATTTCGAGGCGACATCCCATGGATTAAAATAGTGTTGTAACTGTATAAAGATGCTTCAAGACAAACAAAAATCTTTTACATTGTACCCTCCCCATTCTTTTTTCTGTACCCTTATCTTTTTAATTATATATTAAACTAATAAAAAATTTAAAAAATATGAGACGCAGGAGCAAACGTAGCTTGTAGTGCTTTCTACTTAAAAAGAATATCTGAGGACAATGAGTTCTATTTGTACACGTGCTGTTTAACAATGGCCAAGGTGAGGACAACCACCAAAAAGAAGGCTTCCTATGCGTCATACGGAGAGGTTCTAAATGTTCTCTCCAAATACAGTAAACTAGTCGAATGCCGTAAAAAAGGCACTTTCAAAAACAATATAACCACATAGAGGAAATCTTAGCAAATTCCCACAAATTGAAGAAATAAGTGGCCAACACACTATAATATACCCCAGTGTTTCAAGTATATGAGCTTTTTTAATGATCGCATTTCCCTAAAAAAAGAAATGACTATACTAGCAAACAGGTTAAGGGTAATTTATGAGGCTTTCATGCCTTTTATGAACATTCTTGTTCATTTATTAGACAAGTAATAATTTCTTCTGCTGAATTTGCATTTTTCCAAGTCAAATGTAGCGTGGATGATAAATATTTTAGTTTTTTTTTCCAGAAACTATGGACGGATTTTGGGCATTTTCTAGAGGAAGTTCTCAGACCACAGCTGGCTGGAACTCCGTGTTCTGGGCACCTCGTTTGTCTAGAGTTATTGCTTGTATTTTATCCCCCTCCAGATCCTGTTTATACACAGATTGCCTTTTGATCAATGTAATGCTGTAAATGGATAATTCTGTTGGAGGGAGGGAGATTGGCATAATCTTATCTTGTATGAGTTCCTCCACTGTTTATAATTTAACAATGAGTTTACATACCTCCTCCCAGTAGAACAAAAAGCCTTGAATGTACAGAATTGGTTAGACGTAACTTTGATCCAGAACTATATACAAGGTAAGGATAAAACTCCAAGCTTGGAATAGTCCCAATGCCCGGGCTTCAGACTCTGTAACCCCCTCCAAAAATAATCCAGATCAAGACATTACTGGGAGTCTCTAGGTGGTCAGTGCCTGCCAGTACCTATCTAATAGGGTTTGCAGGAGTCGAAGGCACCATTGGAATACATTCAAAGGGGTAACTAAGACTAAACCTGGGTGACTTGCCTAGCTGCCCCATTTAAGCTTCTAGCTGTGGGTAATCTATCTATCGGATTATCTCTTTCCCACTCTTTCCCCATGTGTTGTGTCTCATGGAACCAACGCACAGGATATGACATCATATCAACTTCCTGCATAATGGATCAGTCTTTCCATAGTGCGTACGGAGAGGGACACACAGGACCAAACTCGAGGTAAGTGAGGTGGGGGCCAAAGCTAGCACTGATAAATGATCTGGGGTCACAGTCGCCACTGACACATGGTGTGAGGGCAAAGCTTGCACCGACAAGTGGTGTGAAGCAAAGCTAGTAGTGTAGCAAGTGATGTAGGGTCAAAGTTGGTACTGTGGGAAGGGGTGTGGGGCAGAGTTGGCACTGTGGAAAATGTATTGCACTGGTGGTATCATGTGGGGATGTGTTGGGTGATTGGGGGAGCACCATGGTTTCTTGTTACACCTCTGATTGCACCTACAAAAATCAACAAAATAATCAAAACTAAATTAGGAAGACCTTCCAATTGTTTTTTCAATAGGTTTAAAGATGTGTATTTAAGTGTTTGTAGCGTTTATAAATTTCATGTTAGTTGGCTATTTTTGATATAGGGATAATCACAGACACTTAAAAGAATAAGAAAGTTAAAGACAAATGTACATTAAAACAATATGAATGAATAGTATAAATTCCAATGAAAAATAATACTTCAGTGATGTTGTGTATAACATATAAAATAAATATACATAATATATTACTTGACTTTTCAACCACAGCCAAGTAGTACAGTATGTGTTATAAATATCAAGGGTACTAAAGAATTACCAAACACATTGGGATGCAAAAGAGACCCCCGAATAAAAACCCCCAAGAGTCTAAACTTCCTCTATTTTCAGATGAGTAAAAAAAATGTCATAAAAATGTACATTTCCCAAAGGCATGTTAAAAAAAAGACAACATTGCAAAGTAAATACTGAAAAGGATGTAAGTGAATGAAGAGTTATAAATATGGCAAACAGATGCTGGTTTCTTGCAATTCTTCTCCTAATCACTCCCTACAGAGAAAATAGTTATGTTTTTTAAAGGGGGGGGGGATAAGCTGATATTAATTTACCATGAAGGTTCTTCTGGATTAAACATCCCATGCATACATTACATGCTATACTCATCAAGCAAAACTAGAGAACGAGGGGGGGGGGGGCATTAAAAAAAATAAACAAAAGTATAGTTATCTCTTGATTTATGGATAGATCAGGATCCTAGAAGGAAATGGTGATACATCGATTGTGCACATGCCAAAAGAGTGGTGCATACCTGGAATAGCCTCCCAGTGAAGGTAATAAAGGCTAAGATCTGCATTTGAGAATGGCAGGGATGTCAATAAGGACAAACCTGAGCTGTTTATACCAGACCTGGTTGCCATCTGCTGCCGCAAGCAATGTTTCTATGGGTAGGACATCTGTGTGAATTTAAAATCACCGGTACAGCACAGAGTTATTTGTTGCTATTGTTATTCAGTTTAGTATTTTTCACATTCTATGAACCATAGTTGTGCAACTGGGATTTAATGCAGTAGTATCAGTGCAATTATTGAGGATAGGGTAGGGAGGCGAGTGGGAGACATGAGGGGGGGGGCAGAATTTTTTTCAGTAAGGGGCCCTGAATTTTTTGATGGTGGATCTGTGTTTAGGCTATATGCGAGTAGGGGGGCCATTTTCCCCAAACCAAAAGTGGCCGAAGATCCTAAATCGTAAGAAATGATCGATTCCGGGTCAGAATTAACCATAATGAGCAGCCAAACTGCAGAGATTCCTTTCCATGGCTAGACGCACCGATCGGGCCCCATTTTGGGCCTGATCAAGCCATATTGAATAGACGCTATAGTAATTTAGGTAGAAAAAGGACTTAAAATGACTCTATCAAACTCAGTGTTGTGAAATAAGAAAAAAGATGAAAACTGATAGCTTGGAGGAAAGAGGTAACAGGGACGATATGATAGAAACTTTTAAATACATAAAGGGAATAAACACAGTAAAGGAAGAGAGTATATTTAAAAGAAGAAAAACTACCACAACTAGAGGACATAGTCTTAAATTAGAGGGGCAACGATTTAAAAGTAATATCAGGAAGTATTACTTTACTGAGAGGGTAGTGGATGTATGGAATAACCTTCCAGCAGAAGTGGTAGAGGTAAACACAGTCAAGGATTTTACGCATGCGTGGGATAGGTATAAGGTTATCCTAGCTATAAGACCGGGAACGGGGGACTAATAGAAGTACTCCAAAAAAAAATTGGGCAGACTAGATGGACCGAATGGTTCTTATCTGCCGACACATTCTATGTTTCTATGTTTCTATGATACATACACTGTGTAAGCAGAATGGTTAGCAGAATTGCATGCAATTGTATAAAATGAGACAAATATATTTTTTAAAAACATGTCTGTGGTATCTCCTGTGTATGATGTCATACGTGGCTTGGTATGCATATTGCACCTTTCCCATTTAAAAATGATTTCATTCGTGTATCAAACCACACGTGATGTCATAAGCAGGTGACAACCGAGATACTTTTATTTCCTTATGTCTTATTAATTGGCATACAATTTTGCTAACTCAATATAAAGATATTTATGTTTTTTTGTTCTACACATTCACAGTACGAGCAGTGTTTAAGTAGACAGAGTCAAGTTCATTCCTAAGTGAAATCTTAGATGTATTTGTTCTTCAGGATAACCTTGTTTTTGCTTTCTAAAATGTAATTTCATTCTATATATATTCACTTTTATATGTATTCCTAATTCCATTGTTAGTGCATACATATAACCTTACCATCGACTGGTGCCAGACCTATTAAAATAAATGAATAATGTAAAAGTAAAAGAACCTATCATTTTTTTTAGACAGTTTACCTCTAGGGTAACCTTGTGGATCCTTATTGAACTACAATAATTTAGAATGTTAGAATGATGACTATCTTTCGTAGTTTGTTGGACTTGTCTCATCACAGTTTGTTGGACTTGTCTTATGCTGGTGTCGAAGGAAAAGTTCTGTCTTGATAGAGATGCTGGTCAAAGTCATCTTTAGCCAAGTTTGGAACAATGATGTCTGTAGGAGTAAGGACAGGGTTTACGTGATAAGTGGCTCTCGAAATGTTGCCTATTTATGTGATGTAAAAACGTGGTCATGGAAGAGGGAATCCAGTACGCCAATCAGGAATGGGCAGAGAGCTCTAACTGATGAAAGGAAGTACAATTTATCTTAAAATAACAGGCATTTCCAGGGCTCCCTCCGCACTCCACCTCGGGATCAACACAGGCTGCTTCTAGATGTACGACTGTCAACACCCCTTCTTCAGCAGCAGGAAGCGTACACAACAAGTGAAGTGACAAAGTGTAGTGTCTGGGACCCGGAGAGAGGTCGCCATAAGCAAACCAAGTCATAGTTGCAATATCTTAACATGTATAGCTTGGACGAAAGACGTAACAGGGGGGAACATTTAAATACATAAAGGGAATCAGCACAGTAGAGGAAGAGAGTATATTTAAAAGAATAAAAACTACCACAACTATAGGACATAGTCTAAAATTAGAGGGGCAACGATTTAAAAGTAATATCAGGAAGTATTACTTTACTGAGAGGGTAGTGGATGCATGGAATAGCCTTCCAGCAGAAGTGGTAGAGGTAAACACAGTGAAGGAGTTTAAGCATGCGTGGGATAGGTATAAGGCTATCCTAGATATAAGATAAGGCCAGGGACTAATGAAAGTATTACTTTACTGAGAGGGTAGTGGATGCATGGAATAGCCTTCCAGCGGAAGTGGTAGAGGTTAATACAGTGAAGGAGTTTAAGCATGCGTGGGATAGGCACAAGGCTATCCTAGATATAAGATAAGGCCAGGGACTAATGAAAGTATTACTTTACTGGGAGGGTAGTGGATGTATGGAATAGTCTTCCAGTGGAAGTGGTAGAGGTAAACACAGTGAAGGAGTTTAAGCATGCGTGGGATAGGCACAAGGCTATCCTAGCTATAAGATAGGGAACTGGGGACTAATACAATTATTGTGCAGACTGGATGGACCGAATGGTTCTTATCTGCCGATATATATGTTTCTATGTTTCTATTTTCAGAAGAAATTTTCGTTAGCAATGGTGGCAACAATACTGCAACATCCTTATAACATATATCATATATGTCGATCCTAAAATGAGGACGCAAGCAGGAGGAAGGTGTAGGAGACAATACATAGATACAGATTGCTCTGTGAAAGAGTCTGACCTCTCTTGATTGGGTTTTTGTGTGAGGCCCAGCAATTATGCTCAAAAAATTGTTGGATGTAAGAGGCGTTTTTATTCTTTTTATAATCAATGTACAGGTTGATTATTCCTTATCCAGAAATCAGTTATCCAGAATGATCCCTTCTGGATAACAGATTTTGGCATATCATGGCAAAATCAGCAGTGATGTATACACTTGGCATATCATGGCTAAATCAGCAGTAATGTATAAACTTGGCATATCATGGCTAAATCAGCAGTGATGTATAAACTTGGCATATCATGGCTAAATCAGCAGTAATGTATAAACTTGGCATATCATGGCTAAATCAGCAGTAATGTATAAACTTGGCATATCATGGCAAAATCAGCAGTGATGTATACACTTGGCATATCATGGCTAAATCAGCAGTGATGTATAAACTTGGCATATCATGGCTAAATCAGCAGTGATGTATAAACTTGGCATATCATGGCTAAATCATCAGTAATGTATAAACTTGGCATATCATGGCTAAATCAGCAGTGATGTATAAACTTGGCATATCATGGCTAAATCATCAGTAATGTATAAACTTGGTATAACATGGCACAATCAGCAGTAATGTATAAACTTGGAATAACATGGCTAAATCAGCAGTAATGTATAAACTTGGTATAACATGGCTAAATCAGCAGTAATGTATAAACTTGGTATAACATGGCACAATCAGCAGTAATGTATAACTTGGTATAACATGGCTAAATTAGCAGTAATTTATAAACTTGGTATAACATGGCAACATCATCAGTAATGTATAAACTTGGCATAACATGGCACAATCAGCAGTAATGTATAAACCTGGCATATCATGGCTAAATCAGCAGTAATGTATAAACCTGGCATATCATGGCTAAATCAGCAGTAATGTATAAACTTGGCATAACATGGCACAATCAGCAGTAATGTATAAACTTGGTATAACATGGCTAAATCAGCAGTAATGTATAAACTTGGCATAACATGGCACAATCAGCAGTAATGTATAAACTTGGTATAACATGGCTAAATCAGCAGTAATGTATAAACTTGGTATAACATGGCACAATCAGCAGTAATGTATAAACTTGGTATAACATGGCTAAATCAGCAGTAATGTATAAACATGGCATAACATGGCTAAATCAGCAGTAATGTATAAACATGGCATAACATGGCTAAATCAGCAGTAATGTATAAACATGGCATATCATGGCTAAATCAGCAGTAATGTATAAACTTGGCATAACATGGCACAATCAGCAGTAATGTATAAACATGGCATATCATGGCTAAATCAGCAGTAATGTATAAACTTGTTATAACATGGCACAATCAGCAGTAATGTATAAACCTGGCATATCATGGCAAAATCAGCAGTAATGAATAAACTTGGCATATACTGGCTAAATCAGCAGTAATGTATAAACTTGGTATAACATGGCTAAATCAGCAGTAATGGATAAACATGGCATATCATGGCTAAATCAGCAGTAATGTATAAACTTGGTATGACATGGCTAAATCAGCAGTAATGTATAAACTTGGCATAACATGGCACAATCAGCAGTAATGTATAAACATGGCATATACTGGCTAAATCAGCAGTAATGTATAAACTTGGCATAACATGGCACAATCAGCAGTAATGTATAAACATGGCATATACTGGCTAAATCAGCAGTAATGTATAAACTTGTTATAACATGGCACAATCAACAGTAATGTATAAACCTGGCATAACATGGCTAAATCAGCAGTAATGTATAAACTTGTTATAACATGGCAAATAAGCAGTAGCTTATCTCGGCTGTCAGTCCTGGAATCCTGCGGGGTAGAGACGCATGGGAAGGAAGCCTGCACACTACACCATGTCACTCAGGGCAGAGGTCAAGGGGAGGAGCTGGGCATGGGAGGAGCACTATTATTGGTTAAAATAAATAACACTGCCTGGTGCGCAGTACCGTTCTCTCGTGGATCCGGTTGAGAACCCCTGCACTAGATAGAGGGTACATGGAATATGGCAGAGAAAGGAGGTATTTATTTGTATGCCATTTGTATGGGTCACAACTGGCAGAACACCACGATAATGTGCTACCTTTTATAAAAGAGTAAATTGGACGGTATTTACAGTAAGTATCTTTAAATGCTACATCTCTGTGCATTTTAATGGGGTTACAAATATATAGTGAACTGTACACAAAAGTAATCACTGTAAGTTCATGAGCAGGGTGTTCAGCGTTTCTCTGCTACATTTCAATAGAAAGCATTCCTTCAGTGAGTTGATCAGCTGTTATTAATGACCAACTCCTTATAGCTACTGTTACCATGGTTACTCACCTGGTTGCTATTAACTAGCCCGTTTTGCTGCTCAGTGCAGAGTATTTAAGCTGCTAGTCTCAGATGCTCCTTTGCCCTTGTGTTGTTTCTGACCAGGCACAGTTCTTGTGGTTCCTGTGATTCCCATATTTGACCTGGCTTTGTTCCTGCCTATGCGGATCTCCATTCTCCTGATTCTGGCTCCTCTGAGTACCCGCTTTGGTTCCTGCCCCCAGTTTGCCTCTTGGATTTTGCTTATGAATTATTTTTACTATTTTTCTATTTATTGTGAATACAGGTGTTCTGCATCTTACTTTCTGTCTGTGTCTGCTCCTGGTCCCAAACAAGGGCTCTCCCGACCTGTGCCAGACTGGGAATAAAAACCAGCCCTGTAAACAATTTTAAACAAGCCCCATGGCATTCTGTCATTACACCAGCCCCATAGCATAACATTATTTTCTTGTTTATAAAAGTTTCAAACCATGCATGTTAAAGCACATTTGAGGAGAGTATTATGTATAGATATAACTGATATATACCCCTGCACAGGACAATGTATACCCCCAATATGTATACAAGGTTATATCTCACATAGTGCCCTGATATATACCCCATGCACATGGCAATACATACCCTTAGTATGTACACAAGGTACAGGAATTGCATCTGCAGGGGTATATATGAGGGCAGTGTGTGAGATATAACCTTTTGTACATACTGGGTGGATGTATTGACTTACACCAGCACCCAGATTGCACTCTCAGGACTTGCCCCAGCACTTTGACTGCCCTCATATGACTTGCTCTAGCACTTTGATTGCACTCACAGGACTTGCCCCAGTACTCAGGACTTGCCTCAGCATTTATATTACAATCACAGGACGCCCCAGCATTAATATTGCACTCACAGAGCTTGCCCCAGCACTTATATTACCACACAGGACTTGTCCCAGCACCCAGGGCTTACTCCAGCACTTAGATTAAGCTCACAGGACTTGCCCCAACAGACAGTACTTACCCTAGCGGTTAGACTGCATTGATAGGACCCCCAGACCTTATATTTCACTCACAGGACTTTCCCCAGTCATTAGATTGCACTCACTCACAGGACTTGCCCAAGCTCTTAGATTGCACACACAGGACCCCCAGCCATTAGATTGCACTCACAGGACCCCCAGCCCTTAGATTGCACTCACAGGACCCCCATCCATTAGATTGCACTCACAGGACCCCCAGCCTTTAGATTGCACTCACAGGACCCCCAGCCCTTAGATTGCACTCAAAGGACCCCCAGCCCTTAGATTGCACTCACAGGACCCCCAGCCTTTAGATTGCACTCACAGGACCCCCAGCCTTTAGATTGCACTCACAGGACCCCCAGCCATTAGATTGCACTCACAGGACCCCCAGCCATTAGATTGCTCTCACAGGAACCCCAGCCCTTAGATTGCACTCAAAGGACCCCCAGCCCTTAGATTGCACTCACAGGACCCCCATCCATTAGATTGCACTCACAGGACCCCCATCCATTAGATTGCACTCACAGGACCCCCAGCCCTTAGATTGCACTCACAGGACCCCCAGCCCTTAGATTGCACTCACAGGACCCCCAGCCCTTAGATTGCACTCACAGGACCCCCAGCCCTTAGATTGCACTCACAGGACCCCCAGCCCTTAGATTGCACTCACAGGACCCCCAGCTCTCAGATTGCACTCACAGGACCCCCAGCCATTAGATTGCACTCACAGGACCCCCAGCTCTCAGATTGCACTCACAGGACCCCCAGCCATTAGATTGCACTCAGAGGACCCCAGCCCTTAGATTGCACTCACAGGACCCCAGCCCTTAGATTGCACTCACAGGACCCCCAGCCCTTAGATTGCACTCACAGGACCCCCAGCCCTTAGATTGCACTCACAGGACCCCCAGCTCTCAGATTGCACTCACAGGACCCCCAGCCATTAGATTGCACTCACAGGACCCCCAGCCATTAGATTGCACTCAGAGGACCCCAGCCCTTAGATTGCACTCACAGGACCCCAGCCCTTAGATTGCACTCACAGGAACCCCAGCCCTTAGATTGCACTCACAGGTCTTACGTCAGGCACCCAACACCATACTAGGGAAAAATGCTTTATATGAATTAATGTCATATCCGGAAAGGCAACTTCCGAAATGCGGACCTCTCCGAGCAGCCTCATCCATAATGCAGCCGTTATCCCAGTAGGCCACTCTGGTCCTGCTCCCTACCTTCTGTACAGTGTGTCTCTGGATTTGTCCCATGTCTCTGTGCCATGTAAGTAATAAATAATCATTCATGTTCTTGTAATAATGATAACCGTGTCCATAAACTGTTATAGTCTTCAGACTGTCCGACGTCTGCTTCATATTAACTGCGGGATGAATATTTCAAATTTGCTTTTTCATTAATCCTAGAAGTAGGGTGACCACATCACACTTGCAAAAAAAAAAATGCTTCAGGGCTAAATTTAGTAAAATGGGGATTTCAGACTGATAGCACTTGCAGAGTATCCATTTATCATGAATGTCTGTCCAGGCAGCAGTGTTACCATCTCACCAAACTCCAAATGTTTTGCCAGTATAAGCTCGACGCTGAACTTCACCGGACTTGCTTGTTTGGATTTCAGCAATTTACCGTATTTCCTCCTTTTTTTTTCCTGGTCATTATCCTTTATTTATGCTACGTGTTCATTTTTTCTTTTAACGAATCGACAACAAAAATAAGTAATAAAAAAACCTACTTAATTTTAGCTAATTTTATCATATCATTCCCATCATTTTTTTGTATACACTGCACAGTCAGCCCACTCACACCCATTTAGTAAGCATCATATTATACATTTATAGTATTCGAGCCTGTGAAGAACTTTACCTACCAAAAAATACCAACGATGGATCCAGAAAATGATCCTTTATTTATACTAAGCATTTTTAATTATTTATTAATGGGCCAGAAAAAAATTTAATTGAAGAAACAAAACGACTTCATTTGAGCTAATTGTATTATATCATTACCGTCATTCTTTGTATACAGAGGGGCAGCGAGCACCTAATTCATAATAAGCCCTTTAAGACTGGAGACCAGCAGTTTCTGCTATAAACATTTGCCTGTGATTTGCCTTGTTTAGGTAACTGGAGAGGCAGGTGTCCTCTTCCAAGTTGTTAATAAATTCCAGTCAATGAAACGCTACTTGGCTAATTGGCCTTAAAATAAACCAGCCTTATAGTGGGGGCTCAGCAAAAGGAAAGTTTTATCTGGCTAGCTCTTTTCCTCGGGAGAATAATATCACTTAGTCTTTTCTCGTAGGTAAGAGATGTGTCCTTAGTGACGAGTGATAGAAGAGGCCCAAGTCTGGGAGTTGAGGATGTTTAAGTTCCTGGACAGGAAGAAAACAAGTCTCTGTTGTCTACTTTAAACTCCCTCTGGACGTTGTTAAAACTCCACAATGTGAAATACTCCTAGACGGTTATAATTGTTTGTGTTTTTGCCTTTCCTTTTGGGTAAGGCATCATTATATCCAGTGGTGGCCAGCTGTAGGCACACAATGTCGACAGTCAATGGTTTAAAGGCCCAGTCTGAACCAAAAATTGTCTTTTCACTGTTTCCTCTCAACCACACTACCTGAATTGCTACGGTTTTCTTGCCATTATCCTGCAAAGATCCAATCTTAACTCCTCCTACTTTTGATTCTAAGGATACAGCTGTATGATAGGCCATTTTGGTTTGTTACCTTTTATGTGCTGCTTAGCTTCAGATGGCACTGGAAATCTTTTTGGGACAGAGGTGGTGCCGACAGACTGTTTGTAGACAGATATGACACTGGCAAGCAATTTTAAGACACAGATGGCATTGCTAAGCTGTATGGGGATAAGGATGGCACTGACAAGCAATTTGGTGACAATAATTTCATTGACATGCTGTTTTGGGGGCAAAAGTGACTGTACAGCTGTATGGGGACGAAAATGCCACTGACAAGCTGTTTGTGGACAGATATGACACGGGCAAGCTGTTTGGTGGCAGAGATGACACTGGCAAGCTGTTTGGGGACATAGATGGTACTGGTAAGATGTTTTGGGACAGAGGTGGCACTGGGAAGCTGTTTGGAGGGCTTGGAAAGATTTTGTTTGTTGTTAAAGAAATAACTCTATTACCTTAATGTTCAGTCTTTAGGAGATAAAAAGTGATGAGCAAAAACTGATAAGACATGTTTTGTTTGTTTTTTACTTTACATGATACAGTGCTTATCTAAAAAATATTTTTTCAGACACTGGAGGTGGAACTTCCCCTTTAAGGTTTGTTCCTGATGGTCTAGTTGAAAGCCTCTTTGAAGTGGGGGGGGAAATACTAAGATTTTTTTTTTTTAAATTAAAATGATCTTCTCAAAGATGACAACTAATTCTCTGAAGATGGGAAAATAACCCTTGAGTATGTCTCAATACCAACGTATTTGCTGCGGGAATCTTAAAATATAGAAATGCCAATTAACTTTACGGACAATCACAAATACCCACACACTCACATACGTCTACTCATCATCACGGTTACTTCAGCTGCAAGCACGAATGATTAGGATATTTGCAAAGGGCGCCAATGAAGCAATAGCATTTTTAAATCTCAGCGGGACGGGCGTATAATTGTTTCCCTTGGGGTTCCACCTTCTTAGAAAAGGAAATTCATTAATTTACTAATTAGTTAATAATGCCAATCATTTGAGTTGTTGGCGCTATTGAAATGTGCAGCTGAGGATTAGCTTCATCCCCTCTAGAGAGGGAAATTTGTTTGGTATGTACCACAAAAATCCGTAGTCCATATCCCTAACGAGAGCAAGACGTGTTTCCAATAATTGGTGGTATTGCATTACATGGAAACTAAAGCAAGCCTAGAGTGTCTGATATCACTAATAAAAAAACAATTATTGATCACGTGAGATGGGTAGAAGGGATGGTACGAAGTTATGACGCACAGACCTAGTTACCCATACCTATAGCTTGATCACATTTGGAGATGGACCACAAATGTTTGAGTTGTAATAAACCAACTCTGTGGTTAAGAGAGCTTCTAGCACTTGTGTTTGTTATATCACTTGCCTACTACAAGCTCCAGTGCAGCCTTCTAAAGGTCCAGACTCGAGTGGAGTAGACGGGAGTCCAAGTGAGGATCATCACTCCCTGAGATCGAAAGAGATTTGCTGGAGGTATCTTACACCTATGTAAGAAGGACCCTTGAGACAGGAAAGGGAAGAAAGGGTTCAAATTCCAAAGCAAACCCCATTACACGTAGACAGACTGTGAATTCGCCTAGTCGTTCATCTTTTCTTAAACCTCATGTTAAGTGGTCAAACCACTGTAAGCTTCTTTTTACCCCTTCTGTGGCTTGTAATGTTCACTCATTGTCTACTTTTACCAGGGTTAGATATTACTGCTGTCCAGGGTTCACCAGGGTTAGACATTACTACTGTCCAGGGTTCACCAGGGTTAGACTTTACTACTGTGCAGGGTTTACCAGGGTTAGACATTACTACTGTCTATGGTGATCATTTACTGGATTTTGTGATAGCCAATTTGATGATGCTCTATGAACCATCTCAGACCCATGGACTCAATTGCCTTTTTTTCTGCAGTCTAATGTCCAACCCCAAACAATAATTGTTGATAACACCTGGAGCAAACCTGCAATGGTTAATCAGTCGTGGTTCTAAGCGAGCAATGATGGATATTTTTATTTGTAGAGTATTATTTCAGATCTCTTAAGAGGTGGATTTTAATGGACACGTGAAATGTGAGATTAGTGCTTGACATCTCTTGACTTTCAGAGATGACGACTTCTGGAGCTTTTTAAAAAACGCAACTTTGACGGAGAGAGTTTTTCATCTTGGATATGTGTCTTTCTGGGTAATACCCAGCTTTCAACTTTGGTTCCAAATCCTTTAATTGGATCTCTCTCCCTTCCTATTAACTACAGTTAATAGACATACTGCCCCTTTGACCTTCAGGCATATTTATCCTCATATTTTAGGGAGGAAAAGATTCATCATTTAAAACGGTATTATAAGTGCATGGATTGTAAATCATTTGTTTCATGCTAGCATTCGCCTAGTATAAGTGACTGCTTTGTGTTATTTTTTTTTTTTGTATGGAGAGACAAAAAGGATCATGTATAAAGATGTCACCTAAGCCATTTTGTACCAGTCACATATAACTTTTATAGGCTGCCTTGCAGTATGCAGAAGTCCTATGTGACCGAAAGGTAATCAATGAACTAATCAGGTAGTGGATCCCACAGAACCACATTGATTAGTTAACTGACTTCCTTCTGGTCACATAACTTAGAAACATAGAAACATAGAATGTGTCGGCAGATAAGAACCATTCGGTCCATCTAGTCTGCCCAATTTTTGGAGTACTTTTATTAGTCCCCCGTTCCCGGTCTTATAACTAGGATAGCCTTGTGTCTATCCCACGCATGCTTAAAATCCTTGACTGTGTTTACCTCTACCACTTCTGCTGGCAGGCTATTCCATACATCCACTACCCTCTCAGTAAAGTAATACTTCCTGATATTACTTTTAAATCGTTGCCCCTCTAATTTAAGACTATGTCCTCTAGTTGTGGTAGTTTTTCTTCTTTTAAATATACTCTCTTCCTTTACTGTGTTGATTCCCTTTATGTATATAAATGTTTCTATCATATCCCCCCTGTTACGTCTTTCCTCCAAGCTATACATGTTAAGATGCTTTAACTTCTACATATTGCAAGCCGGCCTGCAAAAGTTATATGTGGCTGTTAAAAAATGGCCAAGGATGGCAAACCCAATAATGTATCAAGGTAGTACATGCTCTAATACTAGTGCATAGTTGCCAACATCGGCCATGTTTCCAGGGACACATATTTGTTCCACATGCTGCAGAAAGAGCATGCAAAGTGCAGCCCGGCAGTATGTAGGATGGATATACGCACAGACAGAATCCAATGAATTAATCATGGTAGGTTCTATGAGATCTCCACCCTGATTAATTAACTGGATTGTGTCTGTGCGGATATCTATCCTACATGCTGCTGGGCTGCACATTGCATGCTCTTTCTGCAGCATGTGGAACAAATATGTGTCCTTGGAAACATGGCCGATGTTGGCAACTATGGTAGTGCTACCATCATGTGCAAACAGGGAAAGAGAAAGGTCAGTGCGCTAAGCTAGTCACAGTCTCGTATAACACACAGGTGTAAAATGGAATCTACCGCACAAGTGTGAGCATGCTGAAAATACAGTGTGATTGGATGTACAATGTATACAAAAAACTGTCTGCGCTTCTCACCCTAATAAAGTTGGCAACAATTTGTATAAACAGAATTTGGTTACCGTATTTGCTCGAATATAAGATGAGGTTTTTTTCAGAGCAAATGCTTACATTTCGAGGTCGTCTTATAATCTGACCTCAAATCGAGGTCATATTATAAGACTGGGATCCAGGACCCGCGCAGAGCTGCGGGGGACCTGGATCCCTCTCTCAAGCAGCAAGGGGATGTCTATCACGTAGCTCCGCCCTTTTTACTAACCAACGAGTGGATCCCACAGAATCACATCGATTCGTTCACTGATCACCATCTGGTCACGTACGACTTCTACGTGTTTAATACCAAAAAATAAATCTTTGTGGCCCCTAAAATGTACAGATATTGATCAAACCTGACACTAGCCACCCAGCAGACAGTATGAAGGTGCTAGCCTCACTCAGGCACTGCTTTCACTCTTCATTCAGTTTTATTTGTTTAAATAATGAAACAAGGCAAACAATTTGTGCTGCTTTGTTTATTCTGAAGCAAATTAAAAGTCATCATTAACTTGTATGAGCTGGGGGGGGGGCAATGCCTTGCCCATGAAAGGGGGTCTAAGGAGGGGAGGGGGAGAGGCTGTGCTGACACTGAGTTACAGCCACTCTGCCATAAAGAAACATGTTTATTTACAGTTCAACATGCTTGATGAGTTTTAACCCCTTAGACCTACCACTGATAAGACAGCTCGTATCAGATAAGTGACAATAATAAATTAGTGTAATTAGACCTCTGCCGATGACACTACCTGGTGGTCTTTCTGAATGGCTATTGACAAATTCCAGGCCAGTTTAACACTGTCAATTACCAAAAAAAAAAAATCCAATTACCCATGTTGTCCATCTAGATCTATCTTCCATTACTCAACCAAATAAAGTCTTCGTGAACAAATAACCTCTGCTTTCCCTTTCAGTCTTGCTGACCACACACATTCCTGTGATCTATAGTTTATGGCCTACTTCTGTTGGTTCTGTTAGATGCCATTCTTAATATATGGTGATGGATTCGTGTAAGGAACCTCATGTACAGAGACAACTGATTTTAGCACTGGTGTATTTAGGTTTTGTGCTGCCCTAGGCCTAACTAAATTTATGCAGCACAACCCCCCCCCCCCCCCTGACCCCCGCCCCACCCCATCCCCCAACACTCGTTTTCCAAGTCGCACTCCTTCCAACCATAATCTTTCTGCTACACCATATTACCCCCGTCAAATTCAGGTCAGTCCCGGCATTAATATTGGCTATGCAAGTAGTGTATTTCAGCTAAACACAAACACAGCAGAGATGTTAAAACAGCACTTTTCCAGCACAGAAGAACATTGGCAAATGAACGAGGGGGGGGGGGGGGGGTGATTCACAAGCTTGCATGCTCAATTCCTGGCAGGGTCAACCCATCCCTTCCAAGATAGAAAATGTAAATAGCATTAAGTTGGCTAAGGGTAACATCCCCTTGATGTTGGGCAAAAGTAACTTCTCCAGGGAATATCTGAATGTAGCTTTCTTATTATAACCTATGTTATAAGTCTATGTAACAAAGATCATCTCCTCGTGAGTAACGCACTCCACATTTTGTATTTGGCTGACGTATTTACTATATTGGGTGGCCAACTGGTAGACTTCCAGCTGTGGTTGTCAGCGCTTGACGGGTTCTCGCGGACCACTTGCGTCTTTTGCACAAAGCAAAGTTCATCCAGAGCATTAATAAATTACATGAAATGATCTCCCAATTTGTCCATGGCTAGCTTTATAAGTTCAAATATGTATCGCAATGTTAAGTCAAGGTATGCTGGAAACTCTCACTTGACAAACACATTGAATGTTATGAACTTCTGGCATTATTTCCTTACCTAGCCACAGCCTTCATAAATACACCAGCGGTCTTGTTTCACTTTGGCTGGAAAATAAGCTGGAGTTTGTTTCCAGTGGCAATAGGATACGACAATTGTTGCCAGTTTTAACTCTACGGGGGAGTCACGGCACAGCTCCCAGTCAGCCATTTTGAAAAAGTGAAAACTTTGCTTATTAAATAAACAGAAGAGAAACCAATTTTGTCAAAATATCTCCTGTTAAGAAAAACAGTAGAAATAGTTACACATATTTATCTTTTTTTTTTTTTTTTCTAGCCAAATAATGTGTTGCTGAAGATAAGGGGTAATGAATTCCATAGCCAAACAAAATAAATATTGAAAGTTTAATCATATTTTTAATATTGCATCTGGTGTCCCACTCTTATTTTAAACTAAATATTTCCAGAGTTTGCTGTAGTGTTTGATCAAACGGAGACTACAACACATTGCATTCTATTTCTAAAATAATTCACATATATACAATGAAAACATTCCAGTATGCAGAATATCTATTTAAAAAAAACCTTGATGGACCCCTAAAATCCTGTAGTTGTGTCTCCCAGAAAAAGATCCTTATTGGCACCTAACTTTTAGCAGTTTATTGAATACAGGGTCCACGAGCGAGAAAAGCCTTATATTGCCCAAAAATATTGAGTTTATGGTCTTACTGAGTATAATAACATATTATTTTACATTATGTTAATCTCTAATGCTCTATATAGGGAATGTTACTGTTACACAGTTTAAGGGTACTCATTTTGTGAAGCTCATCAATGGCCTAATCAGGAATTGAACTTAAAGGAAAACTGTCAGCAAACATTCAAGTTCTGTAAAAAAAAAAAAAAAGTACAGGCATTATCCAGTGCTGTATTTAGCGCCCCAACCCCCCCCCCCCCCCCCCCCCCCCCCCCAGCACTGAAAAAAAAAAATGAAGAAAAAAAATCTGTCCCTTTAAAAAAAAAAATAAACACGCTTGCCGGCTGTGACTTATTAATGGCAAATAATACTGGCATATTATTGGGTAAATTGTCAGGGGCATATTAATGGAAAATGATACTGGCATATTATTGGGCAAATTAGCTGGGGAATATTAATGGCAAATAATATTGGCAATGTGTATGTAATGGGGTGATGGAGGCATTTAAATTGTCTGATAGGGCATGTCCTTGGTGTGCAACTTGGGTTTTGGGTCATGTCGTGGGTGTGCATCGTGTGTAGGGAGGGTGTCCAAAATTTGTCTGCCAAGGGCAGCACAAACCCAAGATACACCACTGACATTATCTAATGTATACAGGCACCTTATTGAGCCTGCTTTGCTCTGTATAGCTCTATCAATGGACATGTTGTTTAGAATCTTTAAGTCAGATGGGTCAATATCTTCTTTCAACTGACCAAATGTGAAGAAAGATCTCACCCAAGATTCTAAACAACATGTCTGCTTCCTGAGCTAAATGAAGCATGTAGGACTCAATACTTTGTATTCTTTCATTCAGACATTTCTATTTAAAATGCCTACACTTGATACAATCTTTCATTTAAACCTAACAATTTTTTTGCCGACAGTTGTCCTTTAAGGAATGAGCAGATACCACAGTGAGTGCATTACCTCACTGAGCTATATCTCATGCAAAAACTTTTTTGAGACCATAGAGAGATGTTTTTTGTGGGAGGTGGGGAGATCCTAGTGTTTATTTTTTAAACAGTAAACTTTGGAGAACTGGACACAAAATTGCCAAATCTAGGCTGAAATACTAAAGTTACCTAACTTTTGCGATGTGGTTGTCAATTAACCTCTGTGGTTTTCTAATGTGCAAGTAATCCTTTCGCAAACACAGTTCACAAAGAACGTAAAGTAACCATAAGGTAGAACAATGATAGAAAATACTAAAATATAGAAACATAGAATGTGTCAGCAGATAAGAACCATTCGGTCCATCTAGTCTGCCAATATATACTACCAATATGGTAGTATTTTGTATTATTATTATTTTGTATACTGTATTATTTCATTTTTTTTTTTTTTTTTTTAAATGAAAAAAAGAAGAAAAAAGAATAGAAAATACTTCAGATTATCTCTGCATTATTTTTGGCTGGAACTTTTATTTTTTTGGAGTCATTCTTGAAAAATGTTCGATTTGAAGGAAGAACAAATAGTAATGCAAAAGTAGCGGACGCAATGTACTCCGCGGTGTCATGTTGTATTTGTTTGTGGTCTTCTGCTCGAATTAAAGAACGATTTGTATTTAAGGTAAGGTCCAAACTGAACAAAGAACCGTCAACATCTGTCAGGAAGACATCTGCTTGTGTAAAGCATCAGATTTCCTCCAAACACCAGTAAATATTCTTTATAAGCTTAACATACCTAAAACTCTGTAATAAACAGATCACATGGGTATATTAATTTAATAGATTCAAGCACATGGAATGCTGATTGTACCACAGATGAGAGAAGTAGGATGTTGAGAGAAGTACTGCCTGGGTCTCAATGTTAGAGACTTTAAAAGGGATATTCCAACATGTTTAAAGCTTGCTTCCTTCAAGGAAGTAAGGGTTACACAAAACTTGTCCCGGTAGAATTAAGTAAACCCGTTGTGTATCTTAATAGATCCAAGCGGGTTTACTATCTGCTGTGTCTCACATGCGAGACACAACACTTCCTGGTTGTCGCGTGCTGACAGCCAAATGCGAGGGTCTCTCGCTGCCAGAACTTCGTTTTTGCATTGATTAGCAGAGGGGTCCTATTTAAGGCCTAATCTTCTAACGATGCCTAGCAAGTACATCTATATTAGAAGCACAAGTGGGAAAAAAAACGTTTAGTGTCCCTTTAATCTCTGGGCCCTCCTGCATTTTCGCAGGTATAGGTGAATGAAGGTGCTTGAAACACCCATCTTTAAAACCATGACGGAGTTTATTCCAACACAAAATGGTGGATGTTCATGTTACTCGTTTAATTGTGGCACTGCAGATGTTTTGGAAACTGCATTGGGATATTCACTTTTTTCTATTTTTACACCATTTTACTAGAATTCACTTTTTTTTTATTTTTACATGGGATATGTAGTGTTCAAACTACTGCAGTGCCAAGAAAAGTTATCAGTGGCCTAGGTGCAGAGAATCCTGAAATGTCCCTTATACCGCTGGGGCAACCTAGACGTGTACAAAGGGGTCTGCCACACCCAGTCTAAGGGGGGGGGGGGGGGGGAAGCTGTTATTTGGTAATGCCAGTACAGGACTGTTTTTGCAACCCTTGTGCTCGATTCCGTCTCATCCATCTTTTTTGTAATGGCTCTACTCAGTGGGCGAGGCCTCCTCAGAGGGGGCAAATGCCACAAGGAAAGTGGCATAACACGGGCTAGCGCGAATGAATCCGTAGTCACCAAAGCAAAAATAAAAGGTAATAATACCCTGCAATTACTTTGAGAGGGCGAAATAAAAAGGATTCAATAGACCAAAACTGATATTGTTGGTGTGTGTCAGTATGACATCATCAGAACTAATCAAACATCTGATCACTTTATTCATAGTTTACCAAACCCATAAATCTTAGCTTGTACCGTTTCAAGGTATAATTGTAGGCTATAGGCCCCCGGTAGAATATATATATATATATTTTATTATTTTTGTGTAAATGATCATGATCAATGACACAAGGATGTGTTCCTTGCAGCCTGGAGTGAGATCCTTCAGTCTGTGCAAGGACTTCCCTAGAAGTGTAAGTACGTTGCTCCAAGAGAACATGGACACCAGATACTGAACTCTCGGGCAGCACTCAAGCCATCTGGTTCTCTGCTACTGAATTGGTAGCATCCTCAACCACCAACTAGGATGCATTTGCAAGAGAAAGTAACTTTTCCAATGGCATGCCTTCAGTAAAATATATTTTCCACTTGTCAATAGCCCCATATCCCTGGACCTTTGTATCACCTGCCAAGGTTCTCAGTTCACCTCTAAATTAAATGGCAAATGAAATGGAGGATTCCACTGGAACGAATGATATTGTTGTGCCCTTTTTTTGCCCCTTTCATTTACTAGGTAATTATGTCCATCTGCTAGTGCCTGCAGTATATAGTGCTTTTGCCCAAAAGGCCATTTGCTTGCAATTATTCTAACAAAATGTATAAATCATTTCTCATTCTCTACATTCACAGTAAAAGCAATGTTTAGTTGATACAGTCCTTTTCACATGACAATGTATGCTGCCTATGCTTTGACTGTGTTGCTATGATGCCTCAACTTCGAGGCATCATGCAACAAAAATATTGGGCCCCCTAAGGCACCGCGATCACCCCACATAGTGATCGCAGGCTCCATATTGGAGGAGCAGCCTGCTCCTCCAGTATAGCTCGGGCAAAATGTGTGTAATGTGGGTAATGGGGTCATGTAATGTGGGTGAATGGGTCATGAAGTATCCGGCAAGAACGACGGAAGTGTTGCTCTGTTGCTGTTGCCCGAAAAAAAAAGGACAAAACTAATCCTAGATCTATTAACCACTTATGCTTACAGATGAGTTAGGGTTATATTTAGGATTATGGTTAGGGTTGGTCACAAAAGGTCACTGTAGGAGAAAATGGTTAGGAAACAAAAAAAAGCTACTTTTTGTTATTGCCTTATAATTTGCAAACATGTAAACATGCATATTTCTAGAAGCAGGACAATATTTAAAAACTATTAAGACAGTTGTTAGCTTTTTTTACCATTTTGTATTTGTGTAAAAGAGTGGGCGTTTGTTTGTTTTTTCCATATTGTTTCATGATTTTGGATTTTTCACAGTAAATTATATAACATTATGAAAACAATGATATCCTAAGAAAGTCCTTTTTGTGGTGATACAATAAAGATATAATACGTGTAGTAATATAAAAGTGACTGTCTAGTGCCCAAAATGCATCTACCAAATATTAATGTATATTGATGTGCTTTCCAAGTACTTTAAATTGCATGTTTTACATTTTGCATAGCTTAAAATATAAAATACTTAGAGTGACATGAAATTGTGAAATTACAGCAGTTTGCAAGAACCCAGTATTGCCCACACTAGCTTATTAAAAGTAATTTCCTTTTTTTCTTTTCTTTGCTGAAAGAACCAATGAGAATAATTGCATTCAAATCAATGGATTTTCCTGTCTCTCTAGTGATGTCATGAGACAATGTGTTACACTGTTAAGAGATCCTACTGTGTCCAAGAGCAAGGTCCCTCAGAGGCCACACAATATAACCAATTTGAGAAGAACAGGAAGTGACTAAATGAAACAAAATGTTATATCCTCGGTGTCTATATAATCAGTGCTGCCGCACCTGCAGTAAACATGCAGAGTAATCACTGGGGGGGCTTGAGTCAAATATTAAAAATGGGATTTATACAGAATGCCTGCATCAGATCACACAGGGATAAAAGCCTGTGCACTATACAAGCAGTGATCATCATCTTGCACCAAAGTGAGTTTGGGGACTAGACTGTCCCTATAAGGAGGGAACTGCGGGGAATTGTGATGGGAATTTTAAACTTTAGGCCAATGTAGCCGAGTGGGAAAAATTCTCTAGTGCAGCTGAGTGGGAATATTTTCCAACTTGGCTACTTTGGCCTCGAGTTTGAAATCCCCTTCTTAATTCCCTGCAATTGTCTCTTTATTAAGTAGACCCTTTAGAGACCCTCCTGTTTCCATGTTATCTGTAAAGATTGGCTTTACTTCAGACACAGTTTAAACCTTTGTTTGGCTAAAGTGCCAACTTGTCCATTTGGCACTGGCTTGTTCCAGACCTTTGAAACCACTATTAGCAAATCAAAGAAAAGAATCCTTTTTTTAAAGATCATTACACATTGGGTCTGCACTTTAAACATATTTGATGACTAGTTCACACATTCACTTTACAGTCTTATAAAAGGTTGACTGCAATTTATTACGTGAATCATTTAATTATGAAAAGTTAGTCTATTCTATGACATAATATTTTTAGATCCCCAAATCCTTCCTCCTTTCGTTTTTGATCTTGTGGAATGAAGTGTTTCAAGTTTTGTATTAAATGTTGTGGACTTTACAGTAGGAATTCCATGTATTCCCATGAGAAATTATGAGCAGGGTATAAAAAAGAAAAAACAAAGGAAAACAACCTGGCTATTAAAAACTTATTTAAGTGTAAAAAAAAAAAATGTGTGCTTTGCTTTTTATAATGTGAGATAATCCGTTTTCTGACCTTGCTTTTATCAAGGTTTCCTATTCTTCACACTACTATGACATACCTCCTACGAATCTGGACGCCGGGGGCAGAGTCTCAGGGGGCAGGGCATCGGGGGCGGAGTCTTGGGAGGGGGGTGACAGTGCTACCGCTCATGTGCGGTAACACTGCCACCCATTTTTGATGTTGGCTTCTGAAGCCAGAATCGATCAGGACCGCGGGGTTGTGGTCGGCTCTACCTATAGTGCGGTGGGACATATCTCCCAAAATGGGACAGCTGGGAGGTAAACTATGACGAGCTTCTTCTGCATGATAGGCCAATGAAAGCTGATGTCCTAAGCCTCGGACAGGGTGCTGAAATCGGGAAAAAGTAAAAGGGCAGTGACTTAAAATGACTGTAAAAGCAATCAAAACCTTGTTAACAAATATGGGGGCTTAACTATTCTTCTAAAGGGGGTGTGCCACCTACAGTGTCTGAAAAAATGTATATCAAAAAGAAACAGGTGTGTATTTTTGTTTTTTCTTTCTCAGCTCATGTTATCACCTAAAAGCTGCTTATAATACTTATTTGACTTAATGCTATAGCAACCGACCCACTCGTTGTCCCAAGCTCCTCCTTCTTGTTACAGGGTTACATCACACACAGCAGACTGAAACCACCCCCTGCATTTCAAGCACTTGAACAAGGGAGAGGCTGATTCCTCAGTAATAGAAGATGGCAGCACTTTCACTGAGGGGAGCATGAAAACTGCTGCCGAGGGAGGCAGCCCACCTCTTGTGTGGTCCCTCTCAGTCATGTTATAGGTAGGGTATTTTTCTACAGATGGTGTGCTTTAATAATCAGTGAGTGAATTTAGCCCCCTTTATATTCAATGAGAAGCTACAGTAGACGTGTTATATGACTCACAGAGCATGAGTAGTGCCCACATATCTGCAGTGCCAAGGTTAGCTATCAATGCCTTAGATCATTTTACAGAGGTCCTTGAATTGATTATTTTAACTCAGTTTCATTCGAGCCCTGTGTTTACATTTGAGGCTGAACATATTCAAATTTACTTTATAACAGGACTGTCTTTTTGTTTTCTCCATATGATTTAATATTCCTAATATGAGTTTCAGGGGAAATGGCTTTCTAAAAATCTCAGATGACGAGAGATATTGTGCAATATTATGATTTATGACGGATCCACAGGGTCCATTTGTCAGAAGTTCTCGTAAAATAGGAACACGTATAAATCTTTGTGCTTCCTCACCGTCGTGTATTTGTTTCATATAGGACATCTTTCCTTTCATTCACAAACAGTTACGTCTCGCATTGAGAGATAGACAGTCACAAATCTATTAAGCAGGTCAGTATGGTAATTGTATCAAGCTTTGAATAATGTTTAGTTAATAACATGGATTAATCTGAGACCATGGGTGTACCATTATAATCAGTAAATAAAGATACTGAAGTGAGATTAATGTAACGTTAAAGACTGAACTAATATGTAGGATATTATAAGAGCTGCATAGGATCAATACGGAGAGGACATGTATTTTCAATATATTTTTTACTTGTTTTCTTGAGATAATAAGTTGTTTTCTTGAGATAATAAGTTGTTTTCTTGAGATATCAAGTTGTTTTCTCCAGATAATGATACAAGTTGTTATATTGAGAAAACAATTCAGAAACATACAAAAAAAAAATACAACTATGTTCTAAATAGAGTTGAGCGGACACCTGGATGTACGGGTTCGGCGGGTTCGGACGAACTTCGGAAAAAAATCCGGGTTCGGGGTCGAACTTGACCCCGAACCCCATTGAAGTCAATGGGGACCCAAACTTTTGCCCACTAAATGCCTCTAAAAAAGTCCTGGAAAGGGCTAGAGGGCTGAAAAATGAAGTAAAATATGGGTGAGTGTCCCCATTCAAATGGGGACTCTATTTCAGTTTATAGAATAGCAATAACATTACCTGTATTCCATAAACCGAAAGTCTATAAACCAAAAGACATTCGGTTTATAGACTTTCGTTTTATAGAATACATGTAATGCTATTGCTATTCTATAAAAAGAAAGTCTATAAACAGAATGTCGTTCGGTTTATAGACTTTCGGCTTATGGAATACATGTAATGCTATTGGCTTTCTATAAACTGAAATAGAGTCCAACCCGAACATACAGTGGAATGTCCGTGTTCGGGGTCCAAAAACCGTAAAGTTCGGTACGAACCCGAAAAGTGCGGTTCGGGTTCGCTCAACACTAGTTCTAAATAACACCATCGAATTCAAATACCAAAAGTGCTGCACTCTGGCATTTGACTAAGAGAAAAAAATGTTCCTCTGGTGTCTCCTGTTTATGATGTCACCTGTGTCCAGATATGCAAATGACCAATTTTCCATTGAAAGACAGTTGATTTGCATATGAAGCCAAAGACAAGGTAAGACTTAGAATAGTTACTGATCTACATTTACACTAGCCTCTTATAGAAGATGCTTAGTGGAGCGTCTTATAAAAGAAAATGTATTCAGAGTTCTTCAATATAAAATACAGATCCAGCATGTGCAACCCGCCCTACATTACTCCCAAGTCTCGTTTTGTGAGCATACACTGGGTTTTCTACTCATATTGAGCCTTTCCACAGAAACCTGATTGATCCAAAAGAATGGACTCATATATAGCTAGCCACATGGCCAACCAACACGGAAATCCCAAACCTGGTGTAAAAATATGTACGTTAACTTCGAGTGGTGTATCTTGGTTTTGTGCTGCCCTAGGCAGGCTAAATACAGACACCCACCCACCCACGCTGCAGACCCATGACATGCCCCACCCCCCCCATTCCAAACCCATTACATGCCCCATAACCCACATTGCACACAAACATTAAATGCCCCATCACCCACATTACATGACCTCATTACCCACATTAAGCACACATTTTGCGTGGTTTGACGTGCGAGTGCCGACATGCATCACGTGACCCGTCATACCACACGGTTCAGCAGAACAGGCAGCATGGACGTTTGTCTGTGTGCCAGGGCAGCGCACAGACACCATGCTAGCTGCTTGCAAGCAGAGTGGCAGTGCCCAGCTGGTCCGTCATAATAGACTGCCGTGTCGGGCAGCATGGAGGATGTCTGCACGTATTGCGCAGACATCCCCCGCTGCCCGATTCTCCCTGGATGCTAGCGGGGCAGCGGAGGATGTCTGCGCGATGAGCGCAGATTTTCCCTGCTGCCGCCCGGCACGACCGCCGGGACTTTTATGACGAAGCCGGAAGGACCCGGCTTCTTCATAGAAGTCCCGGCGGTCGTGCAGGACGGCAGCAGGGGAGGTCTGCGCTCATAGCGCAGACCTCCCCTGCTGTTAGAGAGGGGGATCCAGGTCCCCTGCAGCTCTGTGGGGGACCTGGATCCCAGTCTTATAATCTGATTATAAGACGAGCTTGAATGTAAGACCTTATCTTAACCTTGTCTTATATTCGAGCAAATACGGTATTTATCCAACTAGAAGATCAATTAATTAATCTCTCTCCAAACCCACCCAGCTCCCATTGACCACAAATACTGTTAGGAATAAGGAAGATTACTATTCACCCCAATAGAACACCCATTAATTAACCTCTGGCCAAGCCTTCCCAGCTCCCACTGTCCCCAAATACTGTTAGTAATAAAGAAGCTTACTATTCATCCACCTAGAACACCCATTAATTAACCTCTGTCCAAACCCACCCAGCTCCAACTGTCCCCAAATACCGTTAGTAAGAAGGAAGATTACTATTCAATCCACTAGAACACCCATTAATTAACCTCTGGCCAAACCCACCCAGCTCCCACTGTCCCCAAACACTTGTTTAGAGCTGTCAATATCCATTTACTGCAGTTAGCCACGCCCTGCTTTGACCACTTGCTTATATGGGCAGAATTTTGACCACACACACCCTATGACCATATTTGGTCATCACAAGGCTTCAACCGCATCACAAAGGCTTCAGTGTATATATAGGAGAGGCTTTTATTTTTATGTCAGTTTGTGGATCCATCAGAAGCCAGGATGGTCTCATGGCCAAAGAACACCATGGATGCTCCAGTTGTGGCTGGATCCATTTTCCTTGGAAACGATCCCTAGATGATCAGAACATTGGACTGTGGCGTTGGCTTGTGGACCTCATGGACCTAACATCAGCAAGGATGATCAGGATGAGTTTGTGGCCAGAGTGTTACCTGTTACTCATGGTTTTTTTGCCTTCCTCTGGATCATTTGGTTTGGTCTTTAGAAATGTAATAAAATCAAACTTTAAGCCCATGTGTTGTGTTTATAAAAGGCCGATCCAAGGCAGGGCCGGACTGGGAACAAAAACCAGCCCTGGAAAAAATCTATATACCAGCCCCATCGCATAAGATTTTTAAAGCAGCCCATAGCATAATATAATTTTTTTGTTCATAGAAAGGAAAATCATGCATTTTAAAAAGCACATCTGAACAGTGTATTATTTATAGATAAGACTGATATAAAAGCCTGTCTAGGGCAATATATATACCTCCAGTATGTACACAGAGTTATATGAATTGCCCTGTGCAGAGGTATATATCAGGGCAGTGTGTGAGACATATCCTGTATCCTGTCTCTCTCTGTCCTTTCTGTGGCGTCTCTCTCTCTGTCCTTTCTGTGGCGTCTCTCTCTCTCTCTGTCCTTTCTGTGGCGTCTCTCTCTCTCTCTGTCCTTTCTGTGGCGTCTCTCTCTCTCTCTGTCCTTTCTGTGGCGTCTCTCTCTCTCTCTGTCCTTTCTGTGGAGTCTCTCTCTCTCTCTGTCCTTTCTGTGGCGTCTCTCTCTCTCTCTGTCCTTTCTGTGGCGTCTCTCTCTCTCTCTGTCCTTTCTGTGGCGTCTCTCTCTCTCTCTGTCCTTTCTGTGGCGTCTCTCTCTCTCTGTCCTTTCTGTGGCGTCTCTCTCTCTCTCTGTCCTTTCTGTGGCGTCTCTCTCTCTCTCTGTCCTTTCTGTGGCGTCTCTCTCTCTCTCTGTCCTTTCTGTGGCGTCTCTCTCTCTCTCTGTCCTTTCTGTGGCGTCTCTCTCTCTCTCTGTCCTTTCTGTGGCGTCTCTTTCTCTGTCCTTTCTGTAACGTCTCTCTCTCTGTCCTTTCTGTGGCGTCTCTCTCTCTCTGTCCTTTCTGTGGCGTCTCTCTCTCTCTCTCTGTCCTTTCTGTGGCGTCTCTCTCTCTCTCTCTGTCCTTTCTGTGGCGTCTCTCTCTCTCTCTCTGTCCTTTCTGTGGCGTCTCTCTCTCTCTCTCTCTGTCCTTTCTGTGGCGTCTCTCTCTCTCTCTGTCCTTTCTGTGGCGTCTCTCTCTCTCTCTGTCCTTTCTGTGGCGTCTCTCTCTCTCTCTGTCCTTTCTGTGGCGTCTCTCTCTCTCTCTGTCCTTTCTGTGGCGTCTCTCTCTCTCTCTGTCCTTTCTGTGGCGTCTCTCTCTCTCTCTGTCCTTTCTGTGGCGTCTCTCTCTCTCTCTGTCCTTTCTGTGGTGTCTCTCTCTCTCTCTCTCTCTGTCCTTTCTGTGGCGTCTCTCTCTCTCTCTGTCCTTTCTGTGGCGTCTCTCTCTCTCTGTCCTTTCTGTGGCGTCTCTCTCTCTCTCTGTCCTTTCTGTGGCATCTCTCTCTCTCTCTCTGTCCTTTCTGTGGCGTCTCTCTCTCTCTCTGTCCTTTCTGTGGCGTCTCTCTCTCTCTCTCTGTCCTTTCTGTGGCGTCTCTCTCTCTCTCTCTGTCCTTTCTGTGGCGTCTCTCTCTCTCTCTGTCCTTTCTGTGGCGTCTCTCTCTCTCTCTCTGTCCTTTCTGTGGCGTCTCTCTCTCTCTCTCTCTGTCCTTTCTGTGGCGTCTCTCTCTCTCTCTGTCCTTTCTGTGGCATCTCTCTTCCCCCCTTAGTGTCTTTCACCCCCTCCCCTCCCCCTGTAGTGTCTTTCACCCCTTCTCCCTGTAGTCTTTCACACCCTCCTCTCCCCCTGTAGAGTCTTTCACCCCCCCCCCTTCCCCCTGTAGTGTCTTTCACCCCCCCCTCTTCAGTGTCTTTCACCCCCCCTGTAGTGTCTTTCACCCCCCCCTCTTCAGTGTCTTTCACCCCCCCTGTAGTGTCTTTCACCCCTTCTCCCTGTAGTCTTTCACACCCTCCTCTCCCCCTGTAGAGTCTTTCACCCCCCCCCCTTCCCCCTGTAGTGTCTTTCACCCCCCCCTCTTCAGTGTCTTTCACCCCCCCCTGTAGTGTCTTTCACCCCCCCCTCTTCAGTGTCTTTCACCCCCCCTGTAGTGTCTTTCACCCCCCCCCCTGTAGTGTCTTTCACCCCCCCCTGTAGTGTCTTTCACCCCCCCTGTAGAGTCTTTCACCCCCCCCTGTAGAGTCTTTCACCCCCCCCTGTAGTGTCTTTCACCCCCCCCTCTTCAGTGTCTTTCACCCCCTTCCCCTGTAGTGTCTTTCACCCCTCCCTGTAGTGTCTTTCACCCCCCCCCCCCTGTAGTGTCTTTCACCCCCCCCCCCTGTAGTGTCTACCACCTCCCCCCCCCCTGTAGTGTCTTTCCCCCCCCCCCCCTGTAGTGTCTTTCACCCCCTTCCCCCTGTAGTGTCTTTCACCCCCTGCCCTTTATGTCTCACTCACCTTGCTTTCTCTGCTTCCCATCCCGCCGCCGGAACTGCTGCTGCAGCATCCGGCGGCAGCAGGCGAATTTCTTAAAGCGGTGACGGCCGCCGAATTGCTTAAAGGGGCCCACCGCCACTTTAAGCAATTCGGCGGCCGTCGCCGCTTTAAGAAATTCGCCTGCTGCGGCCGGATGCTGCAGCAGCCGAATTCTTCAATTTTAGTGGCCGAGGCGGCCCCGGGGCAGGCGGCCCACCGGGATTTTTCCCGGTATCCCGGTGGGCCAGTCCGGCCCTGATCCAAGGTTATACAATTGATTGCTGGTTTTCAGGGTCAGGATGGAATTTTTTCCCTGTTGCTCAGGGTTTTTTTGACTTCCTCTGGATCATTTGGTTTGGTCTTTACAAATGTAATAAAATCAAACTTTAAACCCGTGTGTTGTGTTTACAAAAGGCCGGTCCAGGGTTATACAACCAATCGCTGGTTTTCAGGGTCAGGAAGGAATTTTTTACTTGTTACACAAGTTTTTTCACCTTCCTCTGGATCATTTGCCTTCAGAGCCCAGTAATATACAATAAAAACTATTTAAACTTCCAATCCTTGTTGTAGTCTCTCTTCTTGGGTGGTGTATTCATTTTACTTATTGGAGTATTATTTTATACTCCAACTTATCTTACAAGAGTAGCCAAATATGGCAAGTTCCTATCCCCTGAAAAATATATACACGCATATATACATATACACACACACACAAATACTCAAACACATGCACACATGCACACATACACACACACACACACACACACACACACACACACACATGGACTGGATATATACACAGAAATATAAGGAAATATATATCTGGTGCAGCTGGAAGAAAACAGACATACAAGACTAACAAACATTAAATGAAAATACAGATATGGAGAAGCAATAAAAACAATCTTCGTTAGAAGAGTTTACGGGGAGTATTGGTGGGACCTAATTAAAGGACCCCACATGAAGGCTTTGGGCGTCAGGCCGCCCTATTTAGAGAAATTATCGGGAATCACCCGGCTCCTGGAGTTTAACCTTGGTTCTTCAAAACTTTACTGGAAGAGAGATTTTCAGCAAAATCAGCAGTCTTGTCGACAATCTCAGCTTCACCAGGTATCCGATTGAAGCAGGTTCACGAGCAAGTCCACAGCAGAAAGCAGGGAGGGGGTATTTTGCTCCTCATCACTGGAGCTTGTGAGTACCCTGATTCCTCCCCCCCCCCCCCCCCCTCCTCAGTCGTTTGCCCCTGATATCCATACATACTGCACTATATATATTTTGTATTTCTTAGTGCCGGGTCTGCAATGGTATCCACCTAGATATCCTACTGTAAGTGTATTTTATTTACAAGCACCATGGTTTTGGGTCTGTTCACACAGGGTTTATGCTTCTTTTCCATAACCCAGGGACTAGCTGGTATTACTGAGTACCTTGGTATTTTAGTATTAAATGCTCCTTTAAGTACTATGAAAGTATTACCTCCAATGGCTTTCCATTATATATACATAACACACAGTGCCATGAAATGCTAGTGTACATGCTTTTAGAGTAATAAAATAGCACTTATGTTTAACTGAACTGGAAAAATACAGCCATTTGCATTAACTACGGCCGACACCGGCTCCTAAGAGACGATTACTGGTTGTGCCGGTAAAGTACTGGATGGGCTGCACCTTGCATGTCTTCCTGAAGGATGTCCCTGGAAACGTGGCCGATGTTGGCCATATCATTTCTCTAGAGTTAACAGATTTTGACTTACCTGGCTTTGTCTCTGACTAGCTGCTCATTCACTGTGTTTGTACCAAGAGATACATGTGAGTTCCACAGATTTTCTATGCCCTGTTGATTAATGTTTGGGTTTTGTTTCCAGCCAGCCGACCCACTGTATACACCACTTCTAGTTTCATATAGCATTGTGCACCAAGATTCCATACATCATAGTTGTGAAGAGCATAGTCCACTTGGTCAGGACATAATGACTTAGACATTCTAGAATGAACACTGTCATAAATGGAATCGGACCAACCATGATCGATGTATCGACCTCTCTCTGTGAGTGTACACACTCTTAAAGGAGCCCACCTTTCTCACTGGTCTAATAGCAGTACGGTTACCCTTAAGACTGGGGTGTGATTTTTCCAGAGTACAGTGTGTCCGTAACATAAAAAAATAATAGGCACTCCTTTCAAAATAAGGTGCTTTACAACGGTGATAAAGACACCACGTCTTATGCGTTTGGAATACTACTGTGCTCAATCATAGGCTACACTTAATCGTAGTAAAATGCGGAAGGCGTGGTCTCTTTTCCCATTCACCTTTGTGTGAATCTTTAATTCACGGTAGTACGTTTTTCATCTTGCCAGTAAGTAGAGCCCATAGCACTTTCTAGTGTCATTTTTGGGCTGTACAGTGTAAAACAATAAGCATTAGATCATGGATCAATGTGAGATTTTTATTTTGTCTTGTACTGTGCACTTCATCGATACTGATATGTATACTGCTGCCCTTTACTCCATTCTGTGCTTTAGGCTTTTTTAAACCCACTGTTGGGTTTCTATCATCCTGTTTTATTATTTTTCTACACAAATTCAAGCATATTTTTATTTATATTGTGTTTGATACACTTGTTTATCACTCATGTTGCACTATTGAATTCAATCAATAGGATATTAGACACTTTGATTGATTTATGCCCATTTTAACAATTGTTATACTGTTGTAATGTATCAATTAAGAAGTTGTTTGTGGTGATATCCTCCATCTTGTATGTGCAATTATGCCCTATGGATTACCTCCTTACCCTAGAGCACATATATTCCAGACTTTCTTTTAATATATAATATATGGTTTTGTTTCATAATGTTTTTGCAGAAGCTTTCATGTATTTGTCTTTTGTAGTTAGCCTAATATTTTAAGATCTATAAATGAATAAAAATGAAAAACTTTACAAATTACTATCTTTACTGAAACATTATACAAAGAAAGATCTCTACGGAACCAAAATTGGGGCATTAACACAACCGGTAGCCGTCAGTTTAAATAATCCAGTTACTAAAACAATAAACCATTGAACCGATTGCCCATTTTTGGACAAACAAGCCAGTACCTTGGAGAATGTCTACCACCATTTCTGAGAGAGCACCTGCTTTTCTATCATGAGACAGAATCTTGGTGAATAGACATGTTTGCTAGTTACTTATGGCTTGTACTGCTGTTGATGTACTGAACACATGCTCCTGCATCTAATGGTGCATTAAATGAGTGACATTTCCTTCCTGTAGTTCTTCCTGTCCCTTGTGAGAGGCTCTTCCTACCCAGGAGCAGAATGTCTGTCAATACACAAGGATCTTGTACATGGAAGACACAACCCACATTGTGTTTCAGTATGCTGGCTTCAATTTCAGTGGGCTTCTCTTACCGGACAGGTGAAATCAAATGTTTCAAATAAATTCATTATGTGAATATATATTTTGTTCCTATTATAGATATACAAAAGAAGTTATAAATATAGTATATTTTATAGTAAGCATGTGCATATATTTATTATAAAGACAAAGATATGGAGGTTTTTTTTATTGAAAATAGTATCTAAACCTATTTCTTATTTGATGTAATTACATTCAGACTAGTCCATCACACACACACATATGATATATATATGTAAAAGTACAAAATATTTTTACACTCGTTTTAATAAAACCAATAAATATACTGTGTAAAACATTTGCCATATATATGCTTCTTTCTATATCCAAATCCAGGGCTGCACACTCACAATCACACATACAAAATACATATTGTATAAATGTGTATGTGTGATGAGCTAATTAAAAAGAAATTACTACAACACTAAAAGATTAAATTATATCAGCCACAACATTATGACCACATGCTTAATATTGTGTAGCTCCCCTTTTGACACCAAAACAGCCCTGACCTGTTGAGGCATGGACTCCACTAGACCTCTGAAGGTGTGCTGTGGTATCTGGCACCAAGACGTTAGCAGATCCTTTAAATCCTGTAAGTTGTGAGGTGAGGCCTCCATGGATCGGACTTCTTTGTCCAGCACATCCCACTGATGCTCGATTGGATGGAGATCTGGGGAATTTGGAGGCCAAGTCAACACCTTGAACTCGTTGTTGTGTTCCTCAAACCATTCCTGAACCATTTTTGATTTGTGGCAGTGAGCATTATCCTGCTGAAAGAGGCCAATGCCATCAGGGAATACCGTTTCCATGAAAGGGTGTACATGATATGTAACAATGCTTAGGTAGGTGGTACGTGTCAAAGTAACATCCACATGAATGGCAGGACCCAAGGTTTCCCAACAGAACATTATCCAAAGCATCACACTGCCTCCGCTGTCTTGCTACCTGTCAGTCCAAAGTATCACACTGCCTCCGCCGCCTTGCCAACTGCCAGTCTAAAGTATCACACTGCCTCCGCTGGCTTTCCCCCTGTAAGCCCAAAGCATCACACTGCCTCCGCCGTTTTGCCACCTTTCAGTGGTCATAATGTTATAGCTGATCAGTGTATGTGTAAGTGTGTAAGTGTGTATGTGTGCGGCCAATAAATTAATATCTTTGCAATGCCAGTGAGTGCATTGTATTTTGATTGGATTTTTGTATTATTTCTGCCTTGTTTTTAAGCCAGGTGCTTTTAAAATATTTTAAATAATTAAGATATATTTATAAATGGTGGGTGCTGTATACATTTTGGTCTGTCAGTAGCACACCATATTAAATGTGCAGATTTGGGGTTGTGCTGCCCATTATTTTATTTTCAAATGAATAGATGGATGAGGCCTGACCAGCCTCCGGGGCATAGCACCCCACACACCCTCATACACTCCATATGTTGTGTCCAGTCAGATTTGTATAAATTGTAGTATAGACCAAGCTAGATTAGCCGAGAGAGCGAGTTCCATGCAAGTAATATATAAAATTAGCACCCACTGAAGTTTGGATTAATTTGACGCAGTGGTGGGCTAAGAATTATATGGCCATAATGTACTCCAAAAACGCAAATATATTTTATGTGCAAAACTATTTTTGTGCTTTGCTCCTTTTTCAATGTACTAAACATTTAACACTCAAAAAGTAAATCCGAGCAAATTGCGAATAAAAACAGGCAATTTTGCGAATATTTTTTCTACCTCTTTTGATGGCGCTCGCTAAAAGCTGGTGTAATTTTCACACGCAAATAAGAATTATTTTTCACAAAATATTCGCAAAACTCCTTAGCGCGCACAAATGTAATCGCAATTTATTAGCGTGGGTGAATATAATCGCAATTTATTAGCACAACCGGAACAATACACTCTTAAATAAAATTGAACGGAAAAGGTACAAATTGGGGTAAAAAACGCAAAATGTTACAAATAGTTGCAAATTGCTCCTTACTCAAGTTTTACCTACTTTTTTTCCACTGCACTTGTATAGTACATGACCCCCAAGCAAGGTGCTTTTAAAATATTTAAAATAATTAAAAAGATATATTTATAAATTCTGGGTATTGTGCTGATGTTTATTTGTATTATTTTGAAATGACTGATACATTTTTCTTTTTGCATTAAGAGGATAGTTTATCCATTCAAACAATATTTACAGGAATTTCCCCATTTGTTTTACAAGTGGCTTTTTTTCTATTAGTTACATAACATCCCAATGCTCTATTCAAGTGCTTTAGACCAAATGGGTCCCTCCTAAGCAAAGATAGATGACCATTTGGATGGGGGACAAATGTGATATATTTTTGGGTAGGAAGGCTGGAGGAAAGATCACGCTGATTGAGTAATAATTTCTATCACCCCCCCCCCCCTCTCTGAAAATGTTCTGTATATTCATGTGTGTATATGGAAATAATAAATAAAATGTATTTGCCTAGCAATTAATGCATTATTCTCTGTGCTAGCATCCAGCCAATCCATTCATCCTTCCTGACTGCTAACCCATATCTGTGGACAGTGTTCAATTTCATTATCTTTCATTAACCTCCAATTACAAATGGTTTTGCAAACCTAACAAGCAATGCATCCATTCAGCACTGATATGTCAAACATTTCAGCCTTGCTGGAAACATCTGTACAGCCTCCCCGAGCTTTAATTCCACTTGTTAAATGGGAGCAAACCGACCATATCTGTCAACAGCAGCGAGCAACAAGAGAAGGCCAGGAACTGTCAGGGCATAGTTCAGGTTACAGTTTGAGTGAAGTGTGTATCCACACAGTAGGAAGCCTGATGTATCAACAAACGAAAAAGAACTCGGTACAACCTGTGAATAGGTCAGCGGCAAGTTCTGTGTAGCACGGAGTGGCATTTACCAGTGACACCCAACTGGAGTAGACTCTTCCGCTTAGTCTTTGGACTTTCGGAATGCTTGTACAGAGAAATACGAAAAGGAGTGCAACTAGGATCGCGGAATACAAGATGTTTAACTGTGGTCCTCTAGATATTGCTGAAGTACAAATCCCTTACTTTTCTGGCAGTATGAGAAGCGGACTGGAGAACATGGGAATTGTAGTCCATAAGCAGCTGGACTGCAGATATTGACAGAGAGGCGATAAAGTTCTCCTGCAAAGCTGGTGCATTATCGATGAACTAGTCTGCTGCCAGAGTAGCAGAATGCAGGGGACATAAACCAAGATAAAACAGTTTGTCTAGAAGCTTTCGGTAGATTTCCACCCTCCTTGATGATGTTACATGGGAATGCAGTGCTGTTTATTTTAAAAGGTACTTCTAACCCACTGTCTGTGGGCAACCCATTCCTAAACTAAACCTTCATTAAACACTATAGGAGGGAGGTCAAACTTGGGCCCATCGGGTGTTGGAGAACTACATCTCCCATACTCTGCCAGCCTCATAGCTGATTGTATTATGGAAGGGTGTAGGCCATCGGTAGCTATCAGGCCGCACTTTGACACCGCACTGCAGGGCTTATGTAACTTTTATACTAACGTATAAAGTCTATAGCTAGGAACGTCAGCTAATTATCAAACCAGTAATTGTCAAATATCAGGTTTTAACCTGGACTTAATGGAACCATGGATACCACTAGCTTAATGTCAAATCAACGGGAGAGTTCCTGCATACCAAGAGTCAACCTAAAACCAAGGCTTTAATATCAAGAGTCAGCTTCAAACCAAGGCTTGAATACCAACAGTCAACCTCAAACCAAGGCTTGAGTACCAAGAGTCAGCTTCAAACCAAGACTTGAATACCAAGAGGCAGCTTCAAACCAAGACTTGAATACCAAGAGTCAGCTTCAAGCCAAGACTTGACTACCAAGAGTCAGCTTCAAACCAAGACTTGACTACCAAGAGTCAGCTTCAAACCAAGGCTTGAATACCAACAGTCAACCTCAAACCAAGGCTTGAGTACCAAGAGTCAGCTTCAAACCAAGACTTGAATACCAAGAGTCAGCTTCAAACCAAGACTTGATTACCAAGTGTCAGCTTCAAACCAAGGCTTGAATACCAAGAGTCAGCTTCAAACCAAGACTTGAATACTAGGGAGTCGGCTTCAAACCAAGGCTTGACCACCAAGAGTCAGCTTCAAACCAAGGCTTTAATACCAAGAGTCAACTTCAAACCAAGGCTTGACTACCAAGAGTCAGCTTCAAACCAAGGCTTGACTACCAAGAGTCAGCTTCAAACCAAGGCTAGACTACCAAGAGTCAACTTCAAACCAAGACTTGAATACCAAGCGTCAGCTTCAAACCAAGGCTCTATTAAAGAAGCAAAAGCTATTAAAGTGTTTTGAAATAATTTTTTTTCTATCTTGCAGATTCATCTAATTAAATGGGTACTGAAAATTATATTGGATCGTGGGGAAAAAACCCCAAAACACTATGAAGTTGTGTCTTTTGTCACCTGAGTAAGTATTTTTACTGTTAGTTGTTAGACAATAGAGCTGGAATTCTGAGAGACAGTTTACAGAACATCTCTATAATCATCCCTTTATTTACTAGAACTCCAAACACTTTGCTGTGTTTATTTAGAGAGTGCTCTTAAACAAGGCATCCTCTGAATAAGATGGAATTCATTCCTGGAAACACGGGAGACTGTAATGTTTTGCAGAACACTAAATCAAGGGCCAGTAAATAAATACTGCGTTCTATGGAACCACTTCTGAGACTGGTAGCTGTATAGTCAATACATGGCCAACTACAAGACAGCCATAAAGCAAGTGTGTTCTCTTATGCTTTTCAAAAGACGGTAACATAAGCTCTCATGGGTTATTCCCCCTTTTTACCATACCTGTTTTTTCACCCTCTATAGACGGGTTTATGAATGATTAAAACTCGTAAATAGAAAAATAGACAACATACCTTCCAACATTTCACGGAGCCAAAGAGCGACACTTTTGTTTCTTGTGGGAGTGGCTGCACCTGTGACTGTGGGCGGGGCATCATCAGAGCATTTTAAGTGACTTCAGTGTCAGCTGATACTTATCTAGGCAATTTGGAAAGTCATTTAGAATTTAAAAAAATGTAGTTACAAAATGTAATCAATAAACACATTTACTGCAGGCCCAAACACAATTTAATTGGAGTTTAATTGCTCTGGAGCTCTGTTATGCACTCATATCAAAAGTTCTGAGCTCCTAGAAAATCGTGACAATTGGAAGTTCAAAAGGGGACAGGGGGATTTGGGTTAAAAATAGGCACTGTCCCTTCTAAATAGAGAAACTTGTCTGGCATGAGACAGGGGCCCTGATCTTTGCAGTTCCCCACAGTTCACTGTGATGCTCCCTTCACCTTACTCTTTCAGTGAGACCTCCAGGTTGAATTGTCTTGGGTTTATTCCCTATTTATAAGGGCAGTTCCAGCTCTCTTATTTTCTGTATTTTGTTAATGGTTTTAATATATGTGAAGTGCCCGTACTTTTTTCTTTAAAACAAATTACAGATCTCCTGGATTTTTACATTGAAAATAATTAAATCGGGGCTTCTAAATCCAGCTAGAGGTAGAACACAGGAGGAGGACTGGCTTCCTATGCAGCAGTTTGCATTCTGCCCTCGGAGAAAGGACTGTTATTAGCCAGCACCTTTAATGCCTAATTGCAGTTCACTTTTTAATGAATAGACATGACACACTCCAAATTTTAACACATTAATCTAGAAGTCCATCTAGACAGTTTGCCGTAATGTTTGGATTAAGTGAATTAATTAACAGACGTAATTTGTAGCGAATTAACAATGAAGAATTATATTTTTCCTACATGCTTTCAAGACTTTTTAGTTGATGGGCTAACTATAAAAGGTCCTTACAGCCAATAGGAACTTCTAACCACATATATTTATGGCTGGGGGTGCTAGCAAGGTGGCAGGAGGGCGATTTCCCCCCCAGTCTGCTCTCTAATCTCACTCAAAGGGCTGGGGGAGCACCCCTTTTCAATCTTTCTATCCAGTTGTCTTGTCAATCTCTGTACCTTATCTGTTTTGGGTCTATGCACAAACATTCAACTTTGGAGGTCCACTTTCATTTTGATACTAAGTCAAATTCGGTACCCAAGCTTGTCTTTAAAAAAAAACCCAGGTTCAAATCTTCCCCACTGAAAGTAATGGGAGGTGAAATGATTGAAGATTTTTTTGATACAAAGTCAAACTCTAGCGCCGGATTTGACCTAGTCTCGAAGTGAAAGTCAACTTCCAAAGTCACCCTTTAGTGAATAGACCCATATGTATCTATATCTGAGGATAGCAGGTGGTCTGCTGAAGTAGCACCAAGGGCAACTCAATGGTTTTTGCTCCCCGTGCCAACAGTTTCCAGTTCCCCCCGTCCCCCATTTGCCCGAGGTCAACCAGAGAACCACCAAACAAAGCTATGTATCATCCTGATACTGATCTCTCCGGGAAGTCATCCACAGACATTAGCAGGTGAATTCCTCTCTTACAAATAACAGATTGCTAACGATGACAAACTCACGTGATATTAACATTAATTCGTGGTAACGTGGCCTCAGCGTAACATCTTTAGTCATGTGCAGATGGTGCTGGATATTCAAGTTCTCAGTTTCCACCTCCTTTATGTAAACAGAGAGGATACCAGCTGAGTGACAACAGATATAAAGAAAATAAAGGTATTACTTTCAGCTAAGAGGGTTGTGCCATTAAATGTAAAAGAGCTGGTTGCATTAAATATAGCATTCTGCTTCACAGCTCTGCATTTCATCCTTTTTGGAGTGGCTCCAGTTGATTTAAAAATGAAGCTGACTCTTTGACCCGTGAAACTGGAGAGAACGGACATTTTTATTCATCCCTTGAAGACGTGACCTTGCAGAGCGCAAATCAGTAAAAATAGCAGTGCTCTGCTCTTGCTGAATGTGGTTGCACGGTGCTGCAGGGAGAGTTTAAGGCATTCAGATTGTATTTAGTACAGGCATTGCTCGTAGAGCCATTCTTTAAATGATATACCTGTTTACCTGTTTGCACAGCGTATCAGTTAATGATCAAATCATGCAGGAAAGTCCTTAACAAACTGTTAAAGGGACAGTATAGTCCCCAAACTCACTTTGGTGCAAGATGATGATCACTGCTTGTATAGTGCACAGGCTTTTATCCCTGTGTGATCTGATGCAGGCATTCTGCATAAATCACATTTTTTATATTTGACTCACGCCCTCCCCAGTGATTACTCTGCATGCTTACTGCAGGTGCGACAGCACTGATTATATATAGACACTGAGGATATAAAGTTTTGTTTCCTTTAGTCACTACCTGTGCTCCTAGAATTGAGTCTATTGTGTGGCCTCTGAGTGGCCTTGCTCTTGTACACAGTAGGATCTCTTAACAGTGCAACACATTGTCCGATGACATCACTAGAGTGACAGGATATTCCATTCATTTGAATGCCATTATTCTCATTGGCTCCTGCAGCAAAAAAAAAAAAAAAGACTTGCAAACTGCTGTAATTTCACAATTTCATCTAGCTGTAAGTATTTTATATTTTTAAGCAATGCAAAATGTAATACATGCATTTTTAAGTACCTTGAAAGCACATTAATATGCATTAATATTTGGAAGATTCATTTTGGGCACTAGACAGTGCTTTAATTGTTTTTCAAAACTCTCTTTTTTTAAAAGGACATCAACATAAAGTATATTTAACTGAAAGCTTGCATGAAGTGTAAGCATTTTAAACTAAAATACTTTAATGAAAGAATACACATAAAGTACCTTGTTAAGCACTCTGTGTCTTTATATATCAGGAGGCTGACATGTTTGTTTAGAGTCTTGGGAATCAGATGAAGGAAGAACTAACCACCCAAGATGTCTGCCCCCTGACAGAGCTATACAAGGGAAAAGGGCTTAGTAAGTTGCTTTATTTGGATTCTTTCATTAAATAATTTCTATTTAAAATGCCTACACTTGATGCAATCTTTCAGTTAAACATGACTTCTTATTTGCAGACAGTTGTCCTTTAATTCCTGGGTATTGCACTGTCATTGGATAGTGAGTACACTGTTTGATGGTGGTATCTCGTTCAAAGTTGCAGAGTCGTTTAAGTAGAGTTGGAACCCTTATCCATGATAATAGAGTATAAAGCATAACATGAATGCTTTGTTCTCATTCTAACATAAGGTGCAAAGACCCAATAATTATAAAAAGGCAGCACTCCTTTTATTGCACAAGCCAGGGCTCCACAAACCCCCAATACCAAAACAAAACAAACAGGGTGCTAGGCATTAAAGTGAGGTGTCGTTTATTCCAACATGCACAGCAACGTTTCAACCCCCAGGGGGGTGCATGTTAGACCCTCACCTCACTTTGATGCTCCTGTTTGTTTTGCTATAGGATGCAAAGAGACATTCAAATTGAAATTGTGGGATCCCAAAGATCCTTATTGTATAAAAAGGTGAACCTTCAAACCCAATGGTCACGGAATACAGTGCTAGTTGGTGCAATGTCCTCACCATACTCCACCATCATTTTTGTTTAAAAAAATTAATATAAACATTAATAAACATAAAAAAATTAATATAAACATTAATGAACATTTAAAAACATAATAAATACATTATTACAACAACGACGATGACGAAAGCAGTAACCCGGCGATGAAACAGTCCGTCGCTGGAACTTCCGCGATGAAAGAGGCGGCGATGGAAGACGGTCGATGAAGAGGTGGGTATGAACTGGAACACGTTCAAACCACTGCGGTGAAGTATCCGCGCTGAAGTGGCAGCGCAGAAGAGTCCCATCCCCCTCCGGCTGTGCTCGGCTCTGTACCAAACATGAGCCATATGATCAATTAGAACAATACATATTGCTTTCCCTCATGCTAGCATGCTTTACTATTCAGTAGGACTAATCTATTACTGCCATTAATTACTCCTAACTAGGACTAATTCATTACTCCTCTATTTCCATTTCTGTATGAGCAGAATTAGCTGTACTGTGGCAGAAGGTCCTGAGAGAAGTCATCTCTGGTTCCACTGAGGTCTCATCTCAGATACTCAACTGTGGGATCATAGTATCTGAGGATAGCACTCAGCCAAGACAGGTGGTGGGTTTACTGTCTTGGTTGTAGTTCTTCGCTGTACATGCTGTAGCATGAAATGGTCATTCTTAACTATTAACAACTCCGGATTAGCTTGTGCATTGATTTTTGTACAGGCCGAAACCTGGCTCTGTTTCTAAAAAGACTGCATCATTTATTAAACGTTAGAGGCAACAAGGGATTAAAATATGAATCATGACAAAACTGAGGCCTTAAAAAGGGATGTAGTTATATATATATATATAATGCTTGGTCTGTTATATATATATTATATATATATATATGTATATATATATATATATATATATTTATGTTATATACTGTTTTCATCCTCAGCCCGATTGTTGAACCCTTCTGGAGCCAATGGAGTGCCGTGCATTAAAACCCCTCTTTGACCGTTACATTCATGAGAGCAATTAATTAGCAGCGTATTTCTTTGCAACATGTTTAAGGTTTCAATGCTAACGTCTCTCCTTGACAGTGCAGACGAGCATCGGATTAAGACGTCGACTTTAGACTTGACCGTTTGGCATTCTTCCGTGCGTTGGCCTCCGAAGCCCCGGCATCCACGGGGTTAACAAGCGGGGAGGAAGAAAAAAAAAAAATCCTGACTGCAGGTAGAAGACAGATGTAGAGTGAAATTCAAGATGCTACCTCATTCTAGTGGAGAGCTGGATTTCTCGAGAGATATGCCTTCTATACGGAAAACAGGAAAGAGCAGGATGCTCATGACAGCAGAGAGAAAAGTTCTGGGAATCTTTAGGGGAAACTTAATCAAAGAAATTATTTTCCCACAGACCAGACCCAGCCAACAACCTTAATTGCAATTTTTTTTTTTTTTACTGAATATGGAATAAATGATTTATTAATTTACTATCCGCAACAATCTTCTTATTTTTTTTTTTTTTCGGAATTCTGCCCCCCCCTTGCATTTTTTTTTCGTAGGCTCAGTCACTCAAATGACTCAGTTATTAAGACGCATTTCCACGGAAGGCTTTAAATATCTCCACCAATCGAGGAGGTCTAATACCTAATTAAAGAGCTCCTGCCATATGTTTTCAAACATGATTATTAATGATGCACTTAAGTAGGAGCACATGTTGAATGATGGTTGGACACAAGTGTGAGTTAGCAACCATCAAAGCAGGCTTTCCTATAAAGGGATGGAATGGTGGAGACTTTCCACACTCAACGAGAGAATGAGTATTCTAAGAGGGGTGCAGATAATTGCTAACGTGACTTTGTACGCCTGTTCTACACACCATGTGAATGTTTTCGGAGTTCTAACATACCTTCGGAGCATGTCTCTTTTGACCTCTCTGTGGTTCCACAAGGCAGAAATCAACCACATTTCTAGAACCTGTATCTGCAAAACAACACCCTGATCTACTCGTTTGTGGTTGCACATCGCTCGCAACAGATGTTATAAATTATGTTTTAATGGCAAATTTTTTAACTTTTTTTTTATTTTTTTTTCGTCCTCTTTTGCGAGAAGCACCGAGGGGATGCACGTCAACAGTTTCCTATACATCATATGTTAAAAAAGAAAGATTAGTGGAAAAGACAATTTTATAGGTTTCCAGGACACATCAGGATGCTTGCTGTCCGTGATTGATTTTACAGTCCACCTTAGGGGAAACACGAAAGGAGAGTCCACCTTAGAGAGTCCACCTTAGTGAAACATTTGACTTTCTCGGTAAAAATACAACAACAAAAAATGTTTATTAATTGGGATTGTAAATTGCAGACAGCTTCAAGATCCTTGAAGCGATCCGCTCCTGCTTGAAAAATATAAAACTAAGTCCATATTAAGCCTGAATTTACTAGTTGAATTTGTTTTTCAATACTTACCTTAAAAATATATATATTGCAGGGATTCTCCCTGGGTTTGATCCTCCCTCCCTTCTATGTTTTTTTTTTTTTTTTTTTGTTCTCTTTGAAAAACATTGCTATTCCCAGTACACTATTGGGTGTATTCGGCACCCAAGTTTGACGTAAAATAGAAAGAGGTTCGAATCTTCCCCATTGAAAGTGATGGGAGGCAACATTTTTGAAGCTATTTTTTGAGACTAAGTTTAACTCAGGTGCCCAATTTGACTTAGTCTCAAAAATAGCTTTGATTTTGCCTCCCATTACTTTCAATGGAGAAGATTCGAACCTGAGTCGAATTTTAGTGACTAGACCCATATGTCGTTGATTAAGGAAATTAAGGAGCTGTACTGGGGTACAGCACAGATGTCTGTGAGACCACCATCACACATATATTCAACTTGAGAATAAGGTTCCAAAGAATATCTCTATCTATATCTATATCTATGCAGACCTCACGGGATACACATGAAGGTGGATTCGTGGAATTTGAGACTGTCGAATTTCGACACATATAATCAAATGTTTTACTTGGAGCCACATAGTTGGGAACACTGAGAAAGCCTCAAATTGTAGAGAGGTTCAAGCTCCTTGGTGGTGTCCTCCGTTTAGTTCCTGGGATGTTGGTGAGAGTTCAGATGTCCAGATATTAGATCCAGGCTCCCATGGTTGCAAGCCGCATGCGGCTCTTTGACACTTAAAGTTCGGATTATGTTGGCTGAACTCCTTTTTGCATTAAATAAACTTTAAAAGGTAAATAAAACAATTTCAAGCTGGAATACAAACTCCAAACCCAAGGTGAAGACTCACAAGACCTCTACTACCAGTAAAGAGCCTGATAACTGTAACAATGTCTGGTTCCGTCATAAAAATATTATAATACGACTATAATTAAAATATTTCTAATTTTATTGTTTTAGATGGTTTTTTTCCATGTTGTGACCGGATATTTACTAAGACAAATAAATTTAATCAAAAATATCTGTTTTTATCCCTGTTATTTTTATTTTTGGCAGTCTCATATAATGTTAACGAAATGCAAATGTGCATATTTTTCTTAGATGTTCCCATAGTTCATTACTATATTAAATACACTCAATATTTTTAAAATAATAATCGATCCAAATCCATTCCATGAAGCTCCTGCTGCACAGTGTTTGTGCTGATCTTTAATGCCAGTGGAAGTTTGGAATCTTCAGCTATAGAATCAGCAGAGCATTGGCCACTTTTACCCACAATGCCCCTCAGCACTCAGTGACCCCGCTCTGTGACGTGGTCTTCGGCTTCATGGCCGATTTGCTGCTGTTCCTAAACGCTTCCACTTTCCACTAATATCACTTAGAGTTGACCGTGGAATATCTAGCAGGGATGAAATTTTACAGACTGACTTATTGCAAGGGTGGCATCCTATCACGGTACCACGCCTGAATTCACCGAGCTCTTCAGAACGACCCATTTTTCCACCCACAAATGTTTGTAAATACAGACTGCATAGGTGCTTGATTTTATAAACCTGTGGCAAGGGGTCTGAGTAAAACACCTGTTTTAATCAGACCCTTAAACAGTCCATGAATAAATATTTTTACATACATGTCGTTATTAATATCTATATAAAACACATGTGTAATATTTGTTCCTGTCCTGCAGCTCTCAAACACATTGTATACTTTGGTGCTCTCACGTAGGGGTTTGGTCCATCCCAATCATATACATTTCTATAAAGGCTTAAGCCATGCCTTCTGACATTTTAAATGTTTTGAGGGGAGTGGCTGAAAATGTCGCTGTGGGCGGGGCATTACCAGAAAACATTTAAAGTGGCTTTGCAGACAATCAGACTGTGAGATGGTGAGGCAAAAAACTAATATATAAATACATTTCCTGCTGTCCAAACTCACTTTACTGCCAATTTTATTACTGTGGAGCTCTGTGATACACTCGCACACAGCAACAATTCCGAGCTCCTTAAAAAAAAGAACATCAGAGGAGCAAAGCAGGAATGAGGTGCTTGGGTCCCCAATAGGGACTGTCCCTCCTAAATGGGGCATTTGGGAAGTCACTATGTACCCCTATCTGCACTTCCTGGCCCAGTGAGGTGCTGAAAAAGTAATAATTTTGATAAGCCTGACATTATTCATTTACACTCATGTTTCCCCTTCCCAATGACCCCAAGAATCTCATAACATCACTCTTGGCTTCCATTTAGGGCAACATCACATGGTCACGTCACTGTGGCAAACCCACCCCACCCCTATCTCCTACATCGTCTGCCAGAGTCCACCGAGAGAGCTCTCCTCCAGACAGCCGTAAACATCTATAACTCCTTGAAACGTATACAGCCCTCTGACCGATCCACCAGGATCTCGGTCAATCCTGAAATGAAAAGAATGTTCCTTTCAAATTGTCCGTACAAGGGATTGATCATAATATTTTACTTTTATGGCAGTAATAAAGGTTAAAGAGAAGTTGACTTCACATTATCTCTGAAAAAAATGTCTACTTTTTTTATTTTATTTTATTTCTTAGGAGCTTACTCCCTTGTATAAACTCACAGGCGCTCTCATTAGCTTGCAGACACTCAACAGATTGAGAGGAGGTCATGTTCCTGCCAAAAATATATATATATATATGTACAGGGGGGAGAAAGTGAAAGGTTCATATTAGAATTGGCTTGTGTCCAGTTACAAATGTAGAAATAAATGGTTTATGATAAGATCCAAGCCATAACTTCTGTTTGGTCTGAAACACTGCATTTGTCAGGCCTGGCTTAATCCACTCTGCCGTGTATGTAGTCTGTGTAACTCTTAATTCATCCCTGTAGTTCCTCATCTCAATTAGAGGTTTGTCCTGTAAGGTCTCCATCCAATGAGTGTAGAATCCTTTTGTGTTCTTGAGATTTGTCTCGTTTGTTTTACCATTAATATGTAATCTGGATCTCTCTCGTTTTCAAGTCAGCTTGTAAAAAACAGAAAATACATATAAAGGCTTTTCAGAACATGTTAACAGGTATTGTAGTTTAGCTGCAGGGAGGGAGATATTTTCAGGGGTTTTGGGAGATTTGATGGGATCTGGAAGGTTGTTCCGCATCTGTAGAGCTTTGTAAGCGAAGGCGACCCAATCCACTTCCTCTTTCTTGTGTTGTTGGTGGAACTGAGATTATAGGAGGGATTGGGGAGTATTTGGCCATCTTGTTATTTTAACATGTGATGGTAGTGTAATTTGTTAATAGGAGAAGGAAGTAGCATACGTGGTATTATACTGTGTATTATACACTGACATACACACACACACACACTCACTCACACTGACATACACACACTCACTCACATACAGACTCACTCACTCAGACTGACATACACACACACACTCACTCACACTGACATACACACACACACTCACACTGACATACACTCACTCACACTGACACACACACACACCCACATACACACACTCTCACTCACATACACACCCACTCACTCATACTGACATACACACACACTCACTCACACTAACACACACACACTCACTCACAATGACATACACACACTCACTCACACTGACATACACTCACTCACACTGACACACACACTCACATACACACACTCTCACTCACATACACACTCACTCACTCAGACTGACATACACACAAACTCACTCACACTGACACACACTCACTCACACTGACATACAAACACACACTCACTCACACTGACATACACACACTCTCACTCACTGTGACATACACACACTCTCACTCACACTGACATACACACACTCACTCACTCACACTGACATACACACACTCTCACTCACACTGACATATACACACTCTCACTCACACTGACATACACACAGTCTCACTCACACTGACATACACACACTCACTCAGACTGACATACACACACACTCACTCTGACACACACCACTCACTCACACTGACATACAAACACACACTCACTCACACCGACATACACACACTCTCACTCACTGTGACATACACACACTCTCACTCACACTGACATACACACACTCACTCACACTGACATACACTCACTCACACTGACACACACTCACATACACACACTCTCACTCACATACACACCCACTCACTCAGACTGACATACACACACACTCACTCACACTGACACACACACACTCACTCACACTGACATACACACACTCACTCACACTGACATACACTCACTCACACTGACACACACACTCACATACACACACTCTCACTCACATACACACTCACTCAGACTGACATACACACACACTCACTCACACTGACACACACACACTCACTCACACTAACATACACACACTCTCACTCACTGTGACATACACACACTCTCACTCACACTGACATACACACACTCACTCACTCACACTGACATACACACACTCTCACTCACACTGACATATACACACTCTCACTGACATACACACACTCTCACTCACACTGACATACACACACTCACTCAGACTGACATACACACACACTCACTCACACTGACACACACACACTCACTCACACTGACATACAAACACACATTCACTCACACTGACATACACACACTCTCACTCACTGTGACATACACACACTCTCACTCACACTGACATATACACACTCTCACTCACACTAACATACACACACTCTCACTCACACTGACATACACACACTGTCACTCACACTGACATACACACACTTACTCACACTGACATACACACACTCACTCACACTGACATACACACTCTCACTCACACTGACATACACACTCTCACACTCACACTGACATACACACACTCTCACTCAAACTGACATACACACACTCACTCACACTGACATACACACACATTCACTCACACTGACATACACACACATTCACTCACACTGACATACACACACACTCACTCACACTGACATACACACACACTCACACTGACCTACACACACACTCACACTGACACACACACTCTCACTCACACTGACACACACACACACACTCACTCACCTGACACACACTCTCTCACTCACACTGACATACACACACACTCACGCACACTGACATACACACACACTGTCAGTTTTAACTTACCTCTCTGTGCTTTGAGCTCCTTGTGTGAAGGAGATCTCCGCCCATCACAGGAGGCTTCTGAACTCTCAGCCAATCAGTGACATACACACACTCTCACTCACACTGACATATACACACTCTCACTCACACTAACATACACACACTCTCACTCACACTAACATACACACACTCTCACTCACACTAACATACACACACTCTCACTCACTGTGACATACACACACTCTCACTCACACTGACATACACACACTCACTCAGACTGACATACACACACACTCACTCACACTGACACACACACACTCACTCACACTGACATACAAACACACATTCACTCACACTGACATACACACACTCTCACTTACTGTGACATACACACACTCTCACTCACACTAACATACACACACTCTCACTCACACTGACATACACACACTGTCACTCACACTGACATACACACACTTACTCACACTGACATACACACACTCTCACTCACACTGACATACACACTCTCACACTCACACTGACATACACACACTCTCACTCACACTGACATACACACACTCACTCACACTGACATACACACACATTCACTCACACTGACATACACACACACTCACTCACACTGACATACACACACACTCACACTGACCTACACACACACTCACTCACACTGACACACACACTCTCACTCACACTGACACACACACACACTCACTCACCTGACACACACTCTCTCACTCACACTGACATACACACACACTCACGCACACTGACATACACACACACTGTCCGTTTTAACTTACCTCTCTGTGCTTTGAGCTCCTTGTGTGAAGGAGGTCTCCGCCCATCACAGGAGGCTTCTGAACTCTCAGCCAATCAGTGACATACACACACTCTCACTCACACTAACATACACACACACTCTCACTCACACTGACATTCACACACTCTCACTCACACTGACATATACACACTCTCACTCACACTGACATAAACACACTCTCACTCACACTGACATACACACACTCACTCACTCACACTGACATACACACACTCTCACTCACACTGACATATACACACTCTCACTCACACTGACATACACACAGTCTCACTCACACTGACATACACACACTCACTCAGACTGACATACACACACACTCACTCTGACACACACCACTCACTCACACTGACATACAAACACACACACACTCACACCGACATACACACACTCTCACTCACTGTGACATACACACACTCTCACTCACACTGACATACACACACTCACTCACACTGACATACACTCACTCACACTGACACACACTCACATACACACACTCTCACTCACATACACACCCACTCACTCAGACTGACATACACACACACTCACTCACACTGACACACACACACTCACTCACACTGACATACACACACTCACTCACACTGACATACACTCACTCACACTGACACACACACTCACATACACACACTCTCACTCACATACACACTCACTCACTCAGACTGACATACACACACACTCACTCACACTGACACACACACACTCACTCACACTAACACACACACACTCTCACTCACTGTGACATACACACACTCTCACTCACACTGACATACACACACTCACTCACTCACACTGACATACACACACTCTCACTCACACTGACATATACACACTCTCACTCACACTGACATACACACACTCTCACTCACACTGACATACACACACTCACTCAGACTGACATACACACACACTCACTCACACTGACACACACACACTCACTCACACTGACATACAAACACACATTCACTCACACTGACATACACACACTCTCACTCACTGTGACATACACACACTCTCACTCACACTGACATATACACACTCTCACTCACACTAACATACACACACTCTCACTCACACTGACATACACACACTGTCACTCACACTGACATACACACACTTACTCACACTGACATACACACACTCACTCACACTGACATACACACTCTCACACTCACACTGACATACACACACTCTCACTCAAACTGACATACACACACTCACTCACACTGACATACACACACATTCACTCACACTGACATACACACACATTCACTCACACTGACATACACACACACTCACTCACACTGACATACACACACACTCACACTGACCTACACACACACTCACACTGACACACACACTCTCACTCACACTGACACACACACACACACTCACTCACCTGACACACACTCTCTCACTCACACTGACATACACACACACTCACGCACACTGACATACACACACACTGTCAGTTTTAACTTACCTCTCTGTGCTTTGAGCTCCTTGTGTGAAGGAGATCTCCGCCCATCACAGGAGGCTTCTGAACTCTCAGCCAATCAGTGACATACACACACTCTCACTCACACTGACATACACACACTCTCACTCACACTGACATACACACACTCTCACTCACACTGACATATACACACTCTCACTCACACTAACATACACACACTCTCACTCACACTAACATACACACACTCTCACTCACTGTGACATACACACACTCTCACTCACACTGACATACACACACTCACTCAGACTGACATACACACACACTCACTCACACTGACATACACACACACTCACACTGACCTACACACACACTCACTCACACTGACACACACACACTCACTCACACTGACATACAAACACACATTCACTCACACTGACATACACACACTCTCACTTACTGTGACATACACACACTCTCACTCACACTAACATACACACACTCTCACTCACACTGACATACACACACTTACTCACACTGACATACACACACTCTCACTCACACTGACATACACACTCTCACACTCACACTGACATACACACACTCTCACTCACACTGACATACACACACTCACTCACACTGACATACACACACATTCACTCACACTGACATACACACACACTCACACTGACCTACACACACACTCACTCACACTGACACACACACTCTCACTCACACTGACACACACACACACTCACTCACCTGACACACACTCTCTCACTCACACTGACATACACACACACTCACGCACACTGACATACACACACACTGTCCGTTTTAACTTACCTCTCTGTGCTTTGAGCTCCTTGTGTGAAGGAGATCTCCGCCCATCACAGGAGGCTTCTGAACTCTCAGCCAATCAGGAGAGTTGAGAGGTCTCTGATTGGGGCAGCTGCCCCATTAAAGGACTGGCCTGGCAGGGGCCCATGGGGCAGCTGCCATGGGGCCCCCAGGAATTATTGAGCCCTGGGCAGATGCCCCGTTTTTTGTTTCTTTTTTTTTTTCAATTATTTTTTTTTAAAGGTCCGGGCCAGTGACGGTTGTATCGCCTGTCACCCCCTGAGGCGGCCCTGTGTGTGACTATGTCTGTGATTGTGTGTGTATGTGTGACGGTGTGCGTATGTGTAACTGTGTATTTATTTCTTTTTTTTATTCTCATAATAAAAAAAGAGTGCAGTCACGCACATATACATTTTTGGTGAAGTTGCCCACGGCAGAAAAACATGGACACCCCTGCTATAGGTCATACTGTTAGCTGAAGGAGAGCAGGCATATAAGAAAGAGCCCTTTCCAGAAATGTGGGCAGGTTAATTCTTGAATATTGTTTGAGCGATCAAGAAGAGAACGAAGACAAATGTACTCCTTGTTCCGGTGAAAAAAGTATGCATAACTAATTAAATAAGGACAAAATATAATAAAATATAGCAGGAATATAAATGTGGGAAAGAAAGGGGAAATAAACTCGCCATACGTATTTCGCGGGAAAACACGCTTAATCATAGGCTTGTGAGAAAGTGAGTGCACATTTCTTAAATAAAATGCTTCAACAAATGAGTGAAAAGGTTAGATTAATTATGGTGATTGGAACACCTAACAAACAAGTTTTGTACACATAATAATCATATACATAATCTAAAAAGTCATTGTGCAGCAATCTGCGTGAACAAGAAAGGGTGGGGGGATTGTTTGAGCTAGTTTGCAAGTGAGTGAAAAAGGGTTTGACTTTGAAGGTCAGACATGGAGCCTCAGAATCCTGACCCAGCAAATTCCCATCTTAGAGGGGCATGTACGAAAAAAACGCCAATATATTTTATGTGCAAAACTATTTTTGCGCTTTGCTCCTTTTGTAATGTACTAAAAATCTAACACTCAAATAGTAAATCCGAGCAAACTGCGAATAAACATTGGCATAATTGAGAATATTTTTTCTACCTCTTTTGATAGCGCTCGCTAAAAGCTGGTGTAATTTTCACACGCAAATAAGAATTATTTTTCACAAAATTATTGCAAAGCACTTTAGCGTGCGCAAATCTAATCACAATTTATTAGCGCAACCGGAAAAAATGCACGCTAAATAAAAATAAACGGAAGAGGTGCAAATCAGGGAAAACAAGCGCAAAATGTTACAAATAGTGGCAAATTGCTCCTCACTCATGTTTTACCTACTTTTTTCAGCAAATTTTTCAAAATCCGCTTCTTCCGCATCTTCGGAGGTGAGAAGAGATCGGAAGATCCCCCCTCACCTTCCCTCTGCCTGCCAGCAGGCGGCACGGGGAGCCGAACAGGCAGCACAGAGAAACCTCAGAGTGTGTGTGATGGGAGACAGTGTGTGTGACTGAGTGTGATGGGAGTCAGAGTGTGTGTGATGGGAGACAGTGTGTGTGACTGAGTGTGATGGGAGTCAGAGTGTGTGTGTGTGTGTGTGTGTGTGTGATGGGAGTGTGAGCTTGATGTGAGTCTGAATGATGGGGCATGTCTTAGGTGTGTAACATGGGTGTGCAGCTTGGGTAGGGGGGTGCCCGGATTTTGTCTGCCTAGGGCAGCACAAAATAAAGATACACCACTGGGTATGAGATCTCTGTGTGACGTCATCCTCTATCATTAGAAAACGTGAATTACAACCAGGGATGTTTAGATCCCCTTTAACTATGGATAGGCAAAGTACCCATAAAATGTCACCAGTGTCTGTGGTACAGTCTGGGAAGGTCCAAAGAACTTCATTAAAATTGTCTGTAACAAAGTGCAGTACATGTCCACCACAACTAATATTGGTGTCAACACCTGCTTGTAAGCCTATACTAACACCATCACTGCAGCCTTTATGAACCACTCTGTTTTTTAAGAACTTCTCAGATGTTTACATATGCATTTCTGTATTTAAAGGGTTTTATTTGGGCCTTTCTCTTGTTTTCATGTAGGGTAATTACATAAATATATATATATGAATCCATGAACCCTATCAGAGGATCTAGGTGAGACCTAATCGGATTTTTCTCTCTCTTTCGCTCTCTCATCTGCCATAAATATCTCGAAATTCCAAACAATCTAGAAGAAAAAAAAAAGGACGTCTGTTGTTTTTGGTGGCATGCCAGCTATCCCCCTCTAAAAAAGAACTACATTCTGCAGATATAAATGTGTCAGAAAGCCTGAGATGAGAATTAGACTTTCACAACAACACATCATTTGGAGGGAATGCTGACCCTTCGGGCAGCTGAAAAAAATAAAAAAAAATCCCAAGATAAAATAGTGTTGTAAACACTCAGTGAGGATCAAGATAAACGTATTAGCCTGTTTAGTGTATATCAACCTCGTAACCCCGGAGAGACAAATGGGGTTTGTACAAAAAAAATTCTGACAGGAGAAGCTGGGTTAGTAAGGCCCCAATATCCTTACAATGGCCAAGAGCTAAGGAACAGGACTGAAAATGTTGAGAAACCTGTAAGCCGAGACATATGATAGTATTACGTATATGTAGCTCTTTCGTTTGCTTTGATAATATACATGAGAGATTATTTTATGTATCCATGAGGTAAACATATCAGTGAGATCACTGCCTACCTTCTAAAACTGCTAAAACACAAGTTTGGTTGTTTCATTTTATTTTGTTGTATCACAAATAGCACCACAATATTATATTTCCTTTACATTGTATGTATCATTGTCTTTCATGTGTCAAATTTTATCGGGGTTATGCATAAAAACTCCCAGACTGCAAAGTGTTGGGAGTTTTATTAAAAGAATTTAAAAAACGGTGCAATAGCGTATATTGGTGATTGCACCGTTTGCAAGGGAGGTTCCCTGACACAATTTTTTGTATATGGTGCAGTATGCGCCAACACAACCTAAATGTACACATTCGCTGTAGATACGTGAAGGCTAAATTTGTTGTGTTCATACATGCGCCTCTATATGTATTATCTCTCATGGTACGCTGGGCGGTGGGAGAATGCCCTGAACATCACCTTGTCCCGGCAGCAATGGCAAAAAATATTCACCCTTACACACAAAACATCAGTATGCACCCGGACACAGGAGATGTCGTACAAATTACTCTCCCACTGGTAGAGGACACCGGCAATGTTGAACCGTATTATTTCTCGAGTGCTCTGAGACCTGTTGGAGATGTGGCCGGGCCCCCCGGTACCCTCCTCCATATTTGGTGGGAGTGTTCCCTTATTACACCCTACTGGGAACGAATATACGCCACCTTAGATAAATTCACTGAGAAGCCTCCCCCCTTCAGACCTGCACAGATGCTTTTGCACCACACAACGCAAATTTGTTGTGTTCATACATGCGCCTCTATATGTATTATCTCTCATGGTGTTCATACAAAATAAACAGTATATAAAAAAAAAAAAAAAAGTATGCGGCAAATATACATTACATCTCTCTGAGTTCAAAAACAGAACACCAAACCAGAAGACGGATAGATTATTTAAAGTTGGCGACACAGCTGGCTGAAAAAAAATTCCATGAATGCGGGATTATTTGTCCTCTGTTTATCCAGATTACAGCTTCAAAAGAAGCATACAGCACGGCTGTAAAATGTATACACTCTGTGCAGAACAGAACAGGCCTCTTTATCCTATATCAACGGAGATTTATTATCGTGAGTATAATAAACGGACCGGCCATTTTGAAACGCGTCCTCTGCAGACCTACAGATGCGGCCGGTGGAAGAAGTAAATTGCTGTTTCTTACCAGTCAAAGATTATTTGTAATATATATTTTTATATATATATATATATATCGCCAACAATTTCTGCCGCGTTTGATAGGATGGTTGACCACCGAGAGTTAGCAATTAAAGGGACTGTACCCTGTAAACATTGTTCATTCTGTGGGGAATAAAAAAAATATGGCTTTGTATCCAGATTAACTTCTTTTCAATGGGAAATTAGTAATTTGCATGCCAAGCCCCAAGATGATGTCATAAAAGGAGACGGTGACCAAAGACATATAATTGACTCTTAATTTAAGCATTTCCACGCCATTTTGCTAGCACAACGTAAAGATTGTCTTTGATCGTTTTTTATTTTGCGCCTTCACAGTATCAAACACTGTTTCGAAGAAGTAGTGCTACATCTGTAGAGGATAACACCTTGGATCATGTGCTTTAGTAATAGTGAGTAAGTTTGGGGCTTTTCTGATTGGTTGTTGTATAAGCAAACTAAAAAATTTTTTTAAAACATATCACTGAATTTAAAGGCCCCAGTGAAAATTATTTTCAATGTAAAACTCGAAATTGTTTTAAGGTAAAAATTGTGCATGTCGCATATATTAGAAGCATGTACAGAATACAGAAAATAAGTTAGGTGGAACTGCCACTTTAAAAAAGGCTGTATGGAAATGTGGGATAGAGAGAGGGGGGGGCTTAAAGGACAACTGTAGCACAAAATGAAGTTCTGTTTAATTGAAAGATGGCATCAAGTGTAGACATTTTATATAAAAATGTTTTAATGAAAGAATACAAATAAAATACCTTATTGAGCCATCTTTACCCCACATAGCTCTACCAGGAGGCAGACATTTTGTTTAGAATCTTTGGTCAGATCTTAGTTCATCTGAACCAAGGTGAGTGAAGATCTGACCCAAGATTCTAAACAACATGTCTGCCCCCTGAGAGAACTATACGGAGTAAAGATTCTAACCAACATGTCTGCCCCCTGAGAGAACGATATGGAGTAAAGATTCTAACCAACATGTCTGCCCCCTGGGAGAACGATATGGAGTAAAGAAGGCTCAATAGGAACTTTATTTGTATCCTTTCATTATTATTTTTCTACAGTTGTCCTTTAAGTTGTAAATTGATCATACTTTACAGAGGTACGGGGCTAAAAAAAGAAAAGTCTGGGGTATGAGAACCTTAGATATTCTGAGTCATCAGAAAGGACAAAGCTTGACTAGAACAGTATCCTTTGGCCAAATAAGACTGGCTTGGGATGTGCTTGTCCTTTTTTTTTTTCATTAGACCACCCAGCTGATTGACAACCTGTGGTCACCCTGATGTATCAAAGCCATAAAATCATCAGGCAGCAAAGTGTGACTAGGCAGAGTTGGCGATGAAGCATTCTGGCAGTGTTATCTTCAAAATACTTAAGATGACATAGATAGGGAGGCTGTTGTAAGAACCTTTATCTGTACATTGGAGCTCTACTCATGTGCCCCTCTTAACACTTTCAAATTGCTCAATTTAACCAACGCAGAATTCAGTTAATTTCTAAAGTGTTCTGCTAGATATAACTAATTTAAATTTTCCCATTCAGCTGCATTGGAGGAGCTACATTGACCTGAAGTTTGAAATTCCCATCTCAGTTCCCTCTTTATTGAGAAGACCGTTTTAATATATTTAAGTGATCTAGGCAAGTCAGTCTGTCCTAATGTAGTAGGGTTTATTTATTAAACAGTGAGTTGACAACTGACTTTTCCAATTAGAATATTTTAGCCTAAGTTTTCCAGAGCTGCAAATTACTGGTGTCTATTAGAACTCGTCCCCAAAAATGAACGTTATAAATAATCTCCATGGGTTTTTTTCTTTTTCTTTTTCTTATACTATTCTTTTTTGTTTGGCTTATCCCCTAAAAAATACATTATTTTTGGGCATGAGTTTGCTACATTTTTAAACATGCCTCACGTGTGTGTATCAGTTATGTTTGTAGCATTTTCTGTACTCCTTTCAAACTCTGTATTAATGTATTTATAACTTTTATTTTTAACCTCTCCCATTTGTTCTGCCTTTACACTCACCTTATTTTCTCATGTCCTCCATCCCCTCTAGAATGTAAGCTTGTCGAGCAGGGCCCTCTATCTCACGTTTTAGTCTGACAATGTTTGTCTAATTTTGTTTGTAACTCCCTCTGTAGCAAGCGGTGAGTAAATTTGTTGGCGCTATAGAAATATATACCACACATACAGATGCACACAGATGATCCACACATACATCCATGTGGTATGTATGAATATCCCTTTTTTCATTTTATTAAAAGAACCAAAGTTGGCGAACAGAACTGGCGGTAAATAAAATAAGTTTAAAATACCAAATTTCAAGCATAGCAGTCAGACTTCAAGTATGCCAAACGTTTTTAATTATTATATTTCTCTTTATTCCCAGTATATAAACAAAGTTTATGCAACAGGGTCCATTGAAGACCCCCGAGCACCATTTGTGGCTTCTTTGCATGTAGCCAAACAGACAGACACTAGATAGATAAATAGATTGATAAACAGACAGCGCCAACTTGCTAACCGAGAGCCTATTAACTCAAACGCCGCCCCACTGTAATTGTTTCACCTGATGCTCCCACAAGCAGAGACGAAAAGCTAGTAGCTAAACATGCCTTAAAAATAAACGAACGCTTTCCTGTTTTAAAAATCTCACCCGTCGTCTTATCTGCTTTACACCCCGTGTTACATTTATAGCAAGGCACATTCACCGACCTGCGAGAGATGTCAATATTGCCTTTACGGGCCCCTATATTAAAAGCGCCTCTCTCATTAAATAAAAGACGCATTTAACCAGAAATATGTGTCTGCCCTCAATAAATGTTCTTTGTTATCAAACATCACATTGAGCAGGAAGTTTTATTGCCTGTAGTGTGGATTTAGGGAGAGTCACAAGTGCACCATACAAGGCCGGGCTCCCAATTGTGAGAGGCGAGTCTGGATTCATAAAATATAGTCATCCATTACATTACCACTATCTGGAGCCAGGAAATATACACAGACTATAAATTTGAAAAGTCCTGCACTCTGCTGCTTAAAGGCCTTACATTTACAATTGGTCACATTCCTCGGAGATAGGCCTAGAAGGGATTAAAGGGGGAATGCTTAGCGAAAAAAAGAGACTGAACCAGCCAAAAGATGTTCCTTTTGCCATTTATCAACTGCTTATGACTGCGATAGTCAGCAAATGGGTTCTGTAAAGAGAGTAACTTTGACAAGGTGGCATCGTTATCCTGTCCAAATGATCCATAATATTAGTATTATAGCTTAGATCATAGTATGCTTTTAAAATCATCACTGGTAACAAGAAAGAGATAGCTCTGCTGCTTGGCTTAGAGTTTCCATTGGAAAGAAAAGAGAAGGGGGGGGGGGAACGATAATATGTCAAAAATTATGGAATTGGAAAGATTGCAATGTGTTTATATAAATATATACATTGCAGAGCCTTTGGTTGGACAAGGGGCGGGGGTGTTTTATTACACAGGATATCTGGTGCACAGTTAGTTACAGACTGAAAGGTGGTGTGTTGAATCACACACCTCTTATACACATTGTTTATGGTGTACAGAGTTAGAGAAAAACACTCTGTAAATTAGTGACATACCATTGTATTAGTTATTACAATCGAGGGGGGGGGCTCCTCACATAGGGGGCAGCTGTAATTTATTTCGGATAATGGGGGGGGGAAATCAAATTTGCAAGAAAATTATAAAAATGAATAAATTGTAGGTCTAACTGGTAAACGAATGATTCAAAAACAAATCTGGTATTTAGCAGAATCCTTTCACCCCCCCTCCCAAAAAACATGAAGCTAATGAACTGCAGGGTCCCACCAGGGAATAAACCAAAAATCTGATGAATTTTGATATATTTAATTTTCCACAATGATACCATACTATATGAAATTGTTAAGAATAATCAGGGGAAATATAATTTATTGCTAGATTTATAGTAATAATTAGAGTAGTTTAAATGTTTTTTTTTTTTTTTTTGATAAATCCTTTTAGAAATGTACTTTCTAAAAGCCAAATAAAATATACGTATGGAAGCTAATGAATTGTAGGTACAGCTGGTAAATAAATACTTCATCAATACAGAATCATTTAAAAAGAAATACTTTTTTTTTTTTTTCTACCATCAAGCCACGTTATATTAAATGAAATTAAAATATCCGGTGTGCAGGAATATATTTTATTACTAGATGTATTTGAACCAAAATGTTAATTAATTAGTGGGGAAGTTTAAGATACTTAATAATAAATGGATAGATAATAAATAGTTTAAGATACTATTTATTATCCATTTAGAAACAAAGCTAACACATGAACGAGAACACAAATAACGTACAATGTGAAAATATTGAAACATACTAAGTAAGACATATTAAAGATAATAATATATTACTATTTGTGATACAAACTCAAATAAAAATAAACAATTAATATCTTTCACAGGACATCCTACTAAATATTGTTTTAATAATTTCTATCAAATAAAATCTCTCATGTATTTTATAAAAACAAACTACATAATCATAACATTGTTAAATATCTCACTTTTTTGATGATACATGTAGGTTACGTCTGGGTGCCAGACAGATATTTTGATAGCTGATCACTCTTCACAACAAAAATTTAAATATTATTCTAAAATTTTCTATTAAACCAACCTATCAAATAGTGTATTAATTAATCCTCCAGAAAGTGATCCTCCAGAAATGCCATGCCTAGGCAAAGTATAAGGGTTTTTTTCTATATATAAAGGAGCTTTTTTTAACTTGAAAAAACATATATTTAGAACCTTTCCTGTTTTCATTATGCTTGAGGTGTCTGGATTGGCAAATGTGCTCAGCATGAGAAAGTCACAAATAACAATGTTAATGGAGATTTGATACACATCACTAGAACTGTTTTGTAATAGGCAAGTGGCCATTCATTAATTATCACCTGGATCCTATCCTGTTTTTTAAGAGACACACACCCAGTTCTTATAGTCTATGCCAGTGACATAGAAACATAGAATGTGTCCATGGATAAGAACCATTCGGTCCATCTAGTCTGCCCAATGTTCTAAATACTTTAATTAGTCCCCATTTCCTTATCTTATAGCTAGGATAGCCTTGTGCCTATCCCACGCATACTTAAACTCCTTCACTGTGCTCACCTCTACCACTTCTGCTGGAAGGCTATTCCATACATCCACTACCCTCTCAGTAAAGTAATACTTTCATTAGTCCCTGGCCTTATCTTATATCTAGGATAGCCTTATACCTATCCCATGCATGCTTAAACTCCTTCACTGTATTAACCTCTACCACTTCTACTGGAAGACTATTCCATACATCCACTACCCTCTCAGTAAAGTAATACTTTCATTAGTCCCTGGCCTTATCTTATATCTAGGATAGCCTTATACCTATCCCATGCATGCTTAAACTCCTTCACTGTATTAACCTCTACCACTTCTACTGGAAGACTATTCCATACATCCACTACCCTCTCAGTAAAGTAATACTTTCATTAGTCCCTGGCCTTATCTTATATCTAGGATAGCCTTATACCTATCCCATGCATGCTTAAACTCCTTCACTGTATTAACCTCTACCACTTCTACTGGAAGACTATTCCATACACCCACTACCCTCTCAGTAAAGTAATACTTTCATTAGTCCCTGGCCTTATCTTATATCTAGGATAGCCTTGTGCCTATCCCATGCATGCTTAAACTCCTTCACTGTGTTTACCTCTACCACTTCTGCTGGAAGGCTATTCCATACATCCACTACCCTCTCAGTAAAGTAATACTTTCATTAGTCCCTGGCCTTATCTTATATCTAGGATAGCCTTATACCTATCCCATGCATGCTTAAACTCCTTCACTGTATTAACCTCTACCACTTCTACTGGAAGACTATTCCATACATCCACTACCCTCTCAGTAAAGTAATACTTTCATTAGTCCCTGGCCTTATCTTATAGCTAGGATAGCCTTGTGCCTATCCCACGCATACTTAAACTCCTTCACTGTGTTTACCTCTACCACTTCCGCTGGAAGGCTATTCCATACATCCACTACCCTCTCAGTAAAGTAATACTTTCATTAGTCCCTGGCCTTATCTTTTATCTAGGACAGCCTTATACCTATCCCATGCATGCTTAAACTCCTTCACTGTATTAACCTCTATCACTTCCGCTGGAAGGCTATTCCATACATCCACTACCCTCTCAGTAAAGTAATACTTCCTGATATTACTTTTAAATCGTTGCCCCTCTAATTTAAGACTATGTCCTCTAGTTGTGGTAGTTTTTCTTCCTTTAAATATACTCTCTTCCTTTACTGTGTTGATTCCCTTTATGTATTTAAATGTTTCTATCATATCCCCCCCTATGGCATGGGTGCCACATGTGGCACTTGGGAGCCTCTGAGTGCCTTGTCACCATCATCATCATACATGGAGGTAGTGGGGGAACACTGAGATGGGGCAACAAAAGGAAAGGGAACAACAAAAAGAAAGAGGAAACTAAAATGAGTCTGAAAAGTAAACGAGAGAGGGAAGCATCAGGGGAAATAGCTCTTTGTGATCTCTAACTTTGTAACCTTCAGAACAATGGGCAATATGCAGTGCTGCAGGATCTTTCATTGCCTAAGAAGTAAATGAAGGTCAAGCAGGAAAATGACCAATAGAAAGACACAAGAAAGACACATGTAAGGAGCAATTTGCGACTATTTGTAACCTTTTGCGTTTGTTTTCCCTGATTTGCGCCTCTTCCGTTTATTTTCCTTTAAAGTACATTTTTCCGGTTGCGCTCATAAATTGCGATTATATTTGCGCGGGCTAAAGAGTTTTGCAAATATTTTGTGAAATATAATTCTTATTCGCGTGTGAAAATTACACCGGCTTTTAGCGAGCGCCATCAAAAGAGGTAGAAAAAATATTCGCAAACTTGCCTGTTTTTATTTGCAATTTGCTCGTATGTGCTATTGGAGTCTTAAATGTTTAGTACATTGCAATAGGAGCAAAAATAGTTTTGCAACTAAAATATATTTGCGTTTTTTTAGTACATTCCCCTCTTGGTCTATTCACTAAATAGGGAAATGTAAATCAGGCATCAAGAACCAACTTAAACAGAGAATTTTTCAACTATTTTCTGATTTGTTGGGCAATTCCGTTGTCAGCTCGCCGCAGTTCAGTGTTTAAATGAAGAAAATTAATTTTATATTTAAGTTGTGTTGTTCGTTAAAAGGACATGATGCTCATAAAATAAGTGGTGCTTAATTTCCTTAAAAAACATGGTAATATAATGGATATATAGACTTGGTAGCTCGCCTTGACTTGACCTAAAGATTCCAGATTTAAGAACTCCGGTCTCTGCCTGGGGAAAGTTGTAAATGTGGCTCCTCCCACTTCCCGTCCAACTCTGCTTAACTGGCCCCACCCACTTTTTGGAATGTTGTCAAGGGTCGATTATCTCCTCTTGCGTCGGACATGGGACCACTCCCTTCCTGTTACCAGATATTGAGAAATAAGAGGATCTGGGGTCCAGTGCTCCACCAATGTCGATGTGTCTTTTACACTGGATTCTTGACTTAATGTGATGGGCTGCACAGTACATTACCAGACTGGCTATTTTTACACACATGCATATTCCTTAAAATATATATTAAAAAAACCCTCTACCTGACAGTATGTAACATTCACATGGTATCCAAGTAAAAGAAATTCATTGCGCTCAGTGATTGAATAATTAACGTTCCTACAGTTGCATGCCCATGCTATATATTGCCAAACAAAACTCTTCGTGGGCAGCACAGAAGTATGTAGAATATGGATTTATCAATAATAATGGCCTAATTTTAATGGAGAGGGTTTTTTTCCCCTTTGCTCTCATTATAGCTGTTTAATAGATGGCATTCATTTTATAGAGTTTAAAAGGATGGAAGCTTGTGCTGACCCAGCCAAAAACTGACTCCCCAATCTGGAGATATAATGTAGCCGTATCAGCCAAAAGGAGTGCACACATGCTAATTGTCTGATGGGCAACTTAAACAAAATGTTCACCGTTTTGGGGCTTAGAATAAAAATCCCACCTTTATTGCAAGTTTGAAAAAGGTCAGTACAAAGCTGAGGCTTAACTCATTCTAGTTCAGGCTCTTAGGTTTAACTGAATCACCACTGGTATTAGAGGTTATTAATCCCTAACTTTATGGTACTTGTTTTATCAAAGGATGGAAGACTGAGTTGACCCTGCCAGGAATCTTCAACACTGGTGTATAAAGGGCTGGTTCAGAAATAGGAAATACATGTTTTATAAAAAATAAAAATAAAGTATCATTCTCTTGGGGACTGAAATATCAAGTAAATGGCTTAAAATAAAAAATACTTTATTTATTACAAGCCACTAAAGCACATTCACAAAGTCAATGAAAGGCTGAGTGCAGGAGAACCACTAATACAAGTAAGCAAGAGAAGGTATAATAATATCCATTTTCAATAATCATTGCAGAATGCCTTATATACCACTGGGATTGTACATCATTCACACTGCTTTAAATGGTCTTGCTTACTGTAGCTATTCCCAAAAGTATTCCATCCCCTCATGGCTTTTTTAATAAACCGGTGTTGATTGCACTGGGTATGGGGCTTTGAACTCTCTGCTGATCTGGGTCATATCTGGTGTAAAATGAAGATCAAGTACAATTATGAGATGATATGAAGGACACTCATTATATGCAGGATATTATACTAAGATCTTATAATAAACCTCTACCATAGACACCCCTTTGACAGCCAAGGCTTTATTGGCTAACTGAGTAGGTTTCGAGTTCTAGCTTTCAAGACATCTCAGGTCTCCTCATCAGGTCTGATTTACAAATTAAAACATTTTAATTTGCATGTCATGAACAGGAGAAACCACAGACCCATTTAAAATTAAAGGTCAAGTCAATATAGCCCGATAAGTCCCAAATTGGATTCGGGTTGGGCATAATAGCTGAATCAAACAAGTCCCCGAAATGCAGCTACTCAGTATCCCTGAATTGATGTCAGAATCGGTAACGGAAGCATCGGAGGCATTTGGATCAGGAAATGTTGTCATGCAAGTAGGCCCCCCCCCCCCCCATGTATTATTTAGAGGCTGGGAGCCATTTGGCTGTTTACGATCCCTGGTTATCATAGGGGGTAAATCATAGCCTCTATCCTCCCTTAAAGCTCAATGTATGTTATAGGGGGCTGGGCACCATTTGGGAAGCTTCCAGCCCCGTTCATTGTTAGGGGGGCCATGGCTAAATTACTTTTTCAACAGTTTAATTTCAATTCTCCAGATCGGATCTGCAGAATTGAAATTCCCGAAATGCTGCTATTTTAGCCGATTTCAGAGCATGCCAGGGGGTGATTGGCACACACTGAGTCACCTTTGTATTATATATATGCTGGGAGCCATTTAACCAGCACCCAGCCCAGGTTTTTATAGGAGGGGGGCAAGGCTATTAGGCTTACACCAGCCCCCCAGTACATCCCCATCACCCTCATTGCACACCAGAACTTACCTCAGTACCCCATGATATACAGTTCAATGGTGTCTACTGGCAGGCAGCATGGAGCCTGTGCACAGCCCAGATACACAGATATATTCTCATACTGCTAAATGCCACATGGGAACATGTGTGTGTGCCTAGGCAGAGCACAGACACTATGCTGCCTGCTCGCTTGCAGGGGGCTTGTGAGGGGAGATCTTTCCCAGTCTGTGGGGTTTTTTTGCGCAGCTGGGCCTATTTTAAGGTAGGGGCCTGGAGATGCAGTCGAGGCTCACACATCGGGCTGAGCCCTTAATCTGGACCTGCTGGGTAACCAAGATATATTAAAAGTAAATCTGCAACATACATGTAAACATATAATAATAAATTAACTAATTACCTGTATTTCCCCAGGGACGGATTCATCCTCCATCTTTACTGCTCTTCATAACCAATAACACTGCTCCCAAAAAAAGAGAGGGAATGCTCATTGGTCATCCCAAGGTCTCTCCATAGACAGACATTTTGGAAGCACTTGCGTCTCACGGGTTTGGTCAAGTTCTCGCGAGGCAGCACTAGATCAGTTCTGTGTGCTGTCATTACGACCAGTCTGGAAGCCTATCAGACAGGCTGCATAACCTCTGCCATGAAAAGGGGAGAAACAGGTTCTTTTTCTCAGTGATGCTATCTAGTACTCTGACATGGATGGAGACATGATTAAAATTTTCATTTCGATTCATGCATCCGTTCACAAAAAAAAAACATATAAAGACCTTGCCTGTTGTTTTTAATGGATATTATTGCATTGCTGGGTGTTTTATGTGGGTCCATAACTGACTAAGTGGAGGTGAATAGGATTGATATTTTAATTAGTGCAGGTTTTATCTCTGCGTTTGTGGCAGGGGTGTGAGGAAATGTTCTGTCTTGGTTAGATTGGTGCAGAGCGGTCTTTATCTCAACTGAGCAACAGCTCGGATTAAGTGATAGAATTCGTGTATACAATGACTAGCTGGTGGGATTAGGCTTTTATCTTTATAATATGCTCGTGATGGAGGAGGCCTCATTCCAGACGTATGATGTGAGGAAGAAGTAATTGAGCAGCGGGCAGAAGATCGTTAGGTTCTGTGTTCACCTCTGTCCATCAACATTCGTCTCCCTTCATTCCCTGAAGATTCACCCAGCTCTAAAGAGAATGAATGTGGAATGAGAAGGCAGAGGAATGGCAAAGTGTGCGGAATAGAGCTAAGAACCGAATGTCAACCCATGAAAGGAGCTTAATCCATCTAACAAATGTGCAGACAGTCAACGCTTATCCTGAATAAAGAGGGATTAAACCATTCTTAAAGGACAACTGCTGCCAAAAAATAACTCGGAAATAATTTGGACATTTTCAGTAGAAATACTTTAATGAATGGATACGAGTCAAGTCCTTTATTGGGCCCTCTTGTAGCTCTATCACGGGCGGACATATTTAGAATCGTGGGTCAGATCTTCTTTCATCTGGGATCCAAGATGCTCAGCAACATGTCCGCCCCCTGATAGAGCTATATGGGGCAAAGAGCGCTCCATGAGGGAATTTAAAATGCCTATGTACTATGCCTGTAAAAGTACTCAAAAAAAATTGGGCAGACTAGATGGACCGAATGGTTCTTATCTGCCGACAAATTCTATGTTTCTATGTTTCTATGAGCGATGCAGTCAAATGAAACTTTGAGAATGTGTCCTGGTCATCTTTTATAATGAGCCTGACCAATGATAGTTCAGGAATACATATATTCTGCCAAACTCCTTTTTTTATATATAAATATATATACTTATTGCAGGACACAGGGATCGATGTAATAAAAAAACAACATTGTACAGATTGTATGACAGAGCGAACTAATGAGCAAAAGAAAGACAATTTTATATAACACAGTGAAGGAGTTTAAGCATGCGTGGGATAGGCACAAGGCTATCCTAGATATAAGATAAGGCCAGGGACTAATGAAAGTATTACTTTACTGAGAGGGTAGTGGATGTATGGAATAGTCTTCCAGTAGAAGTGGTAGAGGTTAATACAGTGAAGGAGTTTAAGCATGCGTGGGATAGGCACAAGGCTATCCTAGATATAAGATAAGGCCAGGGACTAATGAAAGTATTACATTACTGAGAGGGGAGTGGATGTATGGAATAGTCTTCCAGTAGAAGTGGTAGAGGTTAATACAGTGAAGGAGTTTAAGCATGCGTGGGATAGGTATAAGGCTATCCTAGATATAAGATAAGGCCAGGGACTAATGAAAGTATTACTTTACTGAGAGGGTAGTGGATGCATGGAATAGTCTTCCACTAGAAGTGGTAGAGGTTAATACAGTGAAGGAGTTTAAGCATGCGTGGGATTGGTATAAGGCTATCCTAGATATAAGATAAGGCCAGGGACTAATGAAAGTATTACTTTACTGAGAGGGTAGTGGATGTATGGAATAGCCTTCCAACGGAAGTGGTAGGGGTTAACACAGTGAAGCAGTTTAAGCATGCGTGGGATAGGTATAAGGCTATCCTAGATATAAGATAAGGTCAGAGACTAATGATAGTATTACTTTACTGAGAGGGTAGTGGATGTATGGAATAGTCTTCCAACGGAAGTGGTAGAGGTTAATACAGTGAAGGAGTTTAAGCATGCATGGGATAGGTATAAGGCTATCCTAGATATAAGATAAGGTCAGAGACTAATGATAGTATTACTTTACTGAGAGGGTAGTGGATGTATGGAATAGTCTTCCAGTAGAAGTGGTAGAGGTTAATACAGTGAAGGAGTTTAAGCATGCATGGGATAGGTATAAGGCTATCCTAGATATAAGATAAGGCCAGGGACTAATGAACGTATTACTTTACTGAGAGGGTAGTGGATGCATGGAATAGTCTTCCAGTAGAAGTGGTAGAGGTTAATACAGTGAAGGAGTTTAAGCATGCATGGGATAGGTATAAGGCTATTCTAGATATAAGATAAGGCCAGGGACTAATGAAAGTATTACTTTACTGAGAGGGTAGTGGATGCATGGAATAGTCTTCCAGTAGAAGTGGTAGAGGTTAATACAGTGAATGAGTTTAAGCATGCATGGGATAGGTATAAGGCTATCCTAGATATAAGATAAGGCCAGGGACTAATGAAAGTATTACTTTACTGAGAGGGTAGTGGATGTATGGAATAGTCTTCCAGTAGAAGTGGTAGAGGTAAACACAGTGAAGGCGTTTAAGCATGCGTGGGATAGGTATATATAGGTCCTAGATATAAGATAGGGAACTGGGGACTAATGAAAGTATTTAGAAAATTGGGCAGACTAGGATGGCTGAATGGTTCTGATCTGCAGACACTTTGTATGTTTCTATAGAGCACACAGATACATGCATTACATCATACTGGGAATGTTGAAGAGCAAGAGGGAAGAGAACATGATAAATGTGTTTAGCGTAGTTGTGTAATAGTGAGGTTATTTGCGCCCGAACATAACATAGAATGGTTCAGAAGAACAAACAAAGCTGCAGAAATTGATTAGCAAATTCTAGAGAAAACAGAAGTGGAACTGCATTAAATATTATCTCAAACACAGCTTATTATAGGAACACACATAAAGGGTTGTGTGTAGAATGGAAGAGCATTATAAAATAAGTTTTTTATGCTTTATTTACACTGATCAGCCCAGTGGTGCATCCTGGTGTTGTGCTGCCGTAGGCAGACAAAATTCGGCACACCCCCTACCCACGTTGGACACCCATGACATGTCCCATAACCCATGTTGCACACTCAGGACATGTCCCATCACCCCATTACATGTCCCCATTCCCCCGGCACCCCAAGACTTACCCTGGTCCCTGGTGTTTAGTTGCAGGCAGCATGGTGCTCCTAGCAAGGTCTTTTTTTGTTGATCTGCACCCCAGAGGCAGACAAGGCCCGGGGGGATGGGGACATGTAATGGGGGTGACCAAATGGATGGTCGGTGGGAGCTTTGATTGTGCCTGTTCCCTTGATACATAGAATTTATCTAGCAAGCTGAGACAGAAGCCCCAGCCTCCATCTTGGTAATAAAATACAAAAAGACAGTTTGGCTCTAAGCAAAAAAAAAAAAAGGAATTGAAACCAGCTTCACTAAATCCTAACCGAGCTAAAACACTATTACGAGAAGCTTACTTTTATGCTTACACTTACCGTTACAGAGAAGAGCTTTCCAATGGCACATCCGGCTCATCCCAGGGGACCACGTTTTGGCATTCCCTAGGTGGCTTATAATTAGAAAAAAAAGAAGTATGTGGAACAAGCTCAACCAAGGATATACATAGTAACATAGTAACCTAGTAATTTAGGTTGAAAAAAGACACAAGTCCATCAAGATCAACCCTTCTACCTATCATTCCAGCTTTTGATCCAAAGGAAGGCAAAAACCCCTAAGGAAGCTATTTCAAATTTTGCCTCCTAGGGGGGAAAATTCCTTATTGACTCCAAGGGGCAATCAGCTTTCTCCTTGGATCAATAAGCTCTATTATTAATGCTTATTCTATTATTAATAGCCCTGTATGTTCTGCTTTTCTAAAAAAAAAAAAACATCAAGACCATTTTTAAATGCATCTATTGTAGTTGATAGCACTACCTCTCTTGGCAGTGAATTCCATAACTTTATTGTCCTTACTGTAAAGAATCCCTTCCTTTGCTGTCTATGAAATCTTTGCTCTTCCAGTCTCAGGAGGTGACCTCTTGTTCTTTGTACATTTCTGTTAATGAACAGGTCACTGGAGAGCTCCTTATATTGGCCCTGCACATTTTTTTTATAATGCTATCATATCCCCTCTGAGACACCTTTTTTCTCTCTTTTTTCTCTCTTCATAACTAAGATCCTCTAATCCCCTTATTAATTTTGTAGCCCTCCTTTGCTCTTTTTCTAGTTCCATAATATCCTTTTTAAGGACAGAGCTATAATATTTCGCCCAGTTGTGAAGGTTAGGGACTAACTTGCCTTACGGGACGGTATCTGCTCTGAGGAAGATCACAATTTGTTTGGGTTTTCCAAAAACAATTGTTAGGTCCGTGTTTATTAAGCACCAATGAAAGGACTGACTATCTGATTTAACTATCTTAAATTTGAGATGGTGCCTTCCAGACCCAAACCATACTGTCAAAATGTCAGAAGTGTAGTATCCAGCACTAAGGCTTTCACTGTTCTCCAAACAGAGGAGAAGCTAGACCAATGTAGCGGAAAGGTTGCCTGACCTTCTTAACATGTTGTAGGTCGTAGAAGGTGTAGAAAAACACCACAGCAATCTAGTTAGCGGGCTCTGCATTTCTTTAGCAAAGATACACTTCAATACTTAGTTCCGTGTCTAACAATGCTTGGTATGAATCCTTGTCATCTATCCTAAATCAATTAGGACTTCAAGAAAAATGCTTGGCATTGAACTAGACATCGCTTGCTTTGGCAACTGAATTCCAGCCGGTACACACACAAATAAGCATCAACATGAACAAAATTATCACATGCTGTACATTTTTTTGGAAGTGATGACGATTAATTATTCTGAATATTCCACTATACTTTTTAGTTACAACCCTAGAAGCTGTCAGTGATTTTACTTTACTTTGTTGTTGTTTTTTTGCTATATATTGTTTATAGGTCCAATCCAAGCATTCTGCACTAAGTGTAACTGAGCATGCAATAAAAATAGCAAGCTCCACCCAATTGACTTTTTTTTGAGTGTACAGCAGTGTGCACAGAGCTGCCCAGCAATTCCCTCACTGAAAATAAAGTGAATGTATTTTACATATATTAGGGTAACAACAACATGAACATACATATGATGCCTCCAAGAATGAGGTCATACTGCCAAGAGAATGCTGTTAATGTCAGTTTGGAAGGATCTATTTACCCCGGGAGAAAGGCTAGAAAAGTTAAGTTCTCAATGTAAGTAATGTTTCCCAGTTTGCAATGGTTTCTTTACTGTTCCCTGGAATTCCTTAGAGTTTAACCAATTTGTGCCGATATTTGTCCCCGAAGTTGTGCCTCTGAAGTCCAGAGTGATTCAGGACACATCGGGAACTGATTTATGAGCTGTATGCCCCAATGTGCCTCTGAATATGTCCGCAGTTCGGACATCATAGACGATTCCACACCAATAAATGCTGAACTGACAACAGCTGAAACATGCCGGAAAAGCCTGAAAGTGGTAGATTCTACCCGCCCCTGAGGAGGGGATATTTAATTTTTTTACATTTTTTTTGAGTAATTTTTTATCATCTTAAATTCACTTCTCCCGCGTTTAGCTGAAGAATTGAAACGTCCGAAATTCCGCTATCTAATTCGAATTCGGAGCATATTAGGGGGTGATAAGCGCAAATCTATGGTTCTCATGGCAAATATGTCCCAATCCAAATGCCCCCCATTTATTGGTTTCTAAACAGTCCGAATCCAGTTTGGGACAAATCGACCCATATTGTGTAAACCTTCTTGTGAACTGAGCATAAATATCGACATGCAGGTTTCTAAGATTTGTACACAGCGTTGGCCGGTAGAAGCCAATCCCACCCCTTGGGCTTTAAATATAATATGATTGACATGTGAAAGATCCCTTGTGACAGCAGAAATGACTGTGTGACCTGAAAAAGGTACACTCTCGCACTCACATAATCCATAATCTAGTGGCATGTAAAAGGGAGACTATAGGTGCGCACCAAAAAATATAACACCAAAACTGTACTAAAAACTGAGATCTCACATAAAGTTGGCCTGCAGACACCAGATTCCAATTTGGAAATGTCTTCCTTCATCACCATGTTGCCCTTGTTTATCTATTTTGTTATGTCCCCTGCTATTTCTTATGTTTGTTTTATCACTTTGTAGAGCACACAGGAATAGGGTGGAGCTTTGTGAGACTTGTAGAAAGAAGATTTAATCGATAGCGAAGGAATTCTTTATGGTAAGGACAATAAAGGTATGGAATTCACTGCCAATAGGGCAGCACTTTTCCAGAGGGCGGCACTTTGCAAGAGGGTGTTAAAGCACACCTCTGGTCAGTAGTGGATCTTCCACAAGTCAAACGAGGCACTCGCCTAGGGCAGCACTTTGCCAGAGGGCAGCACTTTGCCAGAGGGTGTTAAAGCACACCTCTGGTCAGTAGTGGATCTTCCACAAGTCAAACGAGGCACTCGCCTAGGGCGGCACTTTGCCAGAGGGTGTTAAAGCACACTTCTGGTGCTTCAAACATTTTCGCTCCCTCCCCCACCGTTCAGCAAGCTTTAGCTCCTTCCACTTAATCAGGGTGATGTGGGCATGTAATGGACGTGGTGGGGGTATGAAATGTGGGTGATGGTGGCATGTAATGGGGTGATTGGGCATTTTAATGTGTGTGCAATGCAGGTGATGGGGGCATGTAATGGGGTGATGGGGCATGTCATGGGTGTGCAACGTGGATGGGGGGGTGCCGGAATTTTGTCTGCCTAGGGCAGCACAAAACCAAGATACACCACTGCCTCTGGTGCTTCAAATCTTTTCGCTCCCTTCCCCAGCATTGAGCAAGCTTTAGCTCCTTCCAATTAATTGGGGTGATGGGGGCATGTAATGGACATGGTGGGGATATGTATTGAGGGTGATGATGGCATGTAATGGGGGTGATGGGGGCAATTAGTGTGTATGCAATGTTGGTGATGGGGCATGTAATGGTGTGATGGGGCATGTCATGGGTGTGCACAGTGGGTGATGGGGCATGTCGTGGGCTTGCAATGTTTGGGGGGGGGGTGGGTGCCTGAATTTTGTCTTCCTAGGGCAGCACAAAACCAAGATACACCACTGCCTGTGAGGCAAAATTTAAAATTAGTCAACTAGGAAATATTTTATTTCTTTTTTGTGCCGTCTTTTGGGTCAGCAACAGAAGCACGGATAAGCAAAGGTTTGAACACGATGGATTTAAGCCCCTTTTCAACTTAAATTACTATTCTAAATAAAATAGCTTTTTTATTATTATTTCATTTTAAAAAAAAAGGTTCTTATTAAAGATAAAAATCCTTTTTCAGAACTCGCACCCTTGTTTCATGGCACATACCCCCAAAGTGTGTAAAAAATCATCTCCAATGTACCAGGAAGACTCCCTACTCTTCCTCAGGAGATACCTTGTGGCAGCTGATCCATGCGGCCTGTCTAATGTATTCAACTCCAGCTATTAAACATCAATAAACAAGGACAATCCTCTTCTGCAAACACTTTTTTTCTTTTTAGCAGTCCAGTGTGGAAAGAGGGAGGGAAATGGCACTTTTTTCGGCCATGCTGTGGGGCTTCCCCTCCTCTAATGAGAGCCATTAAGCATATTATTGATGTCAAGCTTTGCTGTGAGGTCCTAATGATGTGGATTCCTGCTGAGGGTAGAAGTGATGTGATCTCTGCCACCTGGTGGAATCCAAACAAATCCAACACTTCATTAATGGGTTTAAGCCTTGGCTAATTGGTGTCTTAACATGTTTGCTGATTTCTTCTTGCTAAAGCCGGGGAGATATTCTTTTCCACCGACATCCGCTCTTACAAAGGGAAGATTTGAGAAGGAAACTGAAGAGGAAGCAAGTTTTACAAATCCTGAGGAGACACAAGACCAAGTCAAAAGGCCATTTTTGAATCCTGCCCCATAGGTTTTAGAGGGAAAGAACTTATGTTGACAGATCTAATCCCTGATAATGTCTAAGCACTGCACAGTTTATATTTTAAACAGGGCCTAAACAATTAAAAAAACAAAATAATAAGTTAGAAGGTCATTTTTGAACAGTGCTTTACTCATTGTGCTTGAGAGCTGTGTAGTATGATCTAGCCACTGCTGTGTAGGCAGATAGTACACACTATGGGAGAGCATATGAGAATGCAGAAATTAAGGATAATTTTGCTACCTACCTTGAGGTGCTTTATTTAAGTGTTATGTCTGTTGCAGCATTAAAATTACTATTTTCTTGAATAAACAGGGTGGGTGCACAGCTCAAACTGAGGATGAACCATGCCTACATAGCTGGCCCTTCATTTCACAGGAGACCTGTCCATTGGTATGTGAGACTGGTGCTTCCTATAAAGCCAGTCCAAATCCCAAACGTATGGCAAGGGCTCAGCAACTACAGACGCACGTTTCAGTCTTTGTTGGCCTCACCAGTGTGGTATGGCTGGTATCCTTGTAGGAGCAGTGAGCCAAAGGACTCGCGTCTGTCATACCCGTGTGGAGAAAAAATGGTGGCGTGAGCACAACACAAACCAAGGACCGACTGTGCTAACCAGTATATTTGTTATTCTAAGGGGCTTTCACGCTTTTTTTTCATTATTCTTCTGCTAACCGTGGTGTAATGCTTCCCCTAAAATAGATGAGTCCCCCTTTATAAAGCTGATTGTGTACAGCTTGCATGATAGCACAGTTTAGGTTGGAGTGTCTCATTAACCCAGCATGACACTCATTGTTAAGTGATAACAGAAGATCAGGTTTAAGATTCTGCTTACTGACAATGAGGAAAGACTGTAACATCGACTGGTCCCATGTATTTTCAATGTACCCCTTAGACTCTCAATATGCAGTCCATATATACAATGTATCACTAAATATCCTAACTTGAACTGTTTCTACAGGAAAATACACAGTTTAATATACAAATATATTTGTAGATATGTTTGAATCATGGACCTATGGTAATACACCGATCAATACCCTTTTGCCACCAAAACAGCCCTGACCCATCGAGGCATGGACTCCACTAGTCCTCTGAAGGCGTGCTGGGGTAACTGGCACCAAGACATTAGCAGCAGATCCTTTAAGTCCTGTATATTGTGTGCTACTTTTGACCTTCATTTTGAAATTCCCTTATCAATTCCCTTGCAATTCTCTCTTTTGTGGATTAAGCCCCACATTGTTACACTTTACCTCGACGTGTGCAAATTATTGATTTTGTTTAGTGTCAGTTTCTCAGAAGTTAAAAAAGATTTTTTTATTTTTTGGGGGGGGATGGAGACTTTGGCCCCTTGGCCCCTTGGCCATGTATTGAATAGTTACGGCTTGCCAATATGGAAGTACTGTGATGTTATGGAGGCCTGAGCTTGATAGGTTCATAATGTTCTTTTTTTTTTTTTGCAAACACATCCAGAAAGCGAGGTCATAAGGGGCTGTCTCAGTCCCAGTCTGGTGTCTAATCTTTGGTCTTTATCTCTGGCCTGTACTTACTGAACCTTCCTGTGTGGCTCTGCCAGGCCTTTAATAGACAAACAGCCTCACAAATCAGTGCAGGGTAATTTGCCTGGTGATATGTCACCAGTCTTGTAAGACAAATATTTATAGGTCACTGAAACTGGGCATAAATCACCCCGTGTGTATACTTAATCATGGTGATTGGGATTCAGATACCGACCAAGAAGGGTCTGAGCTAATTCCAATAGAAACGACACTATGTAACGAGCTGGGAAAGAGGGGGGGGGGGGGGGGTCTCAAACAATTACCCCCAACAATTCACACAACCAAACTGTTTATTTGGATTACTGTAAGTGAGCTCTTCTGTAGACCATGTAGTATGTAGCATCACTTTCACGACTGACCGGACGAGGGTTTAAGAGATAAAAAATAATGATATTTTCTTTCTATATGTAGGATTTTTTTTATGACGTCCTATGATGCCTTTCTGCCCATATTGTTTATGGTGGCCATCAGCTGCCCATTGGATAGATATTTTCAAGTTGTTCCATGGTCCTTCTCCTAACAGGTCATGGGCGCTGGTACCGACCCCTCTCTATAGCTATCTATTTCCTCATTACCTCACTTAACTTGGTCTGACGCTCTGTGGCTTAACCCAGGTATGTTTTTTTATTCTATAGCTGGTAAAATAATATTAATGTATACAGCTATGGATAGCCAGCAGTCTACGTTTCCAGCTGGATAGACAAGGGTGGCTGGACCACCTGCATTTTTATGATGTCCATCTTATGATACAAGTGAGCCAGAACTGCTTTTACCACAGATATTGCAGCTATGAATTCTGGGTAGGGGGCAGAAGCCTCCAGGGGGCCTTTACCCCCACCGTAACTGAAGCTGTGTGACCCTGGTATACCACTAAACACTTGTATTTTGTATTTGTCATTTGTCTATTGCACAGCTCTGTGGAATATGATTAATAAATATAATAGTAATAAAGTAGATCATTCATTCTGTGGAGCTTAAATCTTCTTGTATACGTGTACCTCTGTATCTGTTACAGAAACATATACATATTGATGCTTAAAGCCAACCAAAGATGGAAACAGAGCGCTAATCAAAGCAGACACCATCGTTGGAGTGCTGTACATAGCAATATAAGCAGCAGGTTTCTGTTCCTGTAACACCATGTGAACTATTTATGAGAGTCAAGTATATTGCAAAAGTTCTAAAACTGGAAACGCCTTGGGGAACAGGATCAGTCCAATGGCTACCATGGCGACTGCTCCACTTTTTCAATCCTGCTTCACCACAGACCTTTAGAACTAACACCCAAAGGCATCTCTGGCATTTGACTCATTAAATCATGGGTGTTGCATGCTGAAGTAAGATGCTGAGGAGAAGACCTTGCAAAACCAAAAAACCCCAAAAATGGCCTATCCTTAATAAGCCATGGGAGATATGCACAGCTTCAATGAAGCCTTTCAGAAGTAGTCCAAATGAGTTTGCTGGTCCTCACCTTCTCCGAAAGGACTGATGGCTCTCGGTGGCCTGTTTCTGTAACAATAAATAAATGATACTAGTAGTAATAAGAGTCAGATCTGGGCCCTAAACTGTTTTCCCAGGACTTGTCTTTGAATCTTCTGCTCCGCAATGATTTGAACACCAGGCTTTCCCAAATAAAAGTTCCCGAGGGCGCCAGAAAGTCCGGGACCTGGGACTCTTATGTCATAGTGCTTAATAAATAGTATTATTTTACAGATTAAGTATTAAAACAAATATTGCATGTCCTGACACAGATCAGTTAGAATACAATCATGGCACGGGACAACTCACACTCAATTAATCACTTCTATTACACTCTCGCCAATGCTCAAAAGTACTTTCCCCAGTAATGTCACAACCAGAGCCTAGTATATTGCACCTTATACACAACTATAGAAATACACACATTGGGAGTCATAGGCAGCTAAGGTTATTGAGGTGCTGTTGATTTAAATGGTAGTGTTGTGCAATAAAACATTTTTTTTTTTTTATTTTTTTTGCAAGGCTGGCTTAGCAATTTGGGAGTTGTAGCCCACAGCAGTTGATAGATAAATCACAAAGTAATTATTATTGTTATCATTATTAGTACTGACCAGTGTTTAACTTGATAAACAGTAAATACCACATTTTATTAATACAAATCAGCACATAAAATACGATCTATATTATTATATTTTATACAATGATTTATGGGGCAAAAGTCTGCTATACAGGGCAATGTGTGCATGTTATGTGTATTTATTTAATTAGATAGACAGACAGACAACTGGATGCTCATACAGAAGACTAGACAGACAGATCTGAATTTGGTAATAATAATCCTGAGGATGACTCAGTGGAGAAAGGTCGAAACATGGGACTTGTCAACTGAGCGACAGAATTCTAAAAGGGATTAAGTCACCATGGAAATCAATGGAATGTTCCTGCTGATTACATCACTTTTAGAACTTTACCCCAGAAATGATCTTTATCCATAAACCCCTGAAAATTATACTTTTTTTGTTGTTGATTTTATTCTCTGGAGTAATTAGTATTTATGGTTCCTTTTTTATGGACCATTCACTGAGTTAATGTTTCTTTTCATTAATGGAGTGCTCTTCCCTAATCTTGATTTTAAGCTATTTAATAATCATTTTAACAATAATAAATTTCATTTTTATTCCCAATTATGTATCAGGTCTGTTAAAAAACCCATGGTAAGTCTGCAATGTATGCATTCATTTGAAAATAATATTGCTAGGCTGGCTTGGTTTAAATCCTTTGTACAGCTCCCATGCAAGGCATTTTTTTATTTTTTTCAGATCAGGCACAGTAGCTAGCCTGTGTTTTATGAGTTTGCAGGATCCAGTACCTGCCATAAGCCATTTCTTGCAATCCCTGTAATGCTGGCTCTTTATTACCTTTATTACCTCAGTTCCACACACTGAAAAGCCATTTAGTCTGTTCTGCTTTTCCAGATTTAAGCCATTGTGCAGTCCCCAGTATCACACAAGGGTGAAGATTTGGGGAAATCAGGTAGACTGAGAAATGAGCTGTTGGTGGTTGTGTCTCAATGAGGCAGGGAAGTTAAATGATTCTGGTTTAAAACTCTGGAATTTAAATAAACTCTGCTTCTACTAATACTAGGAAATGTCAACACCTTTTTTTTTTTTTTTTAAAAGAGACATAACTTTATTTAAAGGGGCACTGCCCCAAAATTATATTTACAGTGGGAATTTGAGCATTGTGTCAGTAGAATGGCAAATCAATGTTAGATTAACAACTGCATGTTTTTTTTAATGTGACGTGTGTCTCCAATTTGTGACGTCACATTATGTCATCATATGTAAATAAAATGATGCCATCAAAATGATGCCAAACAAAATGATGACATCAAAAGAAAACAGCAGAGCCAGAAAATACATGTTTCTGCTAATAATGCAAACTACAGAACAGAAAAATTATATTATTATATAAAGAATTATTATTCTGGACATCAATATTGCACCAAAAAAACTGTAAAATTAATGCGCCCTTTAAAAAAGTTTGATTGGCATAAGGGGAGCTTAAAATTAATGTAAATTGCATAGCTATAGTCTGGCTAGGAATAATGAGAGTGGCAGCGAACTTCTACATGGGCTGGAGTGCCTAAAGTGGCTTGTTAAAGGATGGCTGAGTATGCTGAGATTTTCAATCCACAGCAGTTGGAGTGCCCCCGAGTTGGATGAAATGTTACTTTAATCCCTGTGGAGAGAAAAGCCCCATGTTTCATTTAATAGTTGTAGGTGAGAATTGAGGATTTGTAAAGTTTTTCTACTTAATGTAGAAAGCAGATTGACTAGGGATACACTATAATAATGTGAGAATGAGAGACTGGGAAAGGCATTCTACTGGGAGGAGGAGGGAACAGACACAAAGCCTGGCACATGGACTCACTCCTAGTTACAATAACTCTGGATTCTAATGCTAAATGGTAGTCACTCCAGATTAACCAATCAAATAGATGTCACTCTGGATTATAAAGCTAAATGGTAGTCACTCCAGATTAACCAATCAAATAGATGTCACTCTGGATTATAAAGCTAAATGGTAGTCACTCCAGATTAACCAATCAAATAGATGTTACTCTGGATTCTAATGCTAAATGGTAGTCACTCCAGATTAACCAATCAAATAGATGTCACTCTGGATTCTAATACTAAATAGTAGTCACTCCAGATTAACCAATCAAATAGATGTCACTCTGGATTCTAATACTAAATAGTAGTCACTCCAGATTAACCAATCAAATAGATGTCACTCTGGATTATAAAGCTAAATGGTAGTCACTCCAGATTAAAAATATAAACTAGATGTCACTGTGGATTATAATGCTAAATAGTAGTCACTCCTACAATACTAAATGACAGTAATCTGGATTATAATGTTAAATGGTAGTCACTCCAGATTAACCAAGCAAATAGATGTCACTCTGGATTATAATGCTAAATGGTAGTCACTCCAGATTAAACTATCAAATAGAAGTCACTCTGGATTATAATGCTAAATGGTAGTCACTCCAGATTAACCAATCAAATAGATGTCACTCTAGATTATAATGCTAAATGGTAGTCACTCCTACAATACTAAATGACAGTAACTCTGGATTATAATCACTCTGGATTTTAATACTAAATAGAAGCCACTCCAGATTAAAAATATAACCTAGACGTTACTCTGGATTATAATGCTAAATGGTAGTCACTCCAGATTAAAAACATTAACTAGATGTCATTCTGAATTATAATATTAAATGGTAGTCATTTCAGATTAAAAATATTAAATAGAGGTAACTCTGGATTACAATGCTAAATGGTAGTCATTCTGGATTGAAATATTAAATGACAGTCCCCCTGAATTACAAATGTTTAATAGCAGTCAGTCTGAAATTCGGAATACATGATTAAATAATTAGTCACTCCAGATATTAATTTGCAGACGCTCTGGATATACAGTGCCAAATAATAGGCATCCTGTTCTACCATGATAGACACCTTGCACTGCAGTAAGTGATAGTAGTCAGTCTGGAATTTGGATTTCATCAGTCAATGTTACTCACTCTTTGTGCAATATGGCAGTCACTCCAGATAACAGTGCCAGATGATAGTCAGTCTGGGCTTTAATAATAATGTTACTAATTGTGAATTAATGTGGATTATAAGAATAAATCGAACTAATTGTAGATCACACTACTAAATGGTACTCACTCTGGGTAATAATATTGAGTGGTTAGTATTATTATACTTCAATCTCTTTATCCTGTTGTGTAACATGTAGCGATTTCAGGCGATATATGAGATATGAGTTCCTCATATCCCTTGCAAAACACAAACCAATTATTACAATCTAGATATTATACTTACAACATTACGACCCAAAACAATACGTTTTCAAATACACAATGGAATAAACAAAATTAATTTACCTTTATTATATGTAAAAACATAATATGTTATCATATAAAAATTGAAAAAATAAACAATAGCTAAATAACAATAAGTTAAACCAAAACACATAAGAAAGAATAATTTGACCCTTCTATAACAATTCAATAATTCTTAATTGAAGATTGTATTTGAATCTATTTTTGCTTCTATTAAAAGGGAAATATAGCTCTCTGCTGGGGTTTTCTCTAAATCTTTGGGTATTACCTTTCATAGCGATTGCTGTGATATGATATTATGTAGAAGCACACAATATGGACTACAATTCCCATTGCGCTCAGGAGGAATCATGGGAAATGTAGTCCACAGCATCTCGAGTACCAAAGCTCACATTGTATCAAACAGTGTAATTACCATAGACCTGCTACAGAAAGCTCGGAATATATAAATGTATGCGATATTTAATATATTGCATCACACCCTGAGGTTCCCTTTAACTCTGTATAGGTAGAACTTGTGTTAGATACATATAAGATTTTTAAAACAGAGTAGTTTACATATAGTGACTTTACAGTTAGTAAGATATATAATATGTAGACAATAATATGCAAATCATCGTGTCTTAATCAGATTGTATTGTATACTACACGCCCACAATTACTGAACAGATACTATATATATAGTAACATGTATTGTACACAAATGTCCATTTGATACGTGTTTATACCGATAGACAGACAGACAGAAAAACGTTTCGTGGTGCTGGCTTAGTGTCATTGGAGTTGTAGTCCAAAACAGTCGGTTTCTTATATCAGGCTCAGAAACAAAAATTTACTAAAATTATGTTCTGAACATTTCAACCAATCTCTGGGGAGACTGATAATATAATAATATATCTGTTACACCCTAAAACCCTAAATCTAAACCTTCCTGTAACCTATTTGGTATAATAATTTGTCGTTGATTTCACAACCCTTGTGTAGCCGGAAGCAAATAGGCTTCTTCTGTAATAAATATGATATATATATATATTTGATTTATATATTTTAGATATAATAAATATGATATATATATATATATATATATATATATATATATATATATATATATATATATATATACCACTTACCTAGCGCTAGGTACAAGACATAGACGGGGGCTATATACTAAATTAGACTGAACGGACGATACGGCATACGGTAGATAGATAGATGATATATAGATAGATAGATAGATAGATAGATAGATAGATAGATAGATAGAGACATAGATAGATGATATATAGATAGATAGATAGATAGATAGATAGATAGATAGATAGATAGATAGATAGATAGATGATAGCTCTCACAATCTACAGGATCGTTTTAAAAATTATAATTAAAATACGTTTTAAACAAACAAGCAAATTATATATTTTAAATAACTCTTGGTCCTTAACTTTCTGAAAGTACTCAGTATATATATATATATATATATATATATATATATAGAACAGACTATATGTACATGTATATATATATATACATATATATATATATATATACATACGCACGTTACTATATACACCCATACACACACAGTCAAATACACACACACATACATACATACATACATACATACATACATATATACATGACAGACAGTTCTTTAAATCATTGCATTTAGAGAATAATACTGGACATAGCAGCTGGAAAACCATAATAAACCCTTTTATTTACAATCATTTCAGTGCACGGTAACGACGTATAGAGAATATACACATTGTAAATATGTTTCACATTTTAGCTGCTGCTTACAGAGGATTTAACAGTTCAAGAAAGGACACTGCAAAGACGCAAAGGAGCCTCCCGCTGAAACGCTGTCTGGATCTGAGTATAGTTACTGTGCGCCAGTTGTGCTGACCCTGAAAAAGAAAAGCTCTTGCGAGTTGTGCAATTCTTGACAGAATGACAAGGAAGGAACTGAACTCACCTAACAGATGTATACATCTACAGCCATTATTAGCACCGGCTAAAAACTCCCATTTGCCATCCCACTTGCACAGACGTGAATTGTTTTGGGCTTTCCAGCTCGTTCTTGTATCAGCAACTTCTTTTAGATGGCAGAGGATGCTGAGAGTTGAAGTCCACCAAACCGTAATGACCAATCTATTTAAGCCAGCCTTTATTCAGCGTACTCTAAGCCAGCCGGTAGTGAATAAATATGATTACTGATGGTGCCTCATATTGTTTAACCCCTTCCCACCCATCTTTATAGAAACCGGCTGTGGGAATTCAGCATTAAATTGGCTGTGTCAAGATTAGGACAAAGGAAAACTATTATTTCTTTATTTTCTTTTTTTCTGAGTTTAAGGTTTTATTTTAATCGCTAAGTGCTTAATTCACACTGCTTAATACAATGATGACTAACTCCTTTGCACTACAGCTCTCATCACACTCATCCATCAGATTATAGGACACAGGGCCCGGTTCACCCTTTATTTGCAATGTCGTGACATTTTGCTTAAACTCTCAAGGTTTAACCCCTTTTTAAGTTAATGCGGCTGATTTGTAATAAATAAGGTTATATAGACAAATCTGCATTGAACTGTGACTATAGTGAGACCTCAGAAATGTATTGCACATATCAATGCTACTTGCAGATCTTTACTCATCCAGTCCTGGTACCCACTATAGATCAGGGGTGAGGCATGTTTCACTTTAGTCCAGAGTAAAATACTTTCACAGCACAACTGTTAGTATGCACAGGCCATATCCAAGAAAGGACAACCGCAGAACAATTATTACCTTTACACCAATAACTGTATAGGATGTCAGACCACAGAAGTCAGCTCCTCTAGTCTTAACTCCACCACATGATTTAGTCATCTCAATTTACTATTAAAAAAACAAAAATTCATTGATCTGACTCAGGGCACTCATAACCTTCCTACACCACGTAAATGATGACTTTGTGGTATTACCACTGGTGCAGGGAACCACTCCAGACACATATCCTGCCCCTCTACAGGAATCTTCACAGTGCCTCCAGAACTAGTCTCTCCTATAAATTAATAACACAAGTCTTTTTTGTCCATTGTCCTCTGGTTTAATGTAATGTGGGGTCCTGAGGAGTCGGCGGGTCTGGGCAGGCACCAGGTTGCTGTGTGGAGTGTTCAGGGGCAATAAAGGGTTTAATGACACTGGTTTGCTGGGGCTCAGTGGTGACATCAGTCCTTTCAGTATCACTAGCCATCAGGTCTAGTGACTCACAGTCACTGCTTTCACTGTCCCCCTCTGATCTGTATGGACTGTTGCTTCTGTCCAAATCCCCCTCTCCTGGACAGGGAGCCTCAGATTTTTCTGCCTCTTCCTTTTCTTTATCTTTCTGGGCTTGGGCTTCTTTGGAGTGTCTCCACTTCATACGCCTGTTCTGGAACCAGACCTTCACCTGGAGAGACACAAATCCTGTTATAGTTCAATGCATTCGATGACATCCTCAGTATGGGCTGACCCCAGAATGACCCACAGTATTAGCCAAATGATATGAAGATGTATATGTAGAAAACAAAATACATATTATTTATTTTTTATGATTTATAGCATACTGAAGTGATAACTAAAGGGGGGGAAATAATCTATCTATCTATCTATCGATCTATCGATCTATCCATCCATCTATCTATCTATCTATCTATCTATCTATCTATCTATTTCTGTCTGTCTATCAATCTATTAATCCATCTGTTTTGGTTTATTTTTTTAAGCTAAAGGACACATGTATGTTAAGTATTTTATATATGGGTTTTGTACAATAACTGTATTCATGTATTTATTTGTGTGTATTTCATATTCGTTTTTAAACTATAAAAAAAGATTTCAATATCGATTTTCCACCCGTGACAAACTTTTCTTTGACATAGAAACATATTTCGGCAAAAATATAGAATCGTTGAATTGTATAAGTCTCCTGTGTTATCATTTGGAGTCTATGCATCTGCTTACAAATTCGGCTTCCTATAATAACATTGGATTTTTCCCTGAATATAAATGGCCAAATTCAATTTACAATTATTATTTTTTTAAAGATTTAAATATAGAAATCTTTGGTTTTTATCAAATATTCTGCTTATCAGAGAGCCTGGTAAAGATCACTGTGTGCAATTTTAAACTCAGTCCAACAAAAAAAAATTTTTTTTAAACATATTAAAAATAAATAAGCTTTACAAACATTCCCCAGTGAGACAGCAAGGGTAATATTCTTTCCAAAAATAATAATAATAATAAAATAAAATTAACTATAACATATTATCTGTTGTCGGATTACTACTACAATCACTCTGAGTCAGCCAGAATCTGCACCAGTAGCTATTTCCCATCCATGTATATTTGAAACTTCAGCAAAATAATAATACCGAGCACACACACAAGAACAAATAAAGCAGAAGTATTTTTTTTATATGGGGAGCAGTGACCCCAAACTTCCTTATATGTATTTTTTTCTCTCTTTTTATTTTTTTTTGTCAGTTTTAACGCCAGTTGGGCAATTTCCAGTCTTAAAGGGAATCGATTGCTTCAGCTGACCATCATATTACTCCATACAAACCACAATGACTTAAGATATACTAATAGAGCTTATTATCACCTCTGATATATGTAAAATCCGTTTAAACAAAAAAAAAAAAAAAAAAGAGAGAGAAAGAAAGAAAAAGCCTGGTAATATTCTCACTTCTCTATTAATTCTCGATTGCACAAGTTTCCAGCACACAAAAAAAAAACTATAAAACAAACAAAGTCTTTCCTGTAACAGTCCCAAAGTAATGTACAAACTAAATCACAATTTGCCACTGATTGATTTTTTTTTTTTCTTTTGTGCGGTTTAAAAGTCTGCTGAGTCGATTTAACCCTTTAAAATACAGTTGTGCAACACGTTAGTGCTGACAAGGACCGAAATCCATTTTTTCCAGTCATACAAATCTAGAGAATGTTTTTTTTTTAATAAAATAAATCCTTGTGAAGTACAATTTCCAAATCTGCTACTGAAATACTGATTAAATGTTCAAAAAATCTTTTTCAAAATTATAAAAAAAAAAATCATTGGTATACAGAGGGGAGCTGAACAAGAATGAAGATATTTTTATTTAAAATCCAAAAAAATCAAACGGGACCCGTCAAATACCCGAATATTCTGCGCCTAGCAATTAAAGTTAGTATCTGGAATATTTTTATTATGTCTATCGAAAGGGGGGTGTTTGCAAACAACGAGGTAATCTGATGAAGTATATTATTATTCTATTAAATAAATATGTCCTAAATTATACAATAAATTAGAAGCAATATACATATATAATATATATATATAAAATATATATAAAAGAGTATTATTTTAAAAAATATATATGTAGAGAGAGATTTGTATATGAATTTGATAGATAGACAGATAGATGTGTGTATAATTTTATTTATTTTGAACATTACAATTATATAATCGTATTATTAATTTTACATATATTGACGTTATCCTCAAATAATAATATTGTAACTACCCATACTATTAAAAATGAGTGTTTAACCAGCTCAGATATCTTGGGGATTTTTCTTTTGCCCACTTCAATAGTTCTCACAAGAATAAAGGACCCCGCCCGGAATTGAACCTGCAACCTAGATGATCGAATAGACTCTACAGATGGTGTATTAACCTATTTCAGTGAAGGGGATGCTAGTTACCTGGGCATCAGTGAGCCCCAGCATGGCCGCTAGCTGCTTCCTGTCTGGTTTGGTGACATATTTCTGAACCTCAAATCTCTTCTCCAATCCCTTCCTCTGAAGGTTGGAAAACACCGCTCTGGACCAGGATCGCTTCCTTTTGTATGTCTGGGGCATAGTGTCTTTAGTCAACACGGCATAGGGGCCTGGGATGGGGAAATAAAGAGGATAAAATGAACATTATTAATACACATGGCAAGAGAGATTGATACAGTATATAATATAACTGATGTGTTGTTAAATCGATGTATGAATCTATAAACCCGAATAATAACTACAGCAAACAGGACTTGTGAAATAATAAGAATAATAATAGAATAGGTCAACGTTTCGGGTCCAGTTACAGGACCTTTATCAGGATGGAATGTTTATTGAAAAGCCATTTGTGTACACAAACATTCGGTGACGTCAGAGAGAAATATTATATGTAGTATAATTAATATATGTGTATGTGTTTATATTATTCGAAAACTACACAGAAAATATTGGTTCATTTATCCTGAGCCTAGAAAAGAAAATAACCTAGTTTTTCCTCATTATATATTTATTGATCTCCATATTACTGCTGTCCCACCTATGTGCTGATATTAACTGAGGGTATATCTAGGTTTGGACAATGGCTGGAATGAGGATGAGAGACCCCACAAACACAGTGATGACTGACCTTTGGCACTCCACCCGTGGTGGGCTAGAATTCCCAGGGGGCTGGCTGAGCATCCTGGGAATTGATGAGCTCAGCAGCAGCAGGTGGCGTGCCATAGATGAACCATCCCTGGCAGAACGCATGGCTTATTATTGTACCTGGAAAAGTGTCCTGAAAGTGCTGTTGGGCTGGGCTCCTCTGGTTAGTGTTAATTTGCCCCAGAATAGAGGATGTCTGGTTTATATGCTCTAAGGATGCGAAGAGCTGGCCGGCTGCAGACTGCATGTGCTGGGCATGGGCCCCTGAGTGGAGGCCTGTACTGATTAATGATGTCAGATCTGTGATCACAAATACAAGGAGAGCTCTGTTACAGATCAAAGCACACATTCATCCCTCTGACCATAATCATGCAATATACAGGACCCTCTCTGGGATCCCATCCCTCACATACAGTCTACCATGGCTACAAGCTGAGCATCTGATCCTATACATTGCTTCACACTCCTATAGAAATCTCTATATGTACTCTATTGGTAAATATCTGATTCCTCTATAAATTTATTATAGTGACCATTCTCTTTGTCGTCAGTATTTTTTATCATCCCTCCTAATTTATTATATAGTCCATTCTCTATTCGTATTATATACAATCATTCTCAATGTATTTTGTTATTCATTTTCTATTCCTTTTATTTACCATCCATCCCAATTTATTTTATTATCCATTCTGTATTCGTATTATATCCCATGCCTCCCAATATATTATATTATCTATTCTGTATTCGTATTATATCCCATGCTTTCCAATATATTATATTATCTATTCTGTATTCGTATTATATCCCATGCCTCCCAATATATTATATTATCTATTCTGTATTCGTATTATATCCCATGCCTCCCAATATATTATATTTTCCATTCTCTGTTCCTATTATATACCATGCCTCCCAATATATTATATTATCCATTCTCTATTCCTATTATATACCATGCCTCCCAATATATTATATTATCCATTCTCTGTTCCTATTATATACCATGCCTCCCAATATATTATATTATCCATTCTCTATTCCTATTATATCCCATGCCTCCCAATATATTATATTATCTATTCTGTATTCGTATTATATCCCATGCCTCCCAATATATTATATTATCCATTCTCTATTCGTATTATATTCCATGCCTCCCAATATATTATATTATCCATTCTGTATTCGTATTATATCCCATGCCTCCCAATATATTATATTATCCATTCTCTGTTCCTATTATATACCATGCCTCCCAATATATTATATTATCCATTCTCTGTTCCTATTATATCCCATGCCTCCCAATATATTATATTATCTATTCTGTATTCGTATTATATCCCATGCCTCCCAATATATTATATTATCTATTCTGTATTCGTATTATATTCCATGCCTCCCAATATATTATATTATCCATTCTCTGTTCCTATTATATACCATGCCTCCCAATATATTATATTATCCATTCTCTGTTCCTATTATATACCACGCCTCCCAATATATTATATTTTCCATTCTCTGTTCCTATTATATACCACGCCTCCCAATATATTATATTTTCCATTCTCTGTTCCTATTATATACCATGCCTCCCAATATATTATATTATCCATTCTCTATTCCTATTATATACCATGCCTCCCAATATATTATATTATCCATTCTCTGTTCCTATTATATACCATGCCTCCCAATATATTATATTATCCATTCTCTATTCCTATTATATACCATGCCTCCCAATATATTATATTATCCATTCTCTATTCGTATTATATACCACGCCTCCCAATATATTATACTTTCCATTCTCTGTTCCTATTATATACCATGCCTCCCAATATATTATATTTTCCATTCTCTGTTCGTATTATATACCATGCCTCCCAATATATTATATTATCCATTCTCCATTCGTATTATATACCATGCCTCCCAATATATTATATTATCCATTCTCTATTCCTATTATATACCACGCCTCCCAATATATTATACTTTCCATTCTCTGTTCCTATTATATACCATGCCTCCCAATATATTATATTATCCATTCTCTATTCGTATTATATACCACGCCTCCCAATATATTATATTTTCCATTCTCTATTCGTATTATATACCATGCCTCCCAATATATTATATTATCCATTCTCCATTCGTATTATATACCATGCCTCCCAATATATCATACTATCCATTCTCTATTCGTATTATATCTCATGCCTACCAATATGTAATATTATCCATTCTCTATTCGTGTTATATACCATGCCTCCCAATATATTATATTATCCATTACCGTTAGTGAAAATTATATTATCCCTCTCATTTTATTATAATGTTAATTCTCGAGTAAATATTATATTCCATTCCTCCCAATTTATTATATTAGCTATTCTGTTTCTATCAAAATTAAATACCTTGTATCCCAATGTATTATATATGGATATAAAACATTCTCTATTCATTAAAATTATATATAATCTCTACCGTTTTATTGTATAATCCTTTATCGATTTGTAAATATTATATATATATATATATATATAGATATATATCCCTCCAATTTCTTATATTACTAACCTTCTTCTATAATATTACATCCCGTTCCATTATCTGTCTGTACCTGTCATATACCATCCCTTCCTTTATATAAAATAAACCAATATATATCAGCAAATATTATTATTTTTTCGAATTTTATAATATAACACATTAGCAGTCTGTAAGGGAGTATATACCAGACAGGAGAAGCCCCTTTCGAATTTATTATATGGTTCACTGTCTTTATAGAAATATTCAATATTTAATAATGTTATACTGTGCCTACTTTATACTGCCCGTAATCTACCTATTTATCTGAATATCCAGCCAGTGTAATTTACAATAAAATAACCTATTCATTCTCGTTAGATATGATGTATTATAATAACCATATTATTAAATAGTATCCCTATTGTCTATTGTGTAACTAACTGACGGTGTGAAGACTTTACTAGTATATCTAGAAATGTAGAATATATAGCATTATCTGTATGGGAATATTATATGCCAGTCCTGATTCATTATCTGCTATCTATTGGAATTATTAGAATCCATTGTCTGTCTGGCCCTTTAACAGGCGTTATTTAGATTATAATATTATATTTTTAAGCTAATGGAACAACCCGATTCAGATGTATGATCCTTCTATAGATATATGTGTGTGTGAGGTACATGAATTATAGCCCAGCATCCTCTGTATTTATGGTGTTATCAACCTATATAAATGCTTTGGGAAATTTATATAAATAAGATCGTTTAATTTGTAGAAATAAAATCATTGTATTTAAAGTTAACACTAGATTTTCGATTCATTGGCAATTTATTTTTTGTTTTGTATATATTTGTGTGTGATATATCCATTATTTATATAGGGTACAGTGTTTAAATTCATGCAATGCGTTATTATAGATTGTTCTCTCCTAAAATATATTTCACATGAAGGATATTTTATGGGTCTAAGTACTCGTGTAATTATAATTTGATAAATATATTAATTAGTCCCCCATCAAAAAATATTTCTTGTACCACCCTTCCCTCCTACATATGAGTCCAAACCTTAACAATGACTTATTAACTATAATCGTTATTAATAATATTATTATATTACCTCTAAGTGTGTTCCCTTCTTTCACTTTGGGGTCAAACTCAGTAGAGAGGATGCGATCAATCCCAAACTTGAGGTCTTTGCTGGAAGGTGCAGGCTGTGACCCTCCATGCATTCTACTTGAGTTGAGGTTGTTGCAGAGCCCCGACGCCCGGTGGGGTTGGTAAGGAGACAGAGGGGACAGTCTGTGGTGGAATCCAGCTGAGGAATCTGGGGTCACTGGTGTCGGTCTCAGGGGTGACCCGGCGGGCTGGTACTGAGCTTGGTGCAAGATCCCCATGTGAGCTGCAGTCAGGGCAGAGGAACTAGGGGGGCTGTCAGGGTCCCCCACATGTAGGATGTCAGCTATGCAGAAAGAGGGCTTCTTCCCGGGGTCCAGCTGAGGGAAACTGGCTCCCCCTGCTCCAGAGCAATAAGCAGACCAGAAATTGAGATGGGAAGCTGCATAGAAAGGAGCCAGGCCGGTAGTATACATCTTCGAACCCCGGACCGGCTGTGGGCAATGACACACACTGACAGAAGATGATGGAACTTTGGAGCTCTAGCATTCACTGCTCCTCCTCCTGGCTAATAAGTCTTAAAGCTAAACCAGCTCTGGGTTATGATGGACCTTAGGAGGATCTCTCTGCTCCTGGCTTGTGATGGACCTTAGGAGGATCTCTCTGCTCTTGGCTTGTGATGGACCTTAGGAGGATCTCTCTGCTCCTGGCTTGTGATGGACCTTAGGAGGATCACTCTGCTCCTGGCTTGTGATGGACCTTAGGAGGATCACTCTGCTCCTGGCTTGTGATGGACCTTAGGAGGATCTCTCTGCTCTTGGCTTGTGATGGACCTTAGGAGGATCTCTCTGCTCCTGGCTTGTGATGGACCTTAGGAGGATCACTCTGCTCCTGGCTTGTGATGGACCTTAGGAGGATCTCTCTGCTCCTGGCTTGTGATGGACCTTAGGAGGATCTCTCTGCTCCTGGCTTGTGATGGACCTTAGGAGGATCACTCTGCTCCTGGCTTGTGATGGACCTTAGGAGGATCACTCTGCTCCTGGCTTGTGATGGAGACTCTCTCTCTCTCTCTCTCTGTTCCTGGCTTCTGATGGAGACTCTCTCTCTCTTTCTCTCTCTGTCTCTCTCTCTCTCTCTCTCTCTCTCTCTCTCTCTCTCTTTCTCTCTCTGTCTCTCTCTCTCTTTCTCTCTCTGTCTCTCTCTCTCTCTCTCTCTCTGTCTCTCTCTCTCTCTCTCTCTGCTCCTGGCTTGTGATGATCTAAGGCTTCTCCTAGTCCTTACTGATGATGGGACACTTGTCCTGGGTAGTGAAGCTGCTTGTGACTATCTCTCCCTCTAATCCAGGCTGGAGTGGGTGAGTGAGGCTCTCAGCACTGCACAGAGCTCTCTGGGTTGCAGAAAGTTTGGCTGGAAACTTGGAACTCTGCACAGTACTCGCGCTCTCCCCCCCTCTCTGATTGGCTGCATGCCCAGGCTACAGCATCATCCCCACCCATCGCCTTCACCACGCCCACTCCCTCCAATGCACTCTACTGCAACCCCGCCCCTCTCTGCCCATCACCCAATCAAAACGAGATCTCCAAACCTCTGACACCTCCCATACTATGCTCTCACAGTCCAGGCAGGTCTATCAGACACAGCAATGCTAATAGGACGAGCTCCTGCTAATGAAGCTTCATTGTAATGATCAATTAATGGCTTGCTTAATTTCCTCATTTCTTATTTGGGGAATCACTTTTATTAGTTCAGCCTCTTTCATAACAGACAGCATCCAGATAGGAGGAAGTGTCACAAATGATCCATTACTTGATGCTTATTCTGCATAATCTTTTATAATTATTTGTTTTAAATTAATAATTGGAAATAAACCTCCATCCTACAAATATAATAAACTGTGCAGAACAGATTGGGGTGATCCGCAGTCACTAGAATACATGAATATATATGTGCAGGAGCATATACTGTGAGGCGTGTACATATCAATTGCTTTCTAGTGTTATCCTTTACTAATTCTACTGTAAGGCTATTCCAGGTATCCACTACTTTTTCTGGAACATATTTTTCTATTATGCATTTTCTGTAATGGATTATCCCTACCCTTTTAATTCAAACAGTTCCCTTTTATGATAATAATTATTATTTCTGTATTGCAAATTATCCCTTAACTTTATTTAATCTTATCTGCCAAGATGTATATGTTTAAACGCCCCTAATTAGTATTAGAATGTACATGCAGCTATGTCATGTAATTGGTTGTATCCCATTCATATTGCACAGCCACAGAATAAGGGGCTTTATAAAATAAATAAATACTAATTAGACCATGTATATCATTATTGTCAATTATTTGTATTCTTTCTAAGGTTAATTGGTGTCATTTTGGCATCATTGTCATTGAATTAGACACATGATAGGGTTAATATTAAAATACATGGGGAGTCTAGCTATTAGTTTATTTTAACCACAAACACATTGCTTTTCTAGCAAACTAAATTTGGGACAAGTTGTTATTTAACCAACAATGACTGTATAAACTGGGAAATATGTGATTTATGAGACCTGTATTATTTTAATTAACAATGGGAAAAGTATTCAAATAAATACTTTTTCTAGCAATATCCATGAGCTCCTAAATAACAATATCTCAATGGATTTTATCTTGAACATAAAAAAATGCAACTGTGATTTTTTTTATTCTCAGATTGTGATTTTTTTTTTAATGAATTTTGCAGATTTAATACATGGTACCTCTCTAGTTCACATTTTATTCTGGTGCACAATTTATTGTGCTATTTTAACAAAATTCAAATTACACTTATGCAGCAATACTTTTTTTATTTAAATACATTCCACAAAAATCATTATTATTTTTTGTCCTGAGTGAATAGGTAATTGGAAAGTTAAACCCCTGCACATATTATGTGTATATCTCAAGATGCAGAGGATTTTTTTTATAAATGATGCACTTTTGTTTAATTTGGTCCAAGAGAATTTTCCAAAATCAGCTATGGGCATTTTTTAGTCCATTATTTTTGTCTTGCCAGTTTACATGTTGTGCTTTTAGGTTTCCGGTTTCTTTACACCTATCTACAGGCAGAAATTTTTTCGAATATCTCAACCCCATTGCAAGAATTTTATATATGTACCTTTAATACAAACATTTCCTAACAGGACTTACTTCTGGAGTGTTAAAGGAATTGCTGGCACAGATTTACAAACAAGAAAAAATACAGGTTAAATTTAGTAGCCTTGTTCTGGTTATTATTGGTCTATGTGAGAAGGTCATGATTTACCTTCCTTTGGTCAATGAAAACTATTAAATACAATTTTTTTCCCAGCCATCTATTGGATTGCACCTACTTGATCTCTGGATGGATGTGTCCTGTGGTGGACTGACAGCCAAATGTGAATTAGTAGCTGTGGTTAAAAAAAAATGTCCAGCATTAATTTGATCCCATTTCTGTTATTTGGTTACCCCCTAGTATTTGGCCTTCCAAGTTTTTTTATGAAGTGGACCTTTTATATGCATGTGTTTGTTAGGCCGCATCCATTTTTGCTACAAACAGTAATGGTGAAGAATAACTGGTTAGCTATAGAAAAATGTATAGTTTTTTTTTAATTTATTTTTTAGTTATTTTTATAAAACAAGTTTCAAATAATTTTATTAAAACAAACGTATACCTTTATAGGGATAATGAGAATATGGGCAGTGAAATCCAGTTTCACATTTGGCCCTCGGGCCGCACTTTGGGCTCCCCTGCCCTGGTATGAAATTCCAATATTAGAAGTACTCAAAGTATTTGGAAAAAAATCTTAATTTACAGGGAGCTGGGCCTTTCATACACCTTCCTTCAGCATGTCTAAACCATTTATGTTTATATATATATATATATATATATATATATATATATATATATATATATATATATATAGTTTGCCCTTTGTACAATGTTAATGAACATGACTGGGCTGTAAAAATAAATCCCCACATTTAAAGTGCTTAGTATAATGCTGTATGTAGTATATATCATTACTATCTTCTGAGCAGTGCTTAGGGAGAGTATAATTGGTCTTACTTTTCTCCCCTGGGTGTTAGAGTACATAATACATATGGATTTCAATGCATAACTCTGTACACTGGTGCAATCCATCTTGGTAGGCCACCACACTCATTCTCATAGTTGCTCTTAGAGTTTTTAGTTAGCCACGAAAAGTATCAGGCTCGATTCAGTGATGTGAGTTATCACTTAACGGTGGTTTTTAACTCAATTTTTTTATTTTTTATTGCAGTCAGTGGTGTTCTGTTACCTGAGATACATGACTCAGGTCACTCCATTACCCCCATTCCCTCTGCTTTTGTCTTTTCCCCATTAAATCTCACAATAAAAGAGAAAATGGGTGTGAATTATGTGCATTTTAACCCTAGAGTAATACACAATACACCTTTTGGCCTTTGTCTGGGATAATAGGCATCCAATGTAGCTATAATAATAATAATAATAATAATAATAATAATAATAAAAGTGTTTAACCAAGAAGATTATGTTCAGTTATGTTCTGGTTTTCAAGTAAGTCTTGGGGATGCTACTTTTACCCAATTTAATGGTAGTCATTTTATCGACCTCAGAAGGATGAAAGGCTGAGTCTACAAGTTAAGGTCACCATGAAGGTCTAATGCCATAATAGAAACATGTGAGATATACATTGGTTTCAGATGGGGCAGCCTCACATCCAATTCTCCACCTGTGCATCTTACACAAACAGAAGGATAGCTAGAAATAAGACCTGACAAAGAGAGAAGTAAAAATGTTACTCAGTTTTAATAAACACCAACCTGCCAAATAGCCCCTCACTCACCCCTGTATAATGAGCCTATACTATACAGGAGCAATTCTGGGGTCATTTTTAAAATTGGAGCAATCAGCCAGAACAGTGCATTGGTTTCCAAGGTGACTGCTCCACTTTTAGAGCTCCAGAATGGCTCTCTCTATATTTATAAAACACCCACTTTATGCATAATCTACATTGCGCCTTATGTAGAGTATAATATTATAATAATTTAACAACTAGGAAAAAATCTAACCTAAAAAATGCTTATATTGTGAATTTACAGACTAGAAAATAAGGAAAACTGATCTATACATTGTGTTTATTAGAATTACAGCAAATGCCTGAAATAAGAGAAATATATACGTCTGAAGTAATTTTCAGTGGCAAATGTGTAATTTGCATATCAAGCCACAGATGATGTCATAAACTGGGGACGCCCCAGACCACATTTAAACATATCTATTTCTCTTTTATTTTACACATGTGCTTGCAATTCTGCCATCCCAAAGTATAGATCTTTTTTTTTTTTTTATTATTCTCTACATCCACAGTACAAGCAATATTTAGGGGATAAGGTCCCTTTAACACAAGCCAGAGAAATCAGCAAAGGGCAGGCTAAGCTTGGTTTCTCATGTGCATAAAGGTCGTTTTTAGTCTTCTAGATGCTGTGGACAGCAACTCCAAGGAGGCTCATCCATCCACTATACTGCCTTTAATCTCAGTGACAGACAGGTGGCGCAGCTGGTATACCAACTGCTCTGGACCACAACTCTGAAGATGCTCAGCCAGCCAAGGACAGAGAGCACAATCGCTGGGGGTATGCCAGATTATTTTGCAAGCTGGGTACATCTGAGATACATAGCCCCCCCCCCCCCCTGTTGTGTGTTATATTCTCCTTGTAATGATAAATCTGTGATAGCCTCCCAAACAAGTAGTCTTTAAATAGCCTGGTGACAGCCAGAACAATACCCTAAATTAGAGAGTGTATCCTGTTTGTCAGGCGGTCCGACCTCCAGTAAATCGGCGGATTTCCCTACCTGATCCCTCTTTCCAAAAATAGGAACAATCTCAGCATTTAAAGGAACCGCAAGGAATCTTTATTTCTTCCGGAGAAGAAATTTATTTAACAAAAAAACTCATAACCAGAGAAGCATTTCCCTTTTTAATATTTGTGTAACTTTATCTCTAGATGCAAGTTGTTCTAATGACGCAAATCCGTCCTTTAAGCCCCCCTCCCCCCCCCCCCAAATAACTAATTATCTATATGCATTGAAAACATAAGTATCCAGCACAGACTTTCCCTTTAATCTTCCTTTCCTATTTGCTGTGATGAACTCACAGGAAGGTATTTTAAGGACCGTAAAAGAAAAATAAATAATAACGATTTCACTTGGCATTTCTCAATTGTGTTGGGGTGGAGAGGGCAGGATGCATATATATTGTGATATATATATATATATTGTGATATACTGCGTTTATACACAAAGCGAGCGGCTCATTCATTTTACAGTATCATGCTTTGATATAGGGATAAATATTGCTATTTTTGTATTTTTTTGTATTTTTCATTAAATAAAATTAATTTATGAATCTAAATGATCATTTCACACCGCTTAATATAGAAATAGAAATATATAAAATAATACATAAAGTAATAAATAACTATATACATATATATATAGATATATTTATATATATATATTTATATATATATTGCATTCAGTAATAAATACAAGAAATAATAAACTACATTTTAATATATTTACATATTATAGTGTTATAATATATTCTAATATAATATTATTATTATTATGTATATGCAATCAATATATAGTTATATTAGGTAAGTGTCTATATGTATACTTTTTTTTTTTACATAAATATACATATATATATATATGTATATATGTGTCAATTTGTTACTTATTTACTAACCTTTTTTTCAAGTCAATCTCATTTTTTTGTGGTATGTTAACTTTTCTTTTCCATTTTTCTTATAAATATATACATTTTGTATTGTTCCAGCGGGTAATAATATCTCAGGAGACAATACTTTCCCCCTCTGTTCACAGCTGTTCGCTACAGATGTTTAGTATTTTTTTTTTTTTTCCAATACTGTCAAACGCTCATATTAATATATTCATTCTATGCGATTACAAGTCGATTTAATAAGGCCATCGGTTCAAAGAGATCCATCTGATGCTTTCTCCTGCATGGAATTAAATGATACAAAGTCTGGAAAACAGAACATTTTTAATTCAAGCAATACTGTTTAATATAGTTTATAGGCGAATTCATATAAGTGCTATCACTTACACACCAATACTTTTTTTTTTCTCTCTGCTTTTTTTAATAGATCAATAATGTAATAGAAAATAACCTTAAAACTTTAAAAAAGATATATGTAAATAGCGGGAGACGCTATTCTGTAGACATTAGTACATGTGAAACCCTGATTTGCACATATCTATGTACAATGTGTTCTAGGGCAGGGAGGGGGGAGCTTAACGCTTTCCATCCCGCAGCTATTTAGAGGGACAATTGTGCAATTACACGCTACACGTTCAGAAAATGTTTTTTTTGTTTTTTTTTAATTTTATTTAGGATCACACTTTATGAAGTATATACAAACAGAAACAAATACCCACTGATTTTTATCAATTATTTATTTTTGTAGTTAGTTGTTTTATTTTGCAAAATTATTTTGGGGGGGTTTCATTATATATATCTTCTATGTAGAATAATAAACATAATAAGGATTGTCACTTTAAAATTCTAAACTATATATATTTGATACAATTTAATTAAGTTAAAATATGTAAATATATATATACATAAATATATAAATATATTTATGTTGTACAATATATATATATATATATATATATAGCATAGTATATTTATAATAAAAGTGGGATTATATATAAAACTTAATGCTGCGGAAAACTTCTAAAATGTAGTGTTTTCCATGGTGACTGATCCACTTTTAGATCTTTGCCCCAAAATTTACTTTTATAAAAAAAAAAAACCTCCATCATTATGTCAGTACTGTCACTTTAAAAGAACATTTTTTTTTTTTTTTTTTTTTAATAAAATGTAATATTTAAAAAAGAAAAAAATCCAGAGCAGAAAAAGACTTTAGGGTCCAATTACAGGAGTCTGGAAAGTGAGTTCCAGGAGATTTATTAGAGAGATCTCTTCATCCAGTGCAACTAGTTAGAAATTCGTTTTCATGTCACATTTGTTTCCTGAGAATCAGCATAAAAATCTACTCAATAAAGAGAGAATGGCAGGGAATTGAGATGGGAATGTCAAACATTAGGCCAAAGAAGCCGAGTTAGAGAATTAATGTTTCCAAAGCATCTGTATTGGAGAATTATTCCAGCTCAGTTCCCTGTAATTCTCTCTTGATTGAGTAGATCCTTATATTTCTCCAGCCAGGGAAGTAACTACCAGCGGAGTATTGTTACTCTGTTACTCTATCTAGCTAGATCTTAATAGAAACAGTTGCAATACAGGAACCATATGATCCTGATCCATTATTTGCTAATAAAGGTATATGAATGAGATTTCACATTCCCAATAGAAGGTGCCTTTCTGACCCTCACAATACACATTTCTAGGGGTGGGATATATTTTTAAACATTCAAAAGTCGCCTCATAATTAATGTTTAACCCTTTGGGCGCAAATGAGCTGCCTAACCTAGAACTGGGTGCATTCTGCGCATGAAAGGGTTAATTGACCCTCAGTAAGTCCCCTTTAAGTTTTACCTGATTTCCCAGGATATCCCATATCAATATACTGGTACTACCATTGTACAGATCCTCAAGGCTTGTGAATGGGGGCTTCTTCCCTCGTCCATTACAATGGAGCAGAGATGTATAGTTACATCAGAGGGAATCTGTAACCCGTTTTAAATGTGTTCTCTGGCGACATCTAGAGACTGTTTGTGATCATAGCAAGAAGCCCGACTCTATTGAGTATTTTTATTAATTTAAAGCCCACAAGGTGAGTATTAGAATATTAGCATTTCTTTAAAGTGACAGTATCCGCTGAACAGTGATTTTACTTTGTATGCAGAGGAGAAAAAAAGGATTTGAAATGATCTATACATTGTGTTGCAAGCACATGCCTAAATTTGGAGAAAAATGGGTTTTAAATGTGTCTGTGGAGTCTCCTGTTTATGACATCACCTGTGGCCTGATATGCAAATTAACTGCTTTTCAATATGTGTAATTTGCATATCAGGCCACAGATGATGTCATAAGCAGGAAACTCCACAGGCACATTTAAAACACATTTTATCACCCTAATTTAGGCAGTTACTTGCAATCTCGCTAACACAATAGATAATTTTCTATATAGTTTTTTGTTCTCTTCAGTTCCTTTAGGTCACTAAACTCTGTAACTGAGTCCCACAAGGTGTCTGTCCTTCCTTGTAGCTTCTGCATGTGTCAGAAGGCAGTTAAAGGCGACCTACCAGCTGAGAAGTGCTTCACAAAAATTTGTTTATAAAAAAATATTGCCAGCAGCTTGATATTATCTTAATAAAAGCAGGCTATAGTACTTTTCAATTTGAGCAATGTTTCGCTCTTTGATTTGTGTCACAATCTGAAACCCAGGATTTTTTTTCAGCTCAGAGACAGTTAGAACTAGGGTTGCATCAGGCCAAGGTTAAGTCTATGGAGACAGTACCAAGGCCGGTATTTTTTGGAAGAAAAGGTGGCAACTAGTGTTGAGCGAACCCGAACCGCACTGTTCCGGTTCGTACCGAACATTACGGTGTTTGGACCCCGAAACCGAACCCGAACACTCCACTGTGTGTTTGTGTTGGAGTTCGGGGTTCGGCTATAAACCGAAAGTCTATAAACCGAAAGACATTCGGTTTATAGACTTTCAGTTTATAGAATAGCAATAGCATTACATGTATTCCATAAACCGAAAGTCTATAAACTGAAAGACATTGTGCACTAGTGATTGGCAGAGCATCATGGTATAGGAGCCATCTGAAGTGCCGAGGTTAGACATCACTACTCTACAAATAGGAAACAGCAATCGACAGAGCAGGAAAAAGGTAAATATAATTTCAGTTTTCTTAAAACATAATTATATTGTAATCAGGAAGCATGACACACGGTACACACGCCATAAAATATGAGAAATGATCCAGACATGTTTCTTTTACATAGAAACATAGAAACATAGAAACATAGAATGTGTCGGCAGATAAGAACCATTCGGTCCATCTAGTCTGCCCAATTTTTTTTTTTTTTTTTTGAGTACTTTTATTAGTCCCCCGTTCCCGGTCTTATAGCTAGGATAGCCTTGTGTCTATCCCACGCATGCTTAAAATCCTTGACTGTGTTTACCTCTACCACTTCTGCTGGCAGGCTATTCCATACATCCACTACCCTCTCAGTAAAGTAATACTTCCTGATATTACTTTTAAATCGTTGCCCCTCTAATTTAAGACTATGTCCTCTAGTTGTGGTAGTTTTTCTTCTTTTAAATATACTCTCTTCCTTTACTGTGTTGATTCCCTTTATGTATTTAAATGTTTCTATCATATCCCCCCTGTTACGTCTTTCCTCCAAGCTATACATGTTAAGATGCTTTAACCTTTCCTGGTAAGTTTTATCCTTCAACCCATGAACCAGTTTAGTAGCCCTTCTCTGAACTCTCTCCAAAGTATCAATATCCTTCTGGAGATAAGGTCTCCAGTACTGCGTACAATACTCCAAGTGAGGTCTCACCAGTGCTCTGTACAATGGCATGAGCACTTCCCTCTTCCTACTGCTAATACCTCTCCCTATGCAACCAAGCATTCTGCTAGCATTTCCTGCTGCTCTATTGCATTGCCTACCTACCTTCAAGTCCTCTGAAATTATTACTCCTAAATCCCTTTCCTCAGATGTTGAGGTTAGGACTGTACCAAATAGTCTATATTCTGCTTTTGGGTTTTTACGCCCAAGGTGCATAATCTTGCACTTGTCCACATTAAATGCCAGTTGCCACTGCTCTGACCATTTTTCTAGTTTAGCTAAATCATTTGCCATTTGGCTTATCCCTCCATGAATATCAACCCTGCTGCAAATCTTTGTATCATCAGCAAAAAGACATACTTTACCAACAAGACCTTCTGCAATATCGCTAATAAAAATAAAATTTTACACGGACACAAGTGTCCAAACACATATAACGGGAGATATTTATGTTTTACCTAAGGAGTCTGTTCCTGTCTTTGGGGTAAATGCACTCAGGAAAATAACAGCATCAACAATGTTTAATAAATGAAAATAAATAAATACACATTAAGTCAAGAACTGACAATCAAATGGCAAAAATCAGACCAAAGTAGCAGAGTTGGATTTTTTTATAACTTGTCTGTGGGTGACACTCAGCTATTTTGGCCTGTTTTCTGCAATGTTATTGTCAGTTCAGATTAGCGACTACATCCAGGGGCAGATTGGGACAACACTATGTATATGTATATTTTATAATAGATCTGCCTAAAAGAAAGACAATTTATATGCCAGTATTATTTTGCCATTAATATGCCAGAATTATTTTGCCATTAATATGCCAGTGTTAGTTGCCCATTAATTTGCCAGTATTATTTTGCCATTAATATGCCCCAGTCAATTTGCCAACTCAGCTACATTGGCCTAAAGTTTAAAATTCCTTTCTTAATTCTCTCTTTAATGAGTCGACCCTTAGGGACTTGCATGGTATTGACGAGGGAACTGCAAAATATAAGGCTTTTGGGCTTTTTTCATGATAAAGGGAATTTCAAACTTAAGGGAGTTTCATCTTGACCTCCACTTTGACCTTGACTTGACTCCCATATGAGACAAGGGCAATTGGTGAGAAGTTTCCCTTTTGAGGTTGAGTTGGGAAGTTGAGTCTTGGTCTCTAAAAACAAACCGATCAACTCAACTCCTCTTATTTTCAGAGAGAAAATTGGAGAAGAAATAACATTTGTGGTTTTAAAGATCAATTCGACCTCCCATCTTGTCCGAACTCAGCCTAGATCTCCAAACTCGACCTCTCAAGCACACCTCGCCCTCCCTCCATCTCGAATGCCTTCAACACATGTTGACTGTGAAAAAATACTTTGTGGACAAGATGAGGGCATGCGAGCAGGATCGAGTGTGGTCGAAGCCTGGTGGTTCACTCGAAGTTTAGTGAATAGATCCTAGAAGATATTTTAGAAGCAAAACAGTTACTTCTAGACTGCCAAGTCAGGAAAACGCACTTAAAAAGATCCCCTGCCTGATATTCAAGGTTTGCTTTATAATAAGACATGAAAAGAGGTCTGATTATATGGATAGGATCCAGGTCTCCCGAGGACATGCAGCTGTAGGATGTCTGTGCTCCCCAACACTACCGGCAGTAGTGTATCTTCCACAAGGCAAGCAAGGCACTCACCTAGGGCGGCACTTTGCCAGGGGGCAGCACTTTGCCAGAGGGTGTTAAAGCACACTTCTGGTGCTTCAAACATTTTTGCTCCCTCCCCCACCGTTCAGCAAGCTTTAGCTCCTTCCAATTAATCAGGGAAATGGGGGCATGTAATGGATGTGGTGGGGTTATGTAATGTAGGTGATGTTGGCATGTAATAGGAGTGATGGGGCATTCAATGTGTATGCAATGTGGGTGTTGGGGGCATGTAATAGGGTGATTTGGCAATTAAAGTGTGTGCAATGTGGGTGATGGGGCATCTCGTAGGTGTCAAATGTGGGTGGGGGGGTGCCCAAATTCTGTCTGCCTAGGGCAGCACAAAACCAAGATACACCACTGACTACCGGTGATACCGAAAGCTAGGATAACATGACCTCTCATCGTTCCAGCTCACGAGGCCAATTGAAGGTGCACACGTAAATAATTTGGCTTTCCTCACAAGATACCAGGGAGCACGGGAAGCCCTCAAGGTGACGGGGCATGTAAGTGGGTGCAATGGCAAGTTCTTTGGGTGCAGGGGCAGGTACTTTTGTGTTTAGGGACATGCCCTTTAGGACAATGGTTAGTCCTTTTGAGTGCAGCGGCAAATCCTTTTGGGTGCAATCACAAGTCCTTTTGGTTGCAAATATAAGTCCAGAGAGTGCAATCGCAGGTTGGTGCGGGGCCCACATTCAATGAATGCTGCAATGTGATGCAAATGCAAGTCCTGTGGGTGCTGCAATGAGATGTGGAGGCAAGACCAGTGGTGCTGCACTGTGGTGCAGGGGCAAGTCCTGCTGTTGCTGCATTGTGGTGCAGGGGCAAGTCCTGCTGTTGCTGCACTGTGGTGCAAGTTCTGTGGGTGCAATATTTTGCTATGGGGGAAATAATGAAACATGAGCACAAGGTATAGAGGAAGGAAATAAAAACAAGAAATGCATTTTCCAATAAAATTTTTATTAAATATAAAAATAAAACTGTTTACATGTGAAGCAATATTTACTAGCAAAAAAGAAGTTTTTTCCATAGGGTTGCCTTATATATTTAGGCCTTTTTTTATTTTATAAATTAAGATCCAGAGTTTGGGAGACAGTCTTACAATCCGGGTCACCTTAAATGAAACATTTCATCAACATGAAGAAGAAAAGGATGCAGTTTCTGTGATCTGAGCAAGAAAGAGAAAGAAAAAATGTATACAAATTTAATGTAGAGGCCATTTATTAAATGCATAATTTGTGTCCTAAAAAAAAGTATTTAGAATGCATCATTAATTAACACCCAAGCATCAGGGGTAGGCGTTAACATTATTCATGGTGGACATTTACTGGTGTCAGTAGTGGGCTATTTAATGTTGTTCTTCATTGACCTTGCCACGGACACTGTTGACCTTGTACAGACACTTTGCCTATTCTGCCAAGTATCCAGCATACCTGCCAAGTGGCCCTGTCTAGGACAGTCCCTATATTGAACCCAAATCCATTTTGTCCCACTTTTCTCTTCTGTTGTCCCTATTTTCTATTTTCTAGGCGCATAGTATTTTTGGGGTGCGAATATATCCCGGAGATCCCCAGCAATAAAACTCACAATAGCGTGTTTTAGAACTGTGGTAATAATGTTTATGTTTTTTTGTAAGTAAAATACTTTACTTTTATTCTAAATAGCTAGCAACTGGCGCGTAGGTTGATTAAAGTGTTCCATTAATGCCCTGCCCATAGTCACACCTTCGACCATGCCCACAAAAACCAGTAAAAATGACCCTATTTGGCCATTTGATATGTTGGGAGGTATGATCCAGGGGGTCCACATGCAACAAATGCAGGCTGAATAAGTATTGTAGGGTTTGCCGACATACAGTATATGTATGTATTGGGGTTATGCTGCCATATCAGTATTTTAATTTTTTTTTGTTTTTAAATAAAACAAACATCAATATATCAATAGATCAATTGCTGAAAAATAAATCAGAAATTAGTGTATACATATAAACAGTCCGTATTCATATCCAGCTGGACTAATATTTGCTGCTAATTAGGTCTCCTTTTGCCTGCTTATTTTTTCTTATCCACAGAATATTGAGTCGTTCAAGCGATTGACGTCAGAACCTCCCAGGGATAAGGTTTTTCAGAGCATCTTGTAGGCCAAGTGTCCACTGAAGGACATCTGTGTCCGTGGCCAGGTCTGTGAGTCTCCATAGAACAGCTTTAAATTGTCCGTCACAAAGTCCAGCGGATGCCCACCATGAATATGTGAAAGTTGGATAGAAAGCTATTCAGTCTACCTCTGTTTAGAAAATTCCACCAGCCAGCTCTTCTCAAAAAGACAACGTGACAGACATCTTATGTGCACTAGGGGTCAACTAGGGGAGCCACGCTTGGACATATTCCTGAGCCCCTTATGGACTGCTGACGTCAACAGAAGACAATAAAACCTTGCTTGCAGGTCCCATCTCTAGGCCAGCTACGCTTTTCCCCCCGACAACCAGTCAAGTCACACTTTCCAAGATAGTCTAAGGTGGTCATTGGCTAGTGAATTAGCTAAGCCTTCGTAAATAAATGCAAAGACATAGCTTCACTACCAAAAACCCAAACGATCCCGTAAATAGACCTCAAAAGCTGTCCAACAACCGTGCACGTCACACTACCCGCGTCAACTGCGTTAAAGACGCCAGTGTGTTTATACAGCACGTACAGCTGCCGATGGAAAAAAAAAATGGGGATTAGATTTGTTTTAATGCACAGGCTCATTCCTTCTTCGTCTTTCTATCTCTCTCCTCTCAACTTCCACATCGTCAGCTGATGAAGTGCTTAAGCACTTAGGTTATGAGGCAGCCAAAATCCTGAAGGCGCACGGTACGAATGACCCGAAATCTGCATTCAATCTTCCGATGCCTATTTTTACACCTTCTGTTTTTTCCTTGTTTGACATTATTAATCGCTGTCCCGCCAAAACCCATTGTTTAGCTCTTCGAGAAGAATGTTGTTATATTGACTGTTTGTGCGTCAGTTCAGATCTCCCTGGAACTACATTTGGATGAAATTAGATAATTTCCATTAAGAGTACATGTATTATTATTCCCCAATGCCAGATCGAAAAGTGAGCCAAGAGTACTATTTCTGTCTGTGTTCACCCCAGGAAGGAACTTTCTTAGCTTTAATGGGATTCTGCTATTGTTGCCGGCCTTCTGTTTGACAGAATGCCAACGGAACTGAAATTTGTTTAGAAAGCTGTATGAAATATAATAGAAGCCCAAAGTCATTAGCTCTCGCACATTCCTTCATAATGTTTATCCTGAAAAAAAAAAAAAAAAAATATTATATATTGTTCTTGGCTGAAAATAAATTGGTAACAGAATCACAAACATATGAGGCTTGTTGTGTTTAAAGATGACTGCCAACAGCAGTGAATTACATGAAGGAGCAATTCATCTGCAGTACACATTTTATAATCGTTTTGTTTAATTGTTTGGGGAGGTGGAGAACGTTCTGGGTTTTTGTTTTTCTCTCTTCTTCTCTTTCTCATTTTTTTTTCAGGTGGTGATATCCAAACTAGTTTTTTTGTTTGTTTTTTTTTGTAGAAATCGATTGGCGCATCTCTCGGGAGTGTGGGAAAAAAATGCCGGTTTGATACATTAAAAGACAAAAGGTAAATAATAAACTAGTATTTATAGAGCGCCTTTCTCCCTGTGGGACTCAAAGATATTTTTTAGCGCATGACCTCGGAATTGACCGAATCGGCAGCTGAATAATAGACGTTATTATGGCACTCATTTTATCGACCTCAGATGGATGAAGGGCTGAGTTGACCCTGCTGGGATTTGAACCTCAGTGAACTTGAGATTTGAACAGGCACATGTTTATGGTGGATGTTTCCTGGACTATATAGGATCTACGCAATACAGTCCCATCTGTTCCAAAAATGGATTAACATTTGGCATAATAGCAGAATTGAATGGATCCGGGGCTACAGAATATTTTTAACTATTTTAATTTTTTGGGTGGCCCCTTTCCCTGGGCCAGAAGCCGAGGATTGAGGGCATTGCTGATCACTGCTGGAACCTGGATGTAGGTAATATTTTTATTCACAGGGCACCCCCCATCACCCAAATGGTGATTTGTTTCTTTTTACAGGTGAATCATGCCCTCACCTAGGCAAGGTACAGGTGGGGGGGCCAGGAAGCAATTTATTTTATTTATTATTTTTAAGGGGCCTGGGGCCAGTAGGCAGTCCTAGTCTTCACAGGGGGTCATTTTAAGGATATGGGGCCAGCGGGCAGCTACAGATCCAAACGTGTTTTTTAGCGGGCTAGGACCATTTGCCCAACTCCTTGCTGCATTTTTGATAGGGGGGGTATCAGAGGTATCTGACCCGACACCAAAAATATGTCACCGGGGGCTTGGAGCCATTTTGGTGGCTCCCAGCCCAGTTTTTAATAAGGGGGGTCTGGCTTCTTGTCCTAGCCATCCATGTATTTTTGGGGGCCTGTTTCAGGAGAAATTATGTCCATAATAGGCAAATTCTTTACGAAATTTGTCTCTGCCCTCCCATAGAACTCTTTGGCGATGATATTTTCAGCTTGGTATATTTGGGTTTTCTCTCGGTTTCATATGCAATCGGTGTGTATTCGGTCATGATGACCCACTTGAGAGGACAATCGGGGTCACATCGGGGCGCGCTGTGTAGCTTAAAATTCGGCTTCCAATATGACTCTGACGTACTCCGACTCTTTCCAAGCGTTACCAAATTTCGACATATATTGTGTAGAACCTATAGAACCATATATGTTCCATGGACCGTCACAGACCTGGCCATGTACAGTGCTGTCCTTGTACGGAGACAAAGCTTTCCTTGCCAATGATGGTGGCTCAGGAGAAGACCTTGGAATCTGCTGCAGCACTGATAGTTATATACGCAAATCACCCATAGTGGACATTACAGCATTTGCCAACTTAAGCCTCGGAGCAACTCAAGCCTAACTTTTAACACCTGCATCTTACCGAGAATAGGTTTCTGTTTCTGGTACGCTGGTGTCATAACTTGTTCTTATAGTAGCAAAGAAAGAAACTACTGGATACACTTCAGTATATATCAGCCACGGAAGCCTTGCCTATCGGTCAACCCACCGTAATAGACAAAGAAAGCGCCAGCTGGGTTGAGGTAGGACAGTATCGTGGCACGATGTATGAGACAAACTCCAGAGTGTCCGTGCGTAAACGTTTTTATTTCACTGAAAACGGCACAGACATATGCTGAGAAATAGTGACAGTCACCAGGTGGATCTGAAGAAAAAAACCCTACGCGTTTCGCGTCCGCGTACTGGCGCTTCGTCAGAGATACACTTGTTCTTTATAGTCCCTCACCCAAAGTCACAAAGTTGGCCGGGACATTTGTTTTGTAGAAAAGGTAACAACCCTAGATTGACTGAGCGAGTTTCCCCAAGTTTGGCTGCAGAGACTGACTTGGGTCTAACTTGGAGTATTTCCCAAGTGTGGCTGCAGAGACTGACTTGGGTCTAACTTGGAGTATTTCCCAAGTGTGGCTGCACAGTCTGGTTAGACTTGGTGAACTTCCAAAGTTCCTCTGCAGAGAGCGACCACTTGGGTCAGACCTGATGACTTCATCTTCAGTTGAAGTGACTAAGCACAGCTGAGCTTTAAGACACACGACAGATGGTAAATTCGTCAACTTCTATTTTTTATCTAGAGCTAAACCCAAGTTATGAGGGTCTACTCAATAAGGAGGGAATTGAGAAGGGAATTTCAAAGTTTAGGCCAAAGTGGCCGATTTGGGCAAATTCTTTCCAACTCTGCTACTTTGGCCTTAAGTTTGAAATTACCTTCTCAATTCCCTCTTTACTGAGTAGACCCTCATAACTTGGGTTTAGCTCAAGATACAAATAGAAGTTGACGAATTTACCAGGATCCAAGGTTGGCACACACATGGAGCATCAAGCAGAGAAGAAGACCTTCAAACTTTTTGGTGCTAGTAAACCAGTACTACGCCTTTTTTGCCTCTCTGGCATGGAAAGGGTGAGTGTGCACAGTTTCATTGAGTGTGTACCAAGACGGAGGGTGACATGGAAAGAGGGATAAATCAGCTCAAACTGTTACCGAACAGTGAAGGCCCAAAGTGAATATGGCAGGACCCTTTGGATGTGATCGAGTTTAGTTTTCCCCATCCAGAATCCTTCTGTCTTTAAGCACTTGGGAAAGTAATGAACTGCCTAATAAATACATCTGGTAACAATCACTTTTTTAATAGTTTTATATTTTTTTTTTTATTGGGAATACAAAATGCACAACAGCCGCAAAACTACAAGAACAAATTCTCACAAATATGTTGCATGATATCCAAAAGAACTGAGAGAGAAAGACTGGTTTTTTTTTTAAGGGGGGGGGGGGTTTACGAGTTTCTTTGCTGCTGTCCTGTGATGTTTATGGAAAGAAATTAGACACAGTCGGTATAATAATAATAATAAAAAGAGGAAGGGAACATTGAGATATTCTATGGTTTGAAAGTTACGTCCTGGAGATGTTACACTGGACCAACATGTAGAGGATGTACCCAAATTACTGGTATTCAAATCACCTTTGGAGGATAAAAGGCTGGGAAATGAGCGGATACCACAGTTGATGTGTCTGCCCCATGGGCTGTCTCCCCCGTAGCCTTCATTCCCTCTCAAATGTCCCTCTTTTTACCCTGCACCCTACAGTCCTGCCTTCTGCTTCCTGCGCCTCCATTTTCTGGGACAATGAAAGTGGGTTTGAAAGAGAATTCTCACAACATGTATGTATGCAGAGGGGATAGATGCCCGATTCCTGAGACATACCATAACCCCACAATCCCCCATAACCATACCAGCCCATGTTCCCCCCAATAATGGACACGAGACTTGTGATGGTACAACAAGGCCACAGCACTTCTTTATTAAACACATATCAGGCTGTATAAACCACCACCATCCTTTAATACTTATATGTATAAAACAGAATACAGCCTGACAAATTGACTAAGCCCTTGCCAGTAAAACCATTTTCCACTTCCACCCATATATTTATATATGGCCACCTTTTTCCAACCAAATCCAGAATCCAGAAGCTCGCCTCCCCTCCTCGTCCCTTGAGATGCCATAACTCCATCTGGCCCATCTCTCCCACAATGCTTACCACTAGCCGACTCACTTAGCTCAGTGGGCACGTCAACTACAAACAACTTCCATGTTGCTTTTAAGGTTAAGGGGAGGACCCGAGCACCATTCTCCTTGTAATAACTCCAACTCCATTTTCCAAAACATATCCCCTACTGGCAAGGACAGCCAACCCCCGCCTGCTGCGACAAAAGAAAGTTAGTACATAGAAAACACATAAACATAGGGAGGGAGGGTGGGAAATTGCTACCAGGTGCGTTTACAGATTAAAATGGCTGCTGGGGAGAGAGGCTCCAGGGCTTTTAACAACTCCCCCCTTGAAGCCCCTCCCCCAGCCCCCGTCAGTCATCTCTTGCCTCCCCCTCGCCCATACATGTCCTGTACAATTAATTTGCATAATTTCCCAGGGTTCTTGTATGTATGCAGAGGGGATAGATGCCCGATTCCTGAGACATACCATAACCCCACAATCCCCCATAACCATACCAGCCCATGTTCCCCCCAATAATGGACACGAGACTTGTGATGGTACAACAAGGCCACAGCACTTCTTTATTAAACACATATCAGGCTGTATAAACCACCACCATCCTTTAATACTTATATGTATAAAACAGAATACAGCCTGACAAATTGACTAAGCCCTTGCCAGTAAAACCATTTTCCACTTCCACCCATATATTTATATATGGCCACCTTTTTCCAACCAAATCCAGAATCCAGAAGCTCGCCTCCCCTCCTCGTCCCTTGAGATGCCATAACTCCATCTGGCCCATCTCTCCCACAATGCTTACCACTAGCCGACTCACTTAGCTCAGTGGGCACGTCAACTACAAACAACTTCCATGTTGCTTTTAAGGTTAAGGGGAGGACCCGAGCACCATTCTCCTTGTAATAACTCCAACTCCATTTTCCAAAACATATCCCCTACTGGCAAGGACAGCCAACCCCCGCCACAGACCCGCTCGTTTAACACCTTAAATCAGCGGGGACCACCCACCACCACCGCCATGGCCTGTTCCAAACCATCCTGCAACGCCAAGTTAAACAGATCAAGGCCCACCTCAGTTAAGTGAACTCCATCACTCCTGAAATACCGAGCCGCATCGGACTCAAAAACCCTATGGCATATAGTCACGCCCCCCACACTCAACACAAAACGAGACACTCGTTTATTCAATTTTACCCGGCTCCGTTCCAGCGCCCTCTGATTGAGCGCACACCTCCAATAATTACGTGGTACCACCTCTGACCACACCAGCGACACACCAGGAAAGAGCACCAGCAGCCTCGCCAGGTCCCTTTTTATGGTATCCCCCAGGGTCCACACAGGGACCGAACCCAGATCATTGCCCCCCAGATGAATAAGTAAAATATCAGGGGGCCCCAACCGCCGAGACAGCTGAACCACCTCGGGTAACAAGCGTACCCACCGCATACCCCGGAACCCGAACCACCGAACGTCTGCCACGGCTCCCGGAAAGCCCAGGCACTCTCCCCCAGGTCGCACGGCAGCCCGACTCCGTGCCCAGAATATGTACGAGTGGCCTATAAGCCACACCCTCCTAGGCGCAACATCTGTGAATTTAAAGCAGAGGAAACTGAGATCAGACCAGCCGGACGGACATAAGATAGAAACCTGCGGGATTCCCACCGCCCAATCTGCCTGATAGCCCGCTCAGCATAACCCAGCCTTGCGGCCTCAGACGCAGCGCCAATCCTGAACGAGTGACCCCCGAACTCCCGGCTTGGAAGGCCCAGGGCCTCGACTGCCATCCGGAAGACCCTGATAAACTGGAATCTAGACAAAGGAGTCGCATCAGCGTGCACCAGCAATGAATTGGAACCGGCCGGTCGGACCAAACCGTACCGGTCAAAACAAGCCACCGGGCATACCATAGAACCGGGGACTTCCCGCAGGGAGACCCACTTTCCAACCCCAAGTACATCCGTCTTGGAGCGCCTGATCAAAAACCTCACCAGACCAGGTTCCCGCACCATATCAGCCGCCAGTATACCCCCTGGCTTCGTTTTTGCCTGGCTAACCAATTCCCCAATACGCAAAGCTCCAAAAAATGCCATGGAAAAGGCTAACCGAAACAGATCCACCTCAAAAGGCGAGTGGCAAACCACCGGCAGTATGTGGCACAGGCCCAGCAACAAAGCCCCGGACACCGGTTTACGGTAATCCACGGAATGAACGCCCCTCCTCCAACCCTTCAACGCCTGACGCACTAGAAACTCCTTAGTCACGTCCCGTAGCCCAGAAGCTCTGAACCAGAAACTGAGGCCCGACATCCGTGCCGTTACTGCCGCGGGCGACAAGCCAGCCGCGTCCCAATGCCACAACAACCACAGTAAACCTTCCAAGCGAGCCCCATCATCCCTGAAACCCCCACGAGCCGACTCCAGATCCAACCATTCCCCCCAAACTTTACCGTAACGCTTCCATGTGGATCCAGCGACAGACTGGCTAACCCACTGTGCTATTCGCCCAACCCAAGGTCCCACAGCGTCGACGGGCACGGGATACCCTCCGGGTCCGCCCATGGTGCTGCCGCCCGGAACGTTGCCCACTGCGAACGAGAAAGTGCATCCGCAATTACGTTATGCACCCCAGGGATATGAACAGCACGAAAGGTCACATTAAAATCAAGGCAGTTAAGGACCAGAAGCCGCAACAGCCGAACTACCGGCGGGGAAGAAGCCGTCAGGTTATTCACCGCCAACACCACTCCCATGTTGTCACAGTGGAAGACCACCCTGCGATCCCGTAACGTAGTTCCCCAAAGGACCACTGACACCAGAATAGGAAATAGCTCCAAAAAAGCTAAATTCTTTGTCAGGCACCCCGAACCCCAGAACGGGGGCCAAGTCTCGGCAGACCACTGGGACCCCAAAATTGCCCCGTAGCCCACGGATCCTGAGGCATCCGTGTACAGATGGAGATCTGCGTTGGACACCTCCGGAGCCTGCCACAACGACCGTCCATTGTACCTGCTCAAAAAACCATCCCACACCGCCAGATCATCCCTTAGGGGCCGAGTGAGCCTGACATAATGATGCGGCCGGCACACCCCCGCCATAGCCCCCGCCAGACGTCTGCTAAACACCCTGCCCATTGGCATAATTTTACAGGCAAAGTTGAGCTTCCCCAATAAAGATTGCAACGCCCTGAGCTGAATTTTTCTCAAGCCGCAAGCCTTAGAAATGTCCGCCCTAAGGCCCAACAATTTATCCTGAGGAAGCCGGCATTCCCCGGCCAGGGAGTCAATCTCAATGCCCAGGAATGAAATACAGGTAGTCGGGCCCTCCGTTTTGTCTGCCGCCAATGGGACCCCAAACGAAGCCAGAACCACCTGGGCCGTCCTCAACAAATGGCCACAGACTTGCAAACCCGAGGGACCCACCAGCAGGAAGTCATCCAGGTAGTGCATCACTGAGTTGCACCCGGACTCCTCCCTGATTACCCAATCCAAAAAGGTGCTAAAGCACTCAAAATAAAAACAGGAAATAGAACAACCCATGGGAAGGCACAAGTCAACGTAAAACTTCCCTTCAAAATGGCACCCGAGGAGGTGATGACAGTCTGGATGAACCGGAAGAAGCCGGAAGGCCGACTCCACATCGGTTTTGGCCATCAACGCACCAGCCCCTGCCGTCCTCACCATCCGAACCGCCGAATCAAAGGACGCATAAGACACCCGGCACAATTCTGCATCAATGTCATCGTTAACCGACTCCCCATAGGGGTAAGACAGATGCTGGATCAGCCGGAACTTTCCCGGTTCCTTTTTGGGAACCACCCCCAGGGGAGAAACCCGTAAAGCGGCCAACGGGGGCGAATCAAAAGGACCCGCCATACGGCCCAGAGCCACTTCCTTAGCCAACTTATCCCGCACCACCTCGGGGTGCTCAGCCACCGAACGTAAATTACGCAACCGCAAACAAACCTCCCGCTCCTGAAAGGGGATCCTGAAACCAAACTCAAACCCGTGCAACAAAATGTCCGCCGCCCTACGATTCCTATACCGGCTTAGCCATGGGCGCATTGCCCCGACGTCCACCGGCGTCATCCCCCTTTCCGCCCACGTCAGACTTGTCCCCACCTCTCTGACGCTTAAAGCACCGGGTGGCGGGGTGGCTACCCCGCAACCGGAACACTCATGTTTGAAGCGACAACCGGCGCCAAACTTGCACTGACTCTCATTAAATTGCCAGCACCCTCCCGGTCGTCGTTGGGTCGTGGCCGAGGGAGAGGGCGAACCCAGTCCCCCGACCCCCCCCGAGAAAGGACGTCAAACCCCCCTGATGCGAGGCTGGCCGGGTCATAATGGCCAGCCACAGCCCCACGTCCATTTGATCCCAACCCAAAGTAGGCCGTAAAGCAATCCGTTGCCGGAATTGCTCATCATAGCGCCACCAGCTGAGACCCCCATAAATCCTACACGCATTCCAGATTTGATCCTGGTAACAAAACAAGGAGCAACATTTTTCAGGGGATTTCTCCCCGATGACGCTAGCCAAGATGGAGAAAGCCCGAATCCAATTCCCATAATTCTTTGGGATTTTGCGATAACGGTACTTCTCCTTTTCTTTCTCGGCATCCTTCAACTCCTTCTCAGGAGGAGGAACGTCCTCCATGGGGAGGAGCGAATAAATTTCCACATACTCGCCCTTCCAAATACGCTCCCTTACCTCCGGTTTAAGATGAAGGCCTAAGGGGCCCGACCAACATAAATACGCGGCCCCATGCGCCATCGGTGCAACAGGGTGTGTCAAATCAGCCGCCCCAACCATTGACGCCGACGTACTCGGTGCCGCCGATGTACTAGGCATTGACAAGGGAACCGCAGGGAGCGCCGCAGCAGTGGCCGCCGGCAGCAACAAAGGGGGCGGTAATAAGGGGGACTGTGGGACCCCCGCCGTGCCCGGTAAACCAGAAACCACCCCTGGTGAACCCCCCGTGGAACCCCACACGCTGCCCATCGTACTATCGATGCCCTGCAGGGCCGCACTACCAGAAGGCCCAGCCACCCGGCTCACTTGCTCTATCGCCCCCCGCAAGCATTGCAACAAATCCACCCAAGGCTGACTAGCAGGAGTAACGGTAGACCCCCCCCCACCCACCCCAGAAAACCCCGCCAAAGGTTGCCCCGTGGACTCACCAGTGTCTCCCTGAACCGCGCCCAGAGCCGGCGTGGAGGCCCGGGAGGCCGCTGAATCACCCGCAACCTGGGAAGCAGGATGGGGGACGTAGAGTGGCACAGCACTAGTAGCTGGAGCCTGTGAAGGAGAGACAGGTGAATACAACGCCAGATCAGGAGGAGAGAGAAGCCCAGCCAAGGGAACCTGGTAAGTAGTCACAGGGGTAGGAGTAGGGGACGGGGTAGGGGGCAGTAAGAGACCCAGGGCCGGATCCTCATCCCCAGAAGACCCACTGCAGCTGCCCACAGCCTCCCCACTGCCCCCCGCCCGGGAGGGTAATCGAAGGGACCCCCGTTTTCGGCCCTGAGGCCTACTCACCACCCTGGCCTGCCGATCCGTGCTCCTCCTCCTGCTAGGCCCCGCATCCGGACGCGGGGGGGAAGGTAGCAGGGCTGTACCGGACCTGGTCACAGCCCTGGATGTCCTCCGTCCGTCGCGCTCCAAGCCCCGAGGGGCTTCGCCCAGCTCCGCTCCTGCTCCGATGAGGCTGGATGGAGCCGGCATCCGGGCTCAGTCGAGCGGGCGGGCGGGACACCCGCCGCGCCCCGCCACGAGGACCCGCGGGAGGCGATGCCACCGCGGGCGTAGCAGCCTGCAGCGCTGCAAACTGCTGCCTCAAACGTCTGCCACCATCTGTAAGAGCCTCAGCCCTCAGGGCAGCGAGCATTGCCTCAATCTCCATGCCTGGGCCGTGAATGAAACACCAGAGCTGCAAAAAATTGCTACCAGGTGCGTTTACAGATTAAAATGGCTGCTGGGGAGAGAGGCTCCAGGGCTTTTAACAACTCCCCCCTTGAAGCCCCTCCCCCAGCCCCCGTCAGTCATCTCTTGCCTCCCCCTCGCCCATACATGTCCTGTACAATTAATTTGCATAATTTCCCAGGGTTCTGGTGCACAATTGTGTGGTTAACAACTGTGGTGTGCAAGACAGGTTAACCACCACACTATGCATCACCCATCATAGAGCTTGAGAAGGAAGCACCGAATGGTTAGTGCATCGCCAGCTGCAAATTAATTGGCGGACGAAACACGCCCTCTACAGGTCATGAACCGTTAAAGAGACACTACCATTTCCATAAGATGTAACTAGATTAGCTGTGAATTTAAAACAAACCCTTATATAAGACATTTGCCCCTTCTTTTTTTCTTCTATGTTTGAATCAATTGCATATAAAAGTAAAAATAAAAATAGGTGTCCGTCTCCAGCATCCATTCTGAGAATTTTACCCATGATGCAACATTCTCCAAAATCTTCCAGCAAGTCTCACTTTACAGCTGTGGCCAAAGCCTGCATGATGATGTCATAAGATACTCCCTGCTCTCTTACTGACTCCTGTGTATCATAGTGGGCAGGACTAGGTGGCTGTGTACAACTTTTTTTCCCCTGCCTTCCAACACAAAAGAGAGGAGATTGACCTGGTCAAACAGGATCATATTTTTGCATGCAATAAAAGCCTGGTGTAGAGCTTAGTACTATGATGGCTAACCAAGGCACTTCAGAGGCTTGGGAACTACATATCCCATGATGCACAGTCAGAACCAGCGTTGATAAGCAGTGGCCCACGGCTATCATAAGACTATGGTGACCAGTTTGCCATACTTAAGTAGTATAAAGACTGGGTAGTATAAAGACTGCATACAAGTCTACTATATACTGATTACAGCCCTGCAGCATCATTTTTCATAAAACAGTGAGATGGGGGTCACCCCACACGGGATATGTAGATCCCAAACATCTGCAGTGCCAAGGTTAGCCATCTCCGGTTTAGCACACAACCAATTGTATTTTAGCATACCCTTTTTTTCTCTTTCAATACAAGAAAACTCCAAAACATAACACAAAGTATTTATATATTGGTGTGCCTATATAGTAGATATTTTCTGGGAATCTAATCAAGGGCAGATGTAGTAAAAAAGACATAAAGCGAAGATTTCCCAGAGAGTAAATAATGTTTTTTCATCACTTTATGAGAATCATTTTATTATTTGTACTAAAAATAAAACCTTTTTGTTTTGGACTTGCTGTATTAAGCCTCTTGGCAGAAGTTACTCTCAGGAGGCCAATTCAAACACAAAAAGTCTAATGATCATTATAGTGTTATAATGTAGTGACTGTCCCAGTGTATTTTGGAGCACAGCGAGGGGGGCGTACAGGACAAGCTGGGATTTTTACATTTTTTTTTACTTATTTTCTTCATTTCCTGGAAAATAAAAATTCTTAAAGGACAACTGTAGCAAAATCTTAACTTATGGTTTAAATGAAAGATTGTATCAAGTGCGGATGATTTATAAAGAAATTATTTAATGAAATAATACAAATTAAGTTCCTTATTGACCCTTTATTCCATATAGTTCTCTCAGGAGGCAGACATGTTGTTTAGAATCTTGGGTCAGATCTTCACTCACCTTGGTTCAGATGAAAACAGATCTGACCCAAGATTCTAAACAAAATGGCTGCCTCCTGGTAGAGCAACGTGATAAACTCAGGCTATTGGCCTTTTGCAATAATGTAGCAGTAGGGGAGGATAACTTGCAAGCTTTTCATTATGGATAAACAACATTATGATCACCGCAGCCTAGAAAAGGACTCTGCTCTGCATGAAGTTATTAATGGGATGCTCCATCCATTTAACCTTGGTATGACCTTAAGGTAACGACATCATGAGTAATAAGACATGATAGCTTGGCCTGTTACCACAGTTTAGAGGCCACAATCTATTTACAGTGATCTTCCTTTCCCGATGTCTTGTTAATTCAGAACACAAGCAATTTTTAAATTGTGCTGCTACCATAGCAATATTTTTTTGTACTAGAATAATTCACTGGGTTAAGGTTAAATAAAGGATCCGGCATATTGATTGTAATAAAAAAAAGGTGCCATACAAAGGCCACTTGACTTTTCACTTCTCTTTCTAGGTAGGGTTGCCACATTTTCTACCAAACAAATACCGGCCAAACTACTGCCTCCCTAGACATAACACTGGCCTCAAGCCAATCTTATAATGGCCAGATGCCACCCCTAAAAGTGTCTGTTCAGGACTAGACAGAATAGATTGCATTGCTACGGTGAGGGGCGCGTTACCGGGGGGGGGGGGGGTTGACTAATGGCGCAGCTGATGAATCAAGCATTGAATCTTGGGGACTGAGCGCAGCGTACGTGTTTTTTGGGGGTGTCAACTGTTCCCCTCCCCAACCCCCCCATTTCTTGGATATAAATAGTGGGCTTGTTCCAGTGTGTTATTTCCTGTTTTGATTCGTGTATGTCTTTTGCTAAAGACCCAGTTGTTATGTGTCAAGCCATCAGGGTCCACAGGTTTTTATCTGCATTTAATTGATGAGTGTCGAGTCTTCACCATTTAGTAGTAAGATATATTATATTTTCTGGTGTGTCCACATTCAACCACTTCTTTTGGTCCATGGCAAGGTGCGTGAAGGTCCATAGAATGTTCCATCCAAAAGTCCAGTAGACTACGGAGCAGAAACATTACTGGTGCCTAATCCAAGCACAGATTAGGGGTTTGTTTACTAACTAGGAACTTACAATGGAACGGCAAAAGTAGATCAAGATAACCAAGCTGGAAAACCAGCCTATTGGGATAATATATCACCAATTCTGCTGGTTGGTGGTAAGATTTGTGACTTGGATGTTATCTAGAAAATAAACCACTTAGGGTACTAAACAAGCTGGTTAAACGTGACTAAGGAGCAATTTGCGAATATTTGTAACATTTCGCGTTTTCGATTTTTTCCGATTTGCGCCTCTTCCTTTTATTTTGATGTAACGCGCATTTTTCCAGTTGTGTTAACATATTGCGATTATATTTGCGCCCGCTAAAGACTTTTGCGGATATTTTGTGTGTTTTTAGTCCTAAACTTGCCTGTTTGTATTAGAAATTTGTTCATATTTACTATTGGAGTGTTAAGTATTTAGTAGACTGCAAAAGGAGCAAAGAGCTAAAAATTGTTTTGCACATAAAATATATATATGTATTTCTATAGTTCATGCCCCTCTTAGGGCTGTATTTATCAAGAAAAAATTGGTGCATACCATTATTTTTTCAGCTAAAACAATGATAATAACCGTGGCAACCAAGGGAACGCTATGGCAATTGGCTCCTAATTTAGCAATTTTTTTGAAATAGCACCTGTTTTTGCCTTGATAAATCTGACCCTAAAAGGGGCACGTACTAAAAAGCGCTAATATGTTTTATCTGCAAAGCTGTTTTTGCTCTTTGCTCCTATTGCAATGTACTAAACATTTAACACTCCAGTAGTACATACGAGCAAATTGCGAATAAAAACAGGCATAATCGCGATGCTGGTGTAATTTTCACGCGCAAATGAGAATTATTTTTCAAAAAATATTCATTAAACTCTTTAGCGTCCGCAAATAAAATCGCTAAATGTATTAGCGCAATCATGGAAAAATGCACGCTAAATAAAAATAAACGGAAGAGGCGCAAATCAGGGAAAACAAACGCAAGATTGCTCCTTACTCATGTTTTGCCTACTTTTTTCCCCCCACTGCACTTGTTTAATACATGACCCCCTTTATTCCACTCAATCATTTGAGTGGAATAAAGTTTCAAGTAGATACCTTTTTAGCTTTGGTCAACCTGTAATGACAGGAGGCTGCTCCAGGGTACCTGTAATGTCGCTCCTGGGGGGTTTATAAACATTTTCCTTCACAGCTGAGACATGAATGCTAACTGCGTATAAGGAAGCAAGCTACTGCTTAACTCTAAATCACTGTCCTTAGTATGATTCAACTCGGTCTCTTTGTTTAACCTGTTTTCCCTTCCTGCTCCCTCCAGCAGGTACGGAGTTAAGCGCAGTCCATGCATTTATCATCTCACGGGTCAGTACAAAAAGTGTTTCCTTCCTTCCGGGTCCTCTTCTGCTTGCGCACTTCAGGGAGAAGAGGCTGCAGAGGTTCTGTGCAAAGGAATCAGGATGCTTAACCCTGTGGATGCCAGAGCCGTGCGTGCAAGGCATAGATCAAAAGGATAAGCCTGCATGGGCCAAGGCCTTCCTCTAGGGTTGCCACCTTTTGTTCAGAAAAATACCAACCTTGCTACTGTCTCCATAGACTTAACGTCGGCCCCATGCCAATTTTTTTACCGGCCTGCCTGTAAAATACCGGCCAGGTGGCAACCCTACCTTCCTCACCTTTTTAATTCAAGTCTGTGTAAGGTGTTCTGTTCCCTGCCATTGACCCCAATGTAGAAAATGATGGCGCGTTAGAGTGTAATAATATTATTAATAATGGAGGCAGAAGCAGCTATTTGAGCAATATCATAATATACAAGACAAGGGGAATGTTTGCTTTAAGTTTATTATTATTATTTGTGCTTTTTTTTGTTTTGTTTTTTAAATCTGCATCTTTATTTTTACATAAATGAAAGGGAACAACATTATTAAAGCTTGAAATCAAGAAACGAAAGGGACAACATCAAATATAACAAAGAGGACACATTGGAGACCATGTAAAGGACTCTATCTCCTAAAAGTTGCATGTTTCTGTGACTGGAGAGAAATTTAAAAAAAAATGATTAAAAATGAGCTAAACATTGTATTACCAAAATTACAGACACATCTAACGTAGGAATAAATGTGTTTTAAATGTGTCTGTGGAGTCTCCTGTTTATGACATCACCTGAGGCACGGTATGCAAATGAACTGCTTTTCATTGGTGAATGTGTCATTTACATATGAAGCCACAGGTGATGTCATCAACAGGAGACACCGTATCACCTCAACATTGTTTTTACTGTGCATGTAGAGCATAAAAAATGATTGAAAATGATCTATTGTATTAGCAAAACTGCCAGCAAAGGCCTGAATTAGGAGAAAAATTTATTTTAAATGTGTCTGTGGAGTCTCCGGCTTATGACATCACCTATGGCACGGTATGCAAATGAATTGCTTTTCAATGGAAAATTTGCAATTTGCATACCGTGCCACAGGTGATGTCATAAGCAGGAGACTCCGCGGACACATTTAACCCCTTGCCGACATTGGACGGATCTAGTCCATCCTGCGGCAAAATCTAAGATCCCAAACACCGCTAAAACGGTGATGCTTTAATGCCTTGAGGTCGAGGCATAAAGCATCACCAATTTCGGGACGACAGGGCACCTGCGATTGTTCCACGGAGCGATTCGCGGGAGCCATATTGGAGAGCAGCATGCTCCTCCAATATGGCTCTGCCCTGTTGTGGGTAGAGCGTCAGAAGTGGGGAAAAAAATTATTTCCGTCGCTCTGATGCTGTTGCTTGACTGTCTCTAGAGGCAGTCAGCAACATTGCAATGTAAAAAAAAAAAATAGACTTAATTAGCTTCAAATCTAAGGTTAGGGTTAGAATAATGGTCAGGGTAACAATTAAATTACATTTAGCATAAGGGAAAGGGTTAAAATTAAATTAAAATGATAATAAATTGAGGGTTAAAGTTAGGGTTAACTTTAGGGTTGGGGTTAAATTTAGGGTTCAGGTTGGGGTCAAAAGGTCACTGTAGGTGAAAAAAACCGAAACACTATTTTTGTTTTTTGCTCTATAACTCGCAAAAAAATTCAAAAAAACATGGAAGCAAGCATTTTTCTTAACTCGGGACAAAATTTAGAAACTATTTAGATGGGGTCTTTTTTAATGATTGTATTTTTGTAAATTATTTTTTAGGTCAAAGTTAGAAAAAGTGTGTTTTTTTAAAATGTTTTCATTATATTTTATGATTTTTTTTTATAGTAATTTGTAAGATATGATGAACACAATGGTATCTAACAAAAGCCTTACTTATGGCGATAAAAACAATATATCATTTGCGTGGGTACAGTATGTGAGAAAGAAGAAAATTACAGCTAAACACAAACAACCCAGAAATGTCAAAACTGCCCTTGTCACCAAGGGAAAGACAAGGTCAAAAGGTCATGTCACTAAGGGGTTAAAACACATTTTCCTCCTTATTTAGGCATTTGCTTACAGTTTTGCTAATTCAATGTATAGATCATTTTCAATCATTTTTTACGCTCTACATGCACAACAAAAACAATGTTCAGGTGAAACACAATTTTCTTCTAATGTGGGCACACAATGGTATCTAACAAAAGCCTTACTTATGGCGATAAAAACAATATATCATTTGCGTGGGTACAGTATGTGAGAAAGAAGAAAATTACAGCTAAACACAAACAACCCAGAAATGTCAAAACTGCCCTTGTCACCAAGGGAAAGACAAGGTCAAAAGGTCATGTCACTAAGGGGTTAAAACACATTTTCCTCCTTATTTAGGCATTTGCTTACAGTTTTGCTAATTCAATGTATAGATCATTTTCAATCATTTTTTACGCTCTACATGCACAACAAAAACAATGTTCAGGTGAAACACAATTTTCTTCTAATGTGGGCTTTTTTGTTTGCAGTGCTGCTAACACAATGTATAGATAATGTTTAATCAATATTTATTCTCTACATTCACAGTATATACAATGTTAAGGTGACCGTGTATATACTGTTTAAACAAACAAGCTTAAGGGTAGAATGATACACGTTACAGTCAGTAGACAATATACAATGTAAACAGATAACATCATTGGAATGCAGATGACTTTTTCATTAAATACAGAGTGGAAGATATATAAAAGTTGTGCATGCTGTAACAACACCTAATAATGGCACCGTCTCTGCATCCAGCAATGTATAACGGCAACAGCCAAAAAATGGGGAGTTTGCGCTGTCTGCACTGGTCTGTGATAATCGCTTCAGTACTTTTAACTTAATACAATAAAAGGTGCAACTTTAGGAGCAAATGGTGGCGGGATATACAGTGGTGTATCTTAGTTTTGCGCTGCTCTAGGCAGACAAAATTTGTGCACTGCCCCCCCCCCCTCCACATTGCACACCTACAACATGTCCCATCACCCATGTTGTACACCCACAACATGCTCCACCACCCCATTACATGCCCCCATCACCCATTGCACACACATTGAATGCCCAATCACCCCATTACATGCCCCCATCACACACATTGCATACACACAAAATTCCCCACCCCCACCATCACATGCCACCATCACCCTCATTACATACCCCCACCACGTCCATTACATGCCCCCCTCACCGTGATTAAATGGAAGGAGCTAAACCTTGCTGACCAGTGGGGGAGGGAGCAAAAATGTTTGAAGCACCAGAAGTGTGCTTTAACACCCTCTGGCAAAGTGCCGCCCTAGGCGAGTGCCTTGTTTGCCTTGTGCAAGATACACTACTAGGGATATATAAGATACAACACTACATATAAGATGTTTTTACTACACTAAGTTTTATACATCACCCAGAGTTTCTTATGTGTACAGTTCTCAAGCTGTCAGAGGTGACAAGGTCCAGCCAAAGGGGCAGCAAATGTAGGGTTTCTGTCATGTGCTTGTATTGTAACAATATTGTGTTACACTAACATTTATTTATATAGCGCCATTTTACGCAGTGCTAGGCACAGAGCATAGAGGGGGACCATAAACAGAGATAGACTGATACAATAGTAACAAAGTATATAACCAGGTAAGGTCCAGTAGTATATGCTCTAGGGTCCAAGTACATCCTGTGGACATTACACAACTTAATGGGGCTCATTTATCTACCTCACAGGGGTGAAAGGCTGAGGTGACCTCACCAGAAGGTAAACCTGCACACCCAAGGATTAAACATTTTATAAAGTGGGTCGATTATCCCTCTGAGCCATCTCAATATATCCATTTCACAGCTTTTTGTGACTCTTTGAAGCTATAGGCACAAGGCTATCCTATATATAAGATAGGGAACTGGGGACTAATAAAAGTATTTATAGAATTGGACAGACTAGATGGACCGTATGGTTCTTATCTGCTGACACATTCTATGTTTCTATGTTTCATATAGTGATAGGAGAAGTCATTTAGTGATAGGAGAACCCATACAGTGATAGAAGGACCCATATAGTGATAGGAGAACACATATAGCGATAGGAGAACCCATATAATGATAGGAGGACACATATAGTGAAAGGAGGACCCATATAGTGATAGGAGAACCCATATAGTGATAGAAGGACGGACAGATTGTCTCCAAAAAGCTGATTCAGTAAATGAGGAGTTACAGTAAGCTTTTTTGATTTTTAAGAGAGATGATTGATTTTTAATAGTTTGAGGTACAGTTAAGCAGTGGTGGGATTTTTTTTAGGGATCTAATGGCCTGGGAGTTTTTTTTAATACTACCTAATAATGATTTCCAGTACGATATACTGAATGAACAGCTCCATCAATCATGCAAAATGCATCTCCTATAAGCTTTGGGGAAAAACACTGGTCAATTAGCAGAGTTAATTTGATTTTAGTTTACTTCCTTGTATAAGTTCTATGTATCTTGAAGATCTGCCTACCCTATAACTGTACACATCATGGAACAAACCTGCAGATGTATGCTCTGTACAGGCTCCTGTGTAATATATGTATGCACACACTGCAAGTATAGTTATCATTCAGCTGGTATTATTATATGTCTGCTCTGTACAGACTCCTGTGTAATATATGTATGCACACATTACAAATATAGTTATCATTCACCTGGTATTATTATATGTGTGCTCTGCACAGACTCCTGTGTAATATATGCATGCACAAATTACATGTATACTTATCATTCACCTGGTATTGTTATATGTGTGCTCTGTACAGACTCCTGTGTAATATATGTATGCACACATTGCAAGTATACTTATCATTCACCTGGTATTATTGTATGTGTGCTCTGTACAGGCTCCTGTGCAATATAGGTATGCACACATTGCACGTATACTTATCATTCACCTGATATTATTAGATGTGTGCTCTGTACAGGCTCCTGTGTAATAAATGTATGCACACATTTCAAGTATAGTTATTCACCAGGTATTATTATATGTGTGCGCTGTACAGGCTCCTGTGTAATATGTGTATGCACACATTGCAAGTATAGTTATCATTCACCTGGTATTATTATATGTGTGCTCTGTACAGGCTCCTGTGTAATATGTGTATGCACACATTGCAAGTATAGTTATCATTCACCTGGTATTATTATATGTGTGCTCTGTACAGGCTCCTGTGTAATATATGTATGCACACATTGCAAGTATACTTATGCACCTGGTATTATTATATGTGTGCTCTGTACAGACTCCTGTGTAATATATGTATGCACACACTGCAAGTATACTTATGCACCTGGTATTATTATATGTGTGCTCTGTACAGGCTCCTGTGCAATATATGTATGCACACATTGCAAGTATAGTTATCATTCACCTGGTATTATTATATGTGTGCTCTGTACAGACTCCTGTGTAATATATGTATGCACACATTGCAAGTATAGTTATCATTCACCTGGTATTATTATATGTGTGCTCTGTAGAGGCTTCTGTGTAATATATGTATGCACACATTGCAAGTATAGTTATCATTCACCTGGTATTATTATATGTGTGCTCTGTACAGGCTCCTGTGTAATATATGTATGCACACATTGCAAGTATAGTTATCATTCACCTGGTATTATTTATGTGCTCTGTACAGGCTCCTGTGTAATATATGTATGCACACATTGCAAGTATACTTATGCACCTGGTATTATTATATGTGTGCTCTGTACAGGCTCCTGTGCAATATATGTATGCACACATTGCAAGTATAGTTATCATTCACCTGGTATTATTATATGTCTGCTCAAATTGAGGTCACATTATAAGACATGGATCCAGGTCCCCAGCAGAGCTGCAGGGGACCTGGATCCCCCTCTCTGACAACAGCGGAAGTCTGCGCGATGAGCGCAGACTCCCCTGCTTCTGCCCGGCACGACCGCCGGGGCTTCTGTGAAGAAGCCGGGTACTTCCGCTTTCGTCACAGAAGTCCTGGCGAGCGTGCCGGGCGGCAGCAGGGTAAATCGGGCAGCTGGGGGATGTCTGCACGATACGTGCAGACATCCTCCATGCTGCCCGACACGGCAGACTATTATGACGGACCAGCTATCCGTCATAATAGACTGCCGTGTCGGGCAGCATGGAGGATGTCTGCAAGTATCGTGCAGACATCCTCCGGCTGCCCCCACTAGCCACCAGGGATCGAGGTAAGGGGAAGGGAGGGTGGCAGAGAGACAGGGGGAGGGAGGGAGGGGGGCAGAGAGACAGGGGGGACAGAGCAGGAAGGGGGGGAGAGACAGAGGAAGGGGGGACAGAGCGACAAAGGGAGGGAGGGGGCAGAGAGAAACATGTGGGGGGGAAGAGACAGGCGAGGGGGGAGTGGGGAGGGAGACAAAGCTGGGGGCAAGGGAAAGAGAGAGGCAGCATTGGCACATAAAAGGAAATAAACACAAGAAATGCATTTTTTTTTATATAATATTTTATTAAAAAAGCAATTTACATGTGAATATATACAAGTTTAACTTTTTTCCTATAGGGTAGTCTTATATTCAGGCTTTTAGTTTTTTTCCTAAAGGAATATCCAAAGTTTTGGGGGTCGTCTTATAATCAGGGTCGTCTTATAATCGAGCAAATACGGTATGTATGCACACATTACAAGTACAGTTATCATTCATCTTGTATTATTATATGTCTGCTCTGTACAGGCTCCTGTGTATTATATGTATGCATACATTACAAGTATAGTTATCATTCACCTGGTATTATTATATGTCTGCTATGTACCGGTTCCTGTGTAATATATGTATGCACACATTGCAAGTATAGTTATCATTCACCTGGTATTATTATATGTGCTCTGTACAGACTCCTGTGTAATATATGTATGCACACATTGCAAGTATAGTTATCATTCACCTGGTATTATTATATGTGCTCTGTACAGACTCCTGTGTAATATATGTATGCACACATTACAAGTATAGTTATTATTCACCTGGTATTATTATATGTCTGTTCTGTACAGGCTCCTGTGTAATATATGTATGCACACATTGCAAGTATAGTTATCATTCACCTGGTATTATTATATGTGCTCTGTACAGGCTCCTGTGTAATATATGTATGCACACATTGCAAGTATAGTTATCATTCACCTGGTATTATTATATGTGCTCTGTACAGGCTCCTGTGTAATATATGTATGCACACATTGCAAGTATAGTTATCATTCACCTGGTATTATATGTTTGCTCTGTACAGACTCCTGTGTAATATATATATGCACACACTGCAAGTATAATTACCATTCACCTGGTATTATTATATGTCTGCTCTGTACAGACTCCTGTGTAATGTATGTATGCACACATTACAAGTATAGTTATCATTCACCTGGTATTATTCTATGTGCTCTGTTTCCCATCATCTAAAACCTGCAAATAAAGTTAATGTATTTTCTATAGCAACATTTATGCCTCTACGAATGACATTATTGTGACATTATTTGCAATGCAAAAAGTATAGGAGAACTGCAAATAGTTTCAAAGTCAACATAAGCGACTTTAATATGTATTGGAAAAATGCGCCTACGTACAGACAATAGGCTGGATGGAACTGTCCCTTCAAATGCTTTCTTATTAAACCCTAATATATGGCCTGTTTATTTGGTTTAAATATTAACAGCACAAAATAAACATCTAGAAAAACAGCAGATCCAAGATTGCACAGATCCAAGATTGCACAGATCCAAGATTGCACTGTTTACAGTGAAAAAAAAAATTAGAATAATAATTAACAGTCATAAAAAATGGCCTTGCGGGGTAACATTTGTAAACAGTCAACACTATAATGGACTAGCGGCTCTGACATTTTCTTTTATTACATAAACAGAGAGAAAAATCCAAGTCACAGCAGCTGTTAACATCATTTTGCTTTTCCTGAAGTTGTGGATGACTGCCTGAAAGGAATTTATCTTCATCTGCCCTGGCAGCTGTGACTTTGTTCATTTTTCCAGGATTTAAAAAGTAAAAAAAAAAAAAAAAAAAATGGAAAAAAAAGTCTGAACCTACCGTCTCTTGGCGAGTACGAAATATTCTACTTTGTGAATGAAAGTTGCAGAATATTCAACTTTTACAATAATCTTATTTTCTTCTGTGAGCGGATGTTTGTTTTTAGAAAAAAACGCTAGCATTTGGAGTAAAGTGGCACTGGCTGTTACAAGATTCATGCTGTTGCTCCCCACTTCCCAGAACCTGTGTCCTTCAGAGGTTCATTCATGGAGGACGTATAGTGGACTTTGGGCAGGACAGCTTAATGATGTCCTATGGACCTTCCCAGATCCAGTCTATTAGGTCTATGCACTAAATGAATTATACTCGGTACCAGAGTTTGACTAAGAAAAAAAACATAGCTTTGATCATTTCACCTCCCATTACTTTCAATGGGGAAGATTCAAACCTGTTTTTTTTTTTTCTAAGTGAAACTCTGGTACCGAGAAGAATAAATTTAGTGCATAGACCCAATAGACCGGGTCTGGGAAGGTCCATAGGACATCATTAAACTGTCCCGCACAAAGGCCACTATACGTCCACCATGAATGAACCTCTGAAGCACACAGGTTCTGAATAGACCCAGTTATGTAAGACTATAAGGAACCTGTACCATAGGTGGTTGAGAACAATAGCAGTAACCCAGATGCCATTCACTCTAACCTGACTATGGCACACTCCCAGCCACTATGGAACAACCCAGCAACTATGGAACACTCCTAGCTACTATGGAAAACTCCCAGTTACTATGGAACACTCCCAGCCACTATGGAACACTCCCAGCCACTATGGAACATTCCCAGCAACTATGGAACACTCCCAGCTACTATGGAATACTCCCAGCGACTATGGCACACTCCCAGCTACTATGGAACACTGCCAGCTACTATGGAATACTCCCAGCGACTATGGCACACTCCCAGATACTATGGAATACTCCCAGCGACTATGGAACACTCCCAGCGACTATGGAACACTCCCTGGTACTATGGCACACTCCCAGCAACTATGGAACACTCTCAGCGACTATGGAACACTCCCAGCTACTATGGAGCACTCCCAGCAACTATGGAACACTCCCAGCGACTATGGAACACTCCCAGGTACTATGGAGCACTCCCAGTGACTATGAAAAAATCCCAGCAACTATGGAACATTCACAGAGACTATGAAACACTCCCAGCGACCGTGGAACTTAGTGGTATTACAATACCAGCGATGTCATGCCAGCTGTAGGTTGGCATCACATCACCGGGTTATTGTTCACTGTCTACAGGTGTTGGGTCATATGTACCCTTCCTCTATCATGCTACATGTATCCTGGTACCATTTCATGTCCAAAATGTGGATGGCTACATTGCTTGCAGGGCAGTGGCCCTCTGACCATGTAACACAACATCAATGATACTACCAGTGCAATACACACCCACTCTACATGTACTAACTTTGTCCACACACCTTGTAAGTGGAGATTGGTGTGAGTCTGCTCCAGTGAAAAAGAAGCAGGAGACAAAGGGATAATGGAAGTGTAGGATAAGAGAAGCTGCTAGCAAAACACCAGGGAGCCTGTTCCCAAACACACACACCGAAACAGAGGAGAACAAAGTACAACATTACTGGAGTGAGTGCTTACGTGATGAGTGCAAAGGGGTGTAAGTTTAAAAGATCTACAATAATTTAATAGAACATGATAAAAGAGGCACACAAAGTAATAAACATTACAATAAAAATGTACGTATGGGAATAAGGTTAAAAAAAACATTTTCTGGCTCCTTATTTTAATCTTTGATTTCATAAATAATCAGACACTGCCTGTGCCATCATTTCTTTAAAACTTTCAGTGCTTTCACTCGCACATCTGGATAGATTCATTTTAATTAAAAAAAAAATCATCCTTTTAACTTTCTTTCATTCAGTCCAAACAACCAAAACACTCTCTAAAGAGCACTCTTGCCACTTTGTACATTATTTGTTTCTCTCCTATCAATTTTGAAACAAACATGATTCCTTGTACTTTGATAGTATCTCGCTCTGAGGAAGCCCTGTACGGTGAAACGTGTTAGGTTTACCACCACATTTGGCACCCAGTTGTCTCAACCAACATGTTTTTTAACCGTGGTATCATATGTACATTTTTATAGTAATGTTTATGACTTTGTATGCCTCTTTTATCAGTTCTATTAAATTATATATTGTATATGTTTTCAGACTTACAACATTATTTTTTAGTGTCTGCACCAGTAATTGTGCACTTTGTACACCCCTTGTAAGTGCAGGGGTCCTGGTCCAGTTGCAGTGGAAAGGAGGGATAAACAGCAGGGAAGTGTTAAATAAATAACATTAGAGGATGGATAAGAATAGAAAGAAAGACACTGAGATGGCAGGAAGAGAGTGAATAATGAGGAGGGGGCAGTATAGATATTTTTACACCTAACATAGTCTATTAATGCAGCTCGAATTAGACCATTATGTGTCCAACATTTCACAGCATGCCACAAACTTACTTCATACATAGACAATTGGCTGCAAGAAGACCAGAATGTTATTTCAACTTGCATCATTATCTACACGCTTACTCCAATCCTAAGTAAGTGTTTCGCTATGTAACCCCATAGACTGGAAAACAGACCAATCCTACTGTTTATCAACTTGATGTAATGTTATACAAAGTAATAAACCAGAACACACAGTAAAACATATATAACCCTATCTTCAAACACAAGACTGTGTAATCACAGTTAATAATACCATAGTTAAACAGTGAGGTAGACATAAACCTTCCAGACTGTTTGGAAAATAATAAAGTTACATATTTTTCAGTCATAAGTATTTATGGGGCTTGTCTCCAGCCCTGAGAATGAGATTTGCATTGAATCTGTTTAGGAAGAACTTCATGGACTTCATAATTCATAGGGAACATCAAAGCCTCATTAAATAAGCAGATAGGATGATTAACATACCACTATTCCTAATACCTTGTCTATTTAACGACGGGGATGTTCTCGAAAGGATAGGCCTGCACATTTCTGCTTGGTTAGAAGCTCTCTCTAGTCATCAAAGAAATATTTGAATAGAGTAGGGGATCTATTTATCAAGGGGGGGGTGGAACTTTTGTAGAACACAGTGCTAAACATGGGGCAATCACCGTGGAAACCAATGGAATGTTGACGAATTTAGAACCCTGGCCCAGAATTGGCCCAGTTTTGTTTCAGTAAGAAATAAATGAATGTAATAAAATAAAACAAGAGTGCCACTCATCAAATATTTAAAACACCATTTGTAGGAGTATACTGCAATGTATAGAGTATTTTGTATATACATGAAAAGATTTGAAAAAAAAATTCCCATAGTATAATATTGTACAAAAGGGGTGTATCAGTGCGGCACTCAATTGTAATGTAAGCAGATTGGCTGCTCACAAATTTAGACCCTCGCAGGACCACCATCTGTAGTAATCCTTCACTGGAATTTGCACAGAGATGTAATAATAGAGCATAAAACGGAGGAGCAGGAGTTAAATAATCATAACGATTTCTTTATTGGAACTAAAATATATACATCAATATTGAGTAACTGATTTGGGATGTGTGAAGGTCTTTATTAGACACTGGGCCTGCTGTGCCCCCTAGATTGTTAGCTGGGGTGGATCGCATTACCTGTTATTCTGTAAATTAATATTCTTTATTATAGTAATTATTTGCTCTAATCACATGACATAGTGTTCCTGCCCAGTTCAGTTGTAATTTTTCAGTGATCTCTTAACCGAACCTTTCCAGATCCAGGCTTACTTCCAGCTCTGCGTCTCAGTGGCAGACAGTAGGAGCGGCAGCTAATGGAAGTCTGAGGTCTACTAGTGCTGACCGTTCCTGTCTGGACTAGCAGAGATGCTTGATTTGGCACGTAATCAGTGTTACAATCCCCTCTGTTGATTAAACCTAGTATTTCTCCCAGTGCTAACATAGATAAAGTTGTAATTGGGTTGGTCAGCTGTTGGTCGATGAATAAAATGTCATGTATCTTAAAAAGCAAATACAGATTGATCCTCAAACTAAATCTACTGAGCATGTTAATTGTGCGTTTATGTGAGAAGCACAATTTAAAAAAAAAAGGTTTTGCAGCTCTTTCATTTGTGCTTTAAAGGGACAGTATCACCTAAACAGTGTTTCTTTTACTATGAATGAAAAATGATTGAAAATGATCTATACATTATAAAAATGTCCTAAATTAGGAGAAAAATGTGTTTTGAATGTGTCTGTGGAGTCCCCTGCTTATGACATCACCTGTGGTCTAATATGCAAATTACACATTTCCAATTGAAAAGCAGTTAGTTTGCATATTAGGCCAGGAGACACCAGAGTCACATTTAAATGACAATGTATATATATATTTTCAATCATTTCTTTATTCTCTACATTCACAGGAAAACAATGTTTAGATGATACAGTTCCTTTAACTCTTTAATAGAGTTGAGCGGACACCTGGATGTTCGGGTTCGAGAGGTTCGACCGAACTTTGGAAAAAAGTCCGGGTTCGTGCTCGAACTTAACCCCGAACCTGAACCCCATATAAGTCAATGGGGACACGGACTTTTGGCCACTAAAATGCCTCAAAAAAGTCATGGAAAGGGCCAGAGGGCTGCAAAAGGAAGTAAAATGTGGGTAAGAGTAGGACAAGTGCCCTGCAAGCAAATATGGATAGGGAAATAACTTCAAATAACATAAAATACATAATTACAAATACAGCTGAGCCATAAAATAGCACTAGATGGAATCTTTGATTTTAGCATGGCTGCCAGGAGGACATTCGGTTTATAGACTTTCATTTTATAGAATACATGTAATACTATTGCTATTCTATAAACCGAAAGTCTATAAACCGAATGACTTTCGGTTTAAAGACTTTCGGTTTATAGCCGAACCTCGAACTCCAACACGGATATACAGTGAAATGTCCGGGTTCGGGTTCATGGCACGGACACCGTAATTTTCAGTACGAACCCGAATAGTGCGGTTCGGGTTCGCTCAACACTACTCTTTAATGTACCATTTTGAGACATTTGTTTGTTTTTCTTGGGGGGCGGGTGTTATTTCGTGTGGATACATTATATATATGGCAGACGTGTCACTATCTGTATGCTTTTGATGGGCGTTAGCAGCATACATTGTCTCTTGCAGAGATAGTGCCATTGATACCTTATTAACAAGATGCCCCAACTTATATACATGACCCTCAAATACAGGGGAAAGACAAGAAATATTTGCATCAGTTCACTTGGTGCAGAGCATAAGAGGGACTATGTGAGACGGACAAAGACAGACCAATACATGCCCCCCAACTATTCTGTTTTAAGAATTCCATAGTTGCCAACATCGGCCATGTTTCCAGGGACACATATTTGTTCCACATGCTGCAGAAAGAGCATGCAAAAGGCAGCCAGCAGTATGTAGGATGGATATATACGCACAGACACAATCCAATTAATTAATCATGGTGGGTCCTTTGAGATTTGCACCCTGATTAATTAATTGGATTGTGTCTGTGCATATATCCATCCTACATACTGCCGGGCTGCACTTTGCCGATGTTGGCAACAGTATCAGTTTTTGTAACAGCGCTACTGCCCATGCGCGGTACTGTTAACACTCCCTCTCCCAAGCCCCGCCCCTGGCATCCCCCATTGCTGGAGGTTAGATGTTGGGAGAGGTCTAGAGCAGGGATGTCATACTGCAGGAGAAGCTGGGAGATGAAAACAACGCTAGTCTCTTATGCGGGAAGTTTCCACCTAGTTTATTTCTTCTGTAGTTTTACATTGAAAATTATTTTTACGGGGCTTCTATATTCAGGGACAGGCAATAAGGAGGGGCTTGCAGAGGGAGACCGCACTACAAAAGCAAGAAATCTATTCCACTTTGTTTGAGAAGATAAATCTGAGAAGATAAATCTGTTTTCTTTTGGTTTACTTTACATAAAACAGCACATTACAGATGTTTAACTGCACATATCAGACCTCTGTTAGTATTCCTATTAACAATAAAAAAAAAAAAATAGCACTTTGTATTAGAATCACACACATTAACCCGGAGAGTCGGGAACAGGAGGAGGAAAATATTAGTTAGTTACGGATATTGTATCTCTTCCAGTATCTCGAGCCTCTGTGGCTACAAATGTTTGGAGGAATCACAGCTTTCTGTTTATAAGCAGCCTGAGTTTTATTACAACCTCACCCTGGTTCTTTCAACATATCACTGCACAGCCAAAGTTTAACTACTGCTATCATTTCTGCTTGTCACTTTGCTTATTGCATATTACCCCCCCCCCCCCCCCCCCCCCCTGCATGTTCCCTTAGTTCCACTAACACAATTGCAATCTCGAAGATTCCAAAATAGAACTGTCTTGTTTTATGGCATTCAGCCAATTTAATTCTCAATTGGGTTGATATATAGCCCAGTATCACTCTTGGCTACATTAACAAGATCCCTTTTAAAACACATTTATATTTATGATCAGCAAGGAAAGATTAGACTGGGGTTTTTTTTTTTTAAATCCCATCCTGGTGACACTAAGTGGATTATTTCTAGAACTATTAAAAATTATATTATAACAATTCTAGGGCACATTTCTAAAAAAGTAAGCAACAGCAGCAGTATTCCATTGGTTACCATGGTGACTGCTCCACTTTTAGAATTGACTTATATATATAATAAAAAAATAAAAACCCTCCCTCCTAGGCATCCGTCTGTGGCCCCCCAGCTGTTGCTGAATTAAATACCCCTAACTCCCCCAGAGGCCTTTTACAATGGCAAAGAATTATGGTATTTGTATTACAGAAAAATCTGGAGGGCTGCAGTTGGATGTCTAGGCCCCCAAAGTTTTTTTTTTTAAAGCTAAACTCTTATGTTAGGTCACAGTAGAAGTTAAGGCCTTGCATTAAAGTATGTACATAATTCAAGCAGTTGGGTCTAATGTAATTACAAAGGTCACAATAACAAACCATTGCAATTTGGGATTTGGCTACTATATACACAGAAGGATTCTCAAGAAACAGTCATCATTTTCCCTGTGTTATGGCAGACGGAGAACAGCGCTGGCTCAGAAGTGAGTCATGAAAAGAGGGAGAAAGGCAGTAGCTATTAAGAATGCTGTATAATCATTTATTCATTTGTTTACTCAAAGTTTTTCAGAGTGATAGTGTCCAGAGGCATCCGTAAAAGAAGAGAAAGAAAGAAAAAAAAAAAAAAGAGAATAGATTTTTCAGCTGTTCTAGTGTCTCGTGAGGCTGGGGTCAGACAAAGAAGCAGGCTTCATTGCCACTGAACTAGGATAGGGTGTTACAGGTAAAAGTGAGGCTGGGTAATTAGATGGCGGGTACACAGTAACTTGGAGAAGGCGTGACATTGCTCCAAACAATGCATTCAAAATGGTAACAAATATGGGAATGTTACAGGGACGGCCAGGGCACTGTCATATAAATTAATAATAATAACAGAGGGGCTATGATGAGTGTCAGCACTACTCCTCCTCGGTTTGGAAGGTCATAGTGTCAGCACTACTCCTCCTGGGTTTGGAAGGTCATAGTGTCAGTGCTGTCACTCCTCCTGGGTTTGGAAGGTCATAGTGTCAGTGCTGTCACTCCTCCTGGGTTTGGAAGGTCATAGTGTCAGCGCTGTCACTCCTCCTGGGTTTGGAAGGTCATAGTGTCAGCGATGTCACTCCTCCTGGGTTTGGAAGGTCATAGTGTCAGCGATGTCACTCCTCCTGGGTTTGGAAGGTCATAGTGTCAGCGCTGTCACTCCTCCTGGGTTTGGAAGGTCATAGTGTCAGCGGTGTCACTCCTCCTGGGTTTGGAAAGTCATAGTGTCAGCGGTGTCACTCCTCCTGGGTTTGGAAGGCCATAGTGTCAGCTCTGTCACTCCTCCTGGGTTTGGAAGATCATAGTGTTAGCTCTGTCACTCCTCCTGGGTTTGGAAGGTCATAGTGTCAGCGATGTCACTCCTCCTGGGTTTGGAAGGTCATAGTGTCAGCGCTGTCACTCCTCCTGGGTTTGGAAGGTCATAGTGTCAGCGGTGTCACTCCTCCTGGGTTTGGAAAGTCATAGTGTCAGCGGTGTCACTCCTCCTGGGTTTGGAAGGTCATAGTGTCAGCGCTGTCACTCCTCCTGGGTTTGGAAGATCATAGTGTCAGCGCTGTCACTCCTCCTGGGTTTGGAAGGTCATAGTGTCAGCGCTGTCACTCCTCCTGGGTTTGGAAGGCCATAGTGTCAGCGCTGTCACTCCTTCAAGGTTTGGAAGGCCATAGTGTCAGCGCTGTCACTCCTCCTGGGTTTGGAAGATCATAGTGTTAGCTCTGTCACTCCTCCTGGGTTTGGAAGGTCATAGTGTCAGCGCTGTCACTCCTCCTGGGTATGGAAGGTCATAGTGTCAGTGCTGTCACTCCTCCTGGGTTTGGAAGATCATAGTGTCAGTGCTGTCACTCCTCCTGGGTTTGGAAGGTCATAGTGTCAGTGTTGTCACTCCTCCTGGGTTTGGAAGATCATAGTGTCAGCGCTGTCACTACCCCTGGGTTTGGAAGGTCATAGTGTCAGCGCTGTCACTCCTCCTGGGTTTGGAAGGTCATAGTGTCAGCGCTGTCACTCCTCCAAGGTTTGAAAGGTCATAGTGTTAGCGCTGTCACTCCTCCTGGGTTTGGAAGGTCATAGTGTTAGCGCTGGGTTTGGAAGATCATAGTGTCAGTGCTGTCACTCCTCCTGGGTTTGGAAGGTCATAGTGTCAGTGTTGTCACTCCTCCTGGGTTTGGAAGATCATAGTGTCAGCGCTGTCACTCCCCCTGGGTTTGGAAGGTCATAGTGTCAGCGCTGTCACTCCTCCTGGGTTTGGAAGGTCATAGTGTCAGCGCTGTCACTCCTCCAAGGTTTGAAAGGTCATAGTGTTAGCGCTGTCACTCCTCCTGGGTTTGGAAGGTCATAGTGTTAGCGCTGTCACTCCTCCTGGGTTTGGAAGGTCATAGTGTCAGCGCTGTCACTCCTCCTGGGTATGGAAGGTCATAGTGTCAGTGCTGTCACTCCTCCTGGGTTTGGAAGATCATAGTGTCAGTGCTGTCACTCCTCCTGGGTTTGGAAGGTCATAGTGTCAGTGTTGTCACTCCTCCTGGGTTTGGAAGGTCATAGTGTCAGCGCTGTCACTCCTCCTGGGTTTGGAAGGTCATTGTGTCTGCACTGTCACTCCTCCTAGGTTTGGAAGGTCATAGTGTCAGAGCTGTCACTGTAGCTGTCGACACTACTGCACATGCACAGTAGACATTCTCTGGTGTCTGAGACATTGGAGAATGTGATCAGGACCGCGGGATTACCGTCCTTAATCCAGCTGGCCCTCCGGACTCCAGCTCTGTCCCGAAAAGCGTGTCAGAGGTAAAGCTTGGCAGGACAAACCCCCTTAATAGTACTTTCCCTGCCAATTCTGTACTGTGAGCATCTATGATATATGCCGGCCCTGTGGAGGAGACTAATCCATTTTGGAGGAGGCGCATTAACACCTGAGCACAAATGTGTCAGCATGTATTAAAAATGTAACATCACCATGATGCTTTATGGTCCTGGAGATATTACTGTTAGCCAATTTAATGGTACTCATTTTATTACCCTCAGAAGGATGAAGGGCTGAGTTAATCTACTGCAATCCCGAGGTTGAACACATGATGGCGCATTAACCCACTGAGCTATCTCATTCTTTTGATCTGCACGTGGATCTATGTCACTAGACATCAGCTTCCAGCGCTCATCAGAAAGTATTACTTTGCAGAGAGGGTGGTGGATGCATGGAATAGCCTTCCAGTGGAAGTGGTTGAGGTTAATACAGTATCATACCTCCCAACTTCTGCCCCTCAGTGGACCAAGATGCCGAGGTGGCGGCGCTGGTGAGTTCCAGTGTCAGTGCGAGCGCGCACATGCGCCTGGGCAGTATGCATTCACCGGTGTCTCAGGCAGAAGAGAAAGGAATCGGGACCACCACAAGCTCTACGTCTTACAGAGGCATCACAGAGATAGAGCTCGGCGGCCCAGCCTTCAAACATTGGGACTGTCCTGTGCACTGTGGGACAGTTGGGAGGAATGCAGTGTAGGAGTTTAAGCATGCATGGATCAAACGTAAGGTTATCCTGCACTTTAGAGGCTATTTTGTTTGTAGCTCCTGAATTGTGATTGCATGTCATTTAATTGGTCAGCATCAATTGTGTAATGGCCTCTTTAAAAACTATATCTGGAATGTGCCTGTCCTTTAATTGCATTTAGTTCCCTTTTAATCTAAAAATATCACCATCTGTCACGTTCCAATCCATTATTTATAATTGATGCAATTCATGACATCGTTCTGTATACATTGCTGTCCCATATATCTTCACGTAATGCTTACTATATGTGTGTACACATGAACCAGACAAGAAGCGATACTGCAGACCTGGAATATTTCACTGTCCTACAAAGTGCTGTGCTATTAGTTAAATATTCAACAGGTTAAGGTTATGAACCAAAGCCAGTTGGCCGTAAACGATGAAGTCTGGCGCTACCTGGTGGAATCCAACTGCACTTGGCTTTCTAATCCTTCTTAGTTTTTTTCTGTCACCTGAAAGATATTTACATTAAAATGCAGAGAATTAAAAAAAACATGAACCATTATGTGAACATCAGCAGCCTTCAAAAGATTTCCCCTCGTCAGCATCTCCACACGAGAAGGCAGCCTTGTCTGACGCCAGAGCGCTAGGGTGACGTGACCTTCCGGTGCTCAATCAGATCAGTGCACGGGGAGCGCAAGAGTGCAAGTATGGAAGGCTGCTGTCTCTCGCACGAGGTAAGTACTGGGGGAGGTGTGAGGAGGGGGGGACTGGCTGTGGCATTTTAATGGGAATACTGTCTGTGGCATATTAATGAGCATACTCTCTGTGGCATATTAATGGGTTTACTGGCTGTGGCATATTAATGGGTTTACTGGCTGTGGCATAATAATGAGCATACTCTCTGTGGCATAATAATGAGCATACTCTGTGGCATATTAATGGGCATACTGGCTGTGGCATATTAATGGGTTTACTGGCTGTGGCATAATAATGAGCATACTCTCTGTGGCATAATAATGAGCATACTCTCTGTGGCATATTAATGGGTTTACTGGCTGTGGCATATTAATGGGTTTACTGGCTGTGGCATTTTAATGGGCATACTGGCTGTGGCATTTTAATGGGCATACTGGCTGTGGCATAATAATGAGCATACTCTCTGTGGCATATTAATGGGTTTACTGGCTGTGGCATATTAATGGGTTTACTGGCTGTGGCATTTTAATGGGCATACTGTTTGAGGCATATCAGTGGGAATACTGGCTGTGGCATATTAATGAGCATACTGGCTGTGGCATATTACTGGGCATACTGGCTGTGGCATATTACTGGGTATACTGGCTGTGGCATATTAATGGGCATACTGTCTGTGGCATATTAATGGGTTTACTGACTGTGGCCTAATAATGACCATACTGTCTGTGGCATATTAATGAGCATACTGGATGTGGTATTTTAATGAGCAAACAGGATGTGGTATTTTAATAGGCATACTGGCTGTGGCATTTTAATGGGTATACTGTCTGTGGCATATTAATGAGCACACTGGCATTTTAATGGGCATACTGTCTGTGGCATATTAATGGGCATACTGGCTGTTGCATATTAATGGGCATACTGACTGGCATTTTAATGGGCATACTGGCTGTGGCATATTAATGAGCATACTTTTTTGGCATTGTAATGGGTATACTGGCTGTGACATATTAATGAGCATTCTGTCTGTTGCATTTTAATGGGCATACTGGCTGTGGCATATTAATGAGCATACTTTTTTGGCATTTTAATGGGTATACTGGCTGTGACATATTAATGAGCATTCTGTCTGTTGCATTTTAATGGGCATACTGGCTGTGACATATTAATGAGCATTCTGTCTGTTGTATTTTAATGGGTATACTGGTTGTGGCATATTAATGAGCATTCTGTCTGTTGCATTTTAATAGGCATACTGGCTGTGGCATATTAATGAGCATTCTGTCTGTTGTATTTTAATGGGTATACTGGTTGTGGCATATTAATGAGCATTCTGTCTGTTGCATTTTAATGGGCATACTGGCTGTGGCATATTAATGAGCATTCTGTCTGTTGCATTTTAATGGGCATACTGGCTGTGGCATATTAATGAGCATACTTTTTTGGCATTTTAATGGGTATACTGGCTGTGACATATTAATGAGCATTCTGTCTGTTGCATTTTAATAGACATACTGGCTGTGGCATATTAATGAGCATTCTGTCTGTTGCATTTTAATGGGTATACTGGCTGTGGCCTATTAATGAGCATTCTGTCTGTTGCATTTTAATGGGTATACTGGCTGTGGCATATTAATGAGCATTATGTCTGTTGCATAATGGGCTTACTGGCTGTGGCATATTAATGAGCATTCTGTCTGTTGCATTTTAATGGGCATACTGGCTGTGGCATATTAATGAGCATTCTGTCTGTTGCATTTTAATGGGTATACTGGCTGTGGCATATTAATGAGCATTCTGTCTGTTGCATTTTAATGGGCATACTGGCTGTGACATATTAATGAGCATTCTGTCTGTTGCATTTTAATGGGTATTCTGGCTGTGGCATATTAATGAGCATTCTGTCTGTTGCATTTTAATGGGCATACTGGCTGTGGCATATTAATGAGCATTCTGTCTGTTGCATTTTAATGGGCATACTGGCTGTGGCATATTAATGAGCATTCTGTCTGTTGCATAATGGGCATACTGGCTGTGGCATATTAATGAGCATTCTGTCTGTTGCATTTTAATGGGCATACTGGCTGTGGCATATTAATGAGCATTCTGTCTGTTGCATAATAGGCATACTGGCTGTGGCATATTAATGAGCATTCTGTCTGTTGCATAATGGGCATACTGGCTGTGACATATTAATGAGCATTCTGTCTGTTGCATTTTAATAGGCATACTGGCTGTGACATATTAATGAGCATTCTGTCTGTTGCATTTTAATGGGCATACTGGCTGTGGCATATTAATGAGCATTCTGTCTGTTGCATAATAGGCATACTGGCTGTGGCATATTAATGAGCATTCTGTCTGTTGCATAATGGGCATACTGGCTGTGACATATTAATGAGCATTCTGTCTGTTGTATTTTAATGGGCATACTGGCTGTGGCATATTAATGAGCATTCTGTCTGTTGTATTTTAATGGGCATACTGGCTGTGACATATTAATGAGCATTCTGTCTGTTGTATTTTAATGGGTATACTGGCTGTGGCATATTAATGAGCATTCTGTCTGTTGTATTTTAATGGGTATACTGGCTGTGGCATATTAATGAGCATTCTGTCTGTTGTATTTTAATGGGTATACTGGCTGTGGCATATTAATGAGCATTCTGTCTGTTGTATTTTAATGGGCATACTGGCTGTGGCATATTAATGAGCATTCTGTCTGTTGTATTTTAATGGGCATACTGGCTGTGACATATTAATGAGCATTCTGTCTGTTGCATTTTAATGGGTAAACTGTCTGTGGCATATTAAGTCTTGGATTTGCAATGAGGGTAAAGGGACAAGTCCTGGGGGAGGCAATCCTGGATGTGCAATACAGGTGATGGGGCATGTCCTGTGGTGTATTTAAATCAATGGCATGACAAACAAAGACCTGGATAAAATGACTTTTGGAGGTTAGGGAGGCTAGAGGGAGATATGGGGGGGGGGGGGGGGAATATTTTTCAGTAAGGGGCCCTGAAATTTCTGATGGCGGCCCTTCCTACATGCATTCTTAAACCACTTCACTGCCTCTAGCATTTCTGCTGGAATGCTATTCCATGCATCAACTACCCAATATATACATAGGTACACGCCATGCTTATTTTGTATGGGCGTAAACACACTGATACCTGCAGGGGTGCTGAATAGTTGCCAACTGTCCCATTTTTTTCGAGACAGTCCCGCAAAGATGGAGCCTATCCGGGCTCTGTAAGTGTCCTTTCCCATTGCAAAGTAGTTCATTTACATATCAAGGTCACAAACGGACACATTTACAACACATGTTCTCTTAATTAAAGCATTTGCTTGCTAACACAAGTTATATATCATTTTTTTTAGATTTTTTTGAAATGTTCTCCATTCACGGCAATACCATTGTTTAGGTGACAGAGTCCCTTTAAATACAGCTGGCCACCTCTGTCTTTCCAGCTGGGAGATATTTGGTTGACACATGATAAGTAGTAGCGTAGCAGTGATGCATTTCACCCTTCACAGTATATTTTACACAATGATCCAAAGACTTAACACTGTGTACTGTGAAAACCAACAAGGCTGACCTGATTGGTGGCATATTTACTCTACCGCACTCCCAAATACAAAAACCATTGAGAGTTCACCTCTTCACTTGTGTACCCGAAGGGAAAACATTTGCCAATTACTGTCACATTGTTATTGTACTGCTAATACTGTCTGTGTATGTTTTATTGTCATTAAATTATCATGGAAAATTCTCTTTTTTTTTTTAATAGAACATTGTGAAATTCCATGCCACAGTTAAGCTTAGTAATAAAAAATCTTCTTAAAAGTATAATCCCAGGCAGATGTTCAGTAATCTCTCAAGCGGCTTAATTGTCTATACAAATAAGAGAACGTCTAACTGTACGTACATAGACGATTTTTTTTATTTTTTTGTTCGGGGGCAGATTGCTTATAAATGTTCAGAGTTTTTTTGGAGCAGGAGTGCAGATAATGGCATTGATTGGTTGTATTGAAGGGCTACAGTCAATTTGCAGGTGACAATAACCATGATTAGAAAGGAGCAAAACCTTAGACAACATGTTCCTGCAATTATACAATGGGGGCTATCTAATAAAAGGTTTCATCGCACTATAAAATGTGCAGAGACAAAGCTGGTGAAGAGCAGAGTTGACCCTGCATAATGGATAGGGGTAGACATCAGCAATCTCCGTGGTGGGCACATTAATGATGTTCTATGGACCTTGTACATATCCCTGATAATGAATGAATTGCATACATTTCTGTTTCTAGCTGGAGGGGCTCAACTGGCCGTGGATAAATCTTTAACATTTTCTCACTGGATTATGCAGGGCTAACTTATACATTTAAATTTAATGACACAAAAATAACAAAAAAGTAACAGGTTCTCTGCAAGAGATTGATAGTGAAAATACTTCCAAAGCATTATTGGAATAAAACAGGCGTGTGCCCCTGCTGCCACTGATGGGACTGAAGCTTGATATGTGTGCATAAATAATATACCTTATATTTATAAATATAACCTTTGATAAGTCCAATTAAGGATGAAACGTGTCCATGAGCAGTTCTCTGGCTTCTGCACCTCTGTCCTGAGCTGTGTTTAAAGACTTGCACAGTGTGCATGCGCTCCAAGGAGTCCATCTTTAAAATGGATTAAAAGGAAAAAGGTTATCATTGTTAACTGGATTTGCATAGGCCTACCCAGAATTCCTTGCAGTGGTGGTGGTAGCACTGTGAATGTGTGATATCTGAGGGGAAAGCAGGCCTTCTGGCTTATTTGGTGCCCACTGAATTTCAGGTGGAGGGGTTTTTCCATCACCTTTAGTCCACCATTAATTAAATGGTTTATTCTTCTAAAATAATGTGTCCAGGCCATGCTCCCCGTGGGTTACAGAGACATGTATATGTAAGGCATGAGAGGGGCGGTATTAGCAAGAAGCACTGCACGTCAAACAGGAGATGACTGGATTTCAATGATTGTTGCCTATTTACAGGTGTGTAACTTCCAGCTCAGCGGAAAGCCTAGCTGCGTGATGCCTTTTGTGTACAGACATTGCTTTACAGCCAGGCGTATTCACCTAGCACCAGCAATTCACAGAGCTCCTTGCATTGCATTTAAAGGGGTACAACAAACTCAATTAGAGGAACAGAGCCGCCGAGGAACCCTGTCAACAAGCTAAGAAGGATATGTCTTATGGGTGCAAGGGTACAGTTTGAAAAAACCAAAGAAAGAGTAGATCAAGTGCATTGTGGGGTCTCTGCTCCATAGGAAGGAGTGGCTCTTGGTCCCTCTTGTGTCCCCCGCCAAGGTCTTCCACCACCTCCCAGTGTCCTGTCAGAGAGCCACGTGGTTGTGACATAGGCCAAAAAAGTCACAAAGGGTACAGACAGCTGGATAAAAGCAAATTTCCTTTTTATTAAGTGTAATATTAAGAGTTCAACTCAATCCAATTTTTTTCTTCCCAACCTAAATTTCTGTGTTACTATTACCATTGTGCAACACAATTAATTTAAATATAACACCCCAAAGAATTTCTTTAAACACAAAATAGTAAAAGACATGTATTACAATGGAATCGATGAAGTAGGAGAACAATTGTACAATAGGAATCTAACTCAAGAACCAATCCAAATTCTCAATGGAACGACATCACCTAAATATATCCTTTATGGTAAAGAATAATAAAAAAAGGATCTATACATTGTGTTAGCAAAAGTGCAAATATTTTGAGAAAACTGTGTTTTAAATGTCAGTGGTGTCTCACGATGATGACATCGCCTGTGGCTTAAATATGCAAATTAAAAATTTGCATATCAAGCCACATGTCATAAACAGGAGACTCCACAGATGCACTTAAAACATTTTTCCTAAATGTATACAACTGCTAGCATTTCTGCTGACACAATGTATAGATCGTTTTTTATTTTGCTCATTCACAGTATGAATAATGATTAGAAGACAGAGGCCCTTTCTCAAGCGTAGGCTTCATAATCACCCCTCTATTCGTGTTTCCTATTTTCAGGTAGGAAGGGTGACATTTACACTCCTTTAGGACATAAGGTCTGAATACCATGTTCTGAAAGGTCTACACGTTTACTTCACAGTCAGGGGGGGTAATGTTGACTCTTGTCTGATTAAGATCCAGCTCTAGTTCTATTTTGATAGCAAGGTGACAGTTCTCCTGGTTTGACCTTGGATGGGAAGGTGACATACCTCAGAAGTAGAATGATCCTTTTCACTTGTCAAAGATTATTCTCCATAACAGCGTATAACATTGGCCAGGTAAAGAGATCCACTGATCTTTTTTTCTATGACATGGGGGTCTTCTGTCCCCAGTTTCCAGTTTGTAGATTCACAGCTCAGGTTTCATTTCTATTGCACAGATTGGTCAATCCTTTATGCCCCTGCACTATACAGGAACAGCTGGCAGGGAGGCAGAGGGGCAAATAACCCTTAGCTGCTCCTCCAATCTAATCACCAGTAATATTACACCTCTCCCTGCCCTGGAGATTGTGTCTACATCATGACGAGAGTACATTTAGCCCTCCTTTTCCATTATGCCTTTGCCTGTGTATAAGGTACATCATGTTTTGGGATTTTTGTGTTATATCCATCTACCAATGTGTTACGAACATGACATATGAGAACATTTTTCTGCTAATTTTTGATGTTCAGTTTAAATGTGCGGGAAGGAGCACTGAGAGGAGGGGGGGGGGGGGGGGGAATCCAAACTTTTAATTACCTTGTCAGTTGTAAAGTCTGGGAATGACGGGATTTAAAGTATATGTAGGGAGACCCACATTTAAAGCCACAGGACACATCGTAAGCAATTATTACCTCCTGTTGGCCATGTTTTCAGTCATTAATCGCCTGACTGATACCTTGGGATTGGATCAGTATAAAACCTGTATCAGTTTTCATTTTTTTATACTTTAGTTTTACTTTTCACTCCATGGTAGCCCGATATGCTTTTGTATAGAATATCTACACATTGCACTGATGTGTATTTTAGATTTAGAATATTGTTGCTAAAATTGTTATTTTGTTTAGCACTTTATTAAAACATTATCTATTTATTGACATGTCAATTTGGTGGTTGGTTAATAGAACAAACTTCTCCTGATATACCTTGGGCATGTTTTTTTTTTTTTTTTATACATTTGCTCTAAAACCTAATTTACATGATCGAGGTATCATGTAATAGCAACATTTGGGACACTAGTGCACCGCAATCACTGGCACCTGCAAAAAACTACAGTAAAACATGTAAACATGGCATATTTGTAAGGACAAATATTAGAAATTATTTAGATAAGATCTTTTTTTTACCATTTGTAATTGTGACAACTGGACTGGCCATGCTAGAACCCCTCACCCACTGCACCGACAAGTGATATGGGGCAAATCTGGTATGGCGGAAAGTGCAGGTGTATTGCTCTGGTGGTCTCATGTGGATACCCTAACGTATTCACATGTATAAAGGGAACATTACATATCCACAGTGGAGAATGGTTCATTGCCCATCAAGGTTGCCATCCACACTGTGGATATGAAATGACACTGTAACACATGTTATCTGATTACATATAACCTAACAGATGTATATGGCGAACAATAAGCAGTGATATGATGCCATATAGCTTGCATGCTATCACTGGTATCATTAAACCAGAAGAGCTGTTATGGCAGTCTGTAAAATAATATATATTTATAACTTTTTATTGGATTTTTTTGGAGTTATAAATTGGGTATGTTTTACTTTATATTATTGCATTTATATGTCATACGTATTGTAAAAATATATATATATATGCCTACATTAATATTTAAACTTTTTTATATTATTGTGTATATTTTATGATGTATTTTATAATATTATGTCACATATTATTGTATTATATATATATAACAGATATATTGATTAAAAAAATACATATCTTGCTTATTATTTAATGAAATATGGCTTTTTTGGCTTCTATTTCTGGGGATATTTGGCTATGTTTTTTTTATTTTTATCAAAAAGGTAACCTCGAACGCCCCAAATGAAATAATGAGAAGTCCAAGGCTAGCAATTTGGATCAGCTAAATTCAGTTTGTATTCGTCTGAATTCTGCTATATTTTGCCAAATTTTGTCAGGATTCAGTGTTAAGCAAAGAAGTAATATTTCAGATCTGATAGTTACTCTTTACATGATGCAGAACTTGTAAAAAAACAAAAACATTTTTAGATAGCTACGGTCGCCTCTGTTGGTGAAAACGAAGACTGTCAGCGACAGTCACAGCCATGATGCTTCTTGGGGGAAGTCATGGCTGCTGGTCAGAGATTACACATGCATGCATCCTCATACTATTTTAACTTGTGCGTCCAAATTAAAACGCAAGTCAAAAAAAAATAGTTTAGTGACTTTTTCAAAGATGGCCTCTCAATTTTTGTTTTTTTCTAACGCCTCTTCTCCTCACTCTGTACGGCAAGCTGTCTAAATATAAAATCCACTGTAAGATAAGAAGCTCCTTTTTAGTATGTATAAGTAGAATACATTGTTTAATTCCCATCAGGTTGCAACAAACACCAGGTTTAGACCCTTTTTTATATATTTTTTAATCTACTGACAAATGATGTAGCAATGTAGAATCGTATTTTATTTTGTTGAATTATTGTTCCCTTTATTTCCTTTGCATGTGACTACTCTAAACCTCAACAAGTGTCTTGTAATAGAAATGGCCCAGGAAGGCTCAAATTGAGGGTATTTAAGATCAGCTCCTTCATCCCAAGACAGTGACTGCAGAAAGACAAAACGATACAACATTAAACTAGAATGAAATTTAAAAAAATCAAATATTAATACTGATTCTTCAGAAAAAAGAATATAAAGCTCCCTGGCCCCAAATGACCTGTCATTACCGTAAAAAAAATCATTCCCATATTCAGTTATATGACTGGTAGGCACCAAACCGAAGGACCTGTAACAAAGTATAACATACAAGAGCGCGAGCGATCGGGTAAGAATTGGTTTGGGAATGACGGCTCAGTAGGTTATCTTGTACACGGGGTCGCCCACTTTAACCGTGCCATTTTGTTTTATCCTTACAAACTGTCCAAACAAAGGAGATGATTTGTAGACTTCCTTGTCCGCGGGATCACACAGGCGATAACTGGGGAGGAAGAGACAAGATATTATGACTATACAGAAACGCGTGAGTGGGAAAAAAAATTTAAAAAAAAAAAATCGATGTCACTGGAGCTGGACACTGAAAACGTAGGGTGAACTACACAATTTACATTGGGTGCAACTAGACTGAGCAGGTCATGATGTCATATCCTGGTGACATTACGCAGTGCTATCCGGGCCCAGGAAGTGGTCAGAGCAGTAAATAATAATAACAAACAAGCCAACAGTAGTGACTTAAACGTTACTGTTTTCTCGTACTACACCACCAAGGTGTGTCTCAGAGAAAGGTAGGGTACTAGTGGTGGGACTTGTGGGGGGGGGGGGGGGGGGGGGAATAGTGTCAGGAAGAGATTGATCCAGCACTGGGCCCCTGAATAATATTGTTCTGCCTCTTGTCCCAATTTCTTTATAAAATGCTACACCACTTCCTTTGCTTTGGTAACAGGGGTGCTCAACTGTAAGCTCGTGGGCACAGGACCCTCCTGCCCTTCTGTATCAGTGGTACCTATACTTCGGTCATGCAATGTTTACTGTATGTGCGCTGGTTTGTATCCCTATTGTGGATGTGCTGGTGCTTTATAGAAATAAATTAATACAAAGTAAATAATAATAAAAGTGTATCCCTCTCTCCTCGGGTCTCACAAAAGTAAATAGAGCACCCCCTGTGAATGGTTATAACCAATGGTACCCCTGTATCTAGCAAAAGGGTGCAATGAGTAAAATTGAAGGAGTGCTTTGGCCCTCAGTTAGTGTGTATATAATGGGAGGTTTGGCCTGCAGCTAGATATTCTCGTGTTGAAGGGAGAATATTGTAACAACGAAGGCCACAAAAAAAAAATGGAGATTTGGCAATTAAACGCAATGTTGGAAGTTGAAGAGAAGTTCTAGCAAGCTTATTTTCTGTATGGTGTACATGTATAGAATAATATAGCAACGTAGCTATGTAGAGTTTAATTTTATATTGTTGACACATAATAATTCTCTGTCTCTCTCGACATTCAATAAGGAGGGCTTTGAGAGATAAGCAGGACTGCTGGGGGCATAGAATACAGCACAGAGGAGCTGTGACAGAGAGAGCAAGAGGGGCAGGTGTAGAGGTTAATAGTTAATGAATGATATATACTTGTATATGTGTATATATATACACACAAATATACAAGGAGAAAGTGTCAGCTGAAATAGCCGGACAGAGGCAAAACGTCTTCTTAGTATAAATATAGCAACGTTTATTAGGTCCAATAGACAATACAATGGCTTGTATATATGCCTTTTGTCAGGATATTGTTTATCTGAGCCAGGAGTAGTCTCTAAGTGTTCCAATACCCAGAGGAGGCAGCATAGTAAGTGTTCACTAGTTCACGAGGCTGGAGCCTGTCATATCTGTGTGTAAGAGAGAATAAATGGCCAGGGAGCTGTGAACACAGAGATGAAGTGTACGTACCTGCGCAAGGTTTCCAGGGGCTCTTTCATATTAATGATTCCTGTATCGGGGTCCACGGTAGTCAGAATGCACCTGTACAGACCAAAGAAAAACCAACTTTTCATCACTGTTGCTTTCATGTTTATTGTGGATGTTCTAGTTGTGTACAGGATGGTATACAGGATTGTGGGATATACACACACACACATCCAAATACACTGACCTTGGGCAAGGCATTACAGACTTTAAGATCACATCATTACCAATCTGCATTTCTTTCCAGGAATCCTGTAGGTTATCAAGAGAAATAAAAAAAAATTAAATGTAAAAAACAACAGCATAAAAAAACAGAATGACGCCTTTAAACCAACAGCTATAGAGGGTTCTACATGAAGAAGCAGCCTGGGGCAGTCCTACTGGAATATTCTATTGGTTTTGTTCCTAGACCTTGCTACAATAAACTGCTCTTAATATGCAAATTCCTACCTGTGCTAAATGAATTAGTCTGTAATGTTATATCACTTTTTTAATTATAGGTTTTTATTGAGTCATACAAATAAAACCAGAGCATAGATTGACATAGTATCAACACAGCAGGTCATAACACATACGATAGCCAGTCATCTTAAGAGAGGTGACTCCTAAATATTGAAATATTTTGACAATAGGTGACATAACTAATATACCGTATTTATCGGCGTATAACACGCACTTTTTCTAGGGGGAAAATGGTGTGTGCGTGTTATACGCCGAAAAAAAAAAAATCTAAAACTTACCTCGTTCCTGCTCTGTCCCCCGGTGCTCTGAAGCTGCGTGGCTGCGAGGGAAGCGTTGTGAGCTCCCCTCCAGCCGCGCAGTCAAAGTGTGTTTTTTTTAAAACAAACTTTATTGTTCCGCGTGGCTGGAGGGGAGCTCACAACGCTTCCCTCACAGCCACGCAGCTTCAGAGCACCGGGTGACAAAGCAGGAACGAGGTAAGTACTGGGGTCTGGGGAAGGAGGGTGGCATAACGAGCATACTAAGGGGCAATATCCTAGCATATTACCTGGCATATTACATGGCATATTGGGGGCAATATCCTGGCATATTAAATGGCATATTGGGGGCAATATCCTGGCATATTAAATGGCATATTGTGGGCAATATCCTGGCATATTACATGGCATATTGTGGGCAATATCCTGGCATATTAAAATGGCATATTGGGCTTCAAAGTTCTTTATTTGAAATTAGTTTTTTTTCCTGAAACTTCCTTCTTAAAATGAGGTGCGTGTTATACGCCGGCGCCTGTTATACGCCGATAAATACGGTAAATGGTGCACGTGGGCTTCATAGGGCAGAAGACCAAGATTTTGTCTAGAATTGTTTCCATGCCTAAAATTACGAGACCCCTCAAAACTCAGTATAGTACAACAGGGTATCTAATAGTATCCGCACGGGTATAGTAGCATCTCACATCGCTTGGGGGGATATCAATGGTGCTTAGAAGCCCAATTTGCACCAGATGATACATAGAAGAAGGTGAAACAGGGAAACAAGAGAAGGGAACTCAAAAGGAAAAGGCAGAAAAGTAACAGAGGGGAGAGAGGGTGCTCCAAGAGAGGATGCACCGGCAGCATCGAGCCGGAGCTGCACAAAAAATGGGCCTTGGCATCGAGAAAAGGTAAACCAAGAAAAAAAAATTGCTGCTTCCTCTAGGCGAGGGCGGCATGCCCTGGAGGGGTCAGAACGTGGCCACCATGTGTCCAGCTGATTGGGAATGTAGTGTCCGAGCAATGATAGAGCCGTAGAGAAAGTCCTGTTGAGGGACGAGTCTACTGGAACAAATATCACGGGTCAGCGGCAGGGACATCAAGCTGTGGAAGGGCTTAAATCTTTCAAAAATCCTTGCGACGGCGGACGGGTCTTCACTGGTAAGGATCTTATTGTCCTGGCTTACAGTGAATGGGGTAACCCCCAGCGGAATCGGATAGCACGAGCTCGCAGGTGAGCCATCAGGGAGGATATGGACCTCATCCACCGGAGGGTCTGCCTCCCTTGGATCCCTGCCACCCTTTAAATGAACTATGACGTCGCGTGGGGCATCTGGGAGGTGCTTTAGCGGCTTTTCTAATGCGATGGCAGTTTATAATTTTTCTCGGGTCCACATCTGGTTGGATATGGGCAAGTATTCTTTTATGGTAGGTGGGAAGTATATTGGGCCTATATAAATAAGGTAGTAACATTACAACTCCATAGTTTTCCAACATCAGCCATGTTTCCACGGACACCCATGTATTCCGCATGCTGCAGAAAGAACATGCAAAGTGCAGCCTGGCAGTATGTAGAATGCAAACTATATTCACTGACACTATCCAATTAACTAATCAGGGCAGAGATCTTGTAGGACCAGCCAGGATTCATATATATTGGATTCTGTCTGCAGGGCTGCACTTTGCTAGGTGAAACTGTAGAAAAGAGAAAAAAAAGAGAAAAAAAAGTATCTCCAGCGCACAGTGTAGAACCAAATATATTGAATACAGAAATATATAAAACCATACAGCAACGTGAAAGTAATATGAGTACCGACGTACTTCAATGTAAATACAACTCAGAATACAGTGTATAACACTCTGTGCAATATACAAATGTGAAAAAAATACTTGAAAAATTTCAATAGTGCGAAACACTGTGATAAGTGGATAAAAAGAAAACGAATGTATTGTGAATAAATGAATATCCAGTGATAAATTTAATTTTTTTTACAATTGTAACAAAATCAAGTGCATACACACTGGGGTGTGTGAGATAATAAATAGATACAGCTCACTGTTACTCTGTAGAAATTATATGGCACAATAAAAGCCTGTGGATGAAACAAATATACAAACTAGTGCAGTATATCACAGTAAAGTACAATAAAACAGAGCTGGAGAACATAAAAACTCACAAGCACAGCTCCTATAAACGTGGGAGCACCGATGACAGCTTCTCAATCAAACCCAGTGTAGCCTGACACACGAGTATTTCACTGGTAGCTTGCAGAACAGGCACACCAGAACATCCATCCTCGGTTGATGATGTATCCGAATTTAGACAAAAACTATACTCCAGAGAGTATACTAAAGAACTCAATGGAGGCTCTATCCGAAACTGAATGAATTATTTACTGAATGAATTTCGCCTCTCTACGGATGCCGATAAAGTTCAAACAATAGCCCAACGCGTTTCGTCCTGAGGCTTCATCAAGGGGATGAGACAGGTCGCCTTAGCGTGCCCTTACATAGTAAAACGTTTATTGAAAGTCTGGTCCAGAGTGACTCAACTTAATTGGCGAAAAGTTCCTGTAACTGAATGGGCCTCTGAGACTTATACACGAATGCAGTTCATGTAAAACACTAAAAAAAACTAAATATTTATTAATACTAACACATTAAAAACAGTCCATACTAATACAATAAACAAAGTCTGGTGACAGATTAAAAAAGTCATTCTGCACAAAAATGTAATATATTATAATAACTATAGAAAATAGAGAAAAAAAAAAAGTAATAATATTATAAAAATAAAGGGGCAGAGCAAAATATTATCTTGAGAAATGAATATGCAGATAAAAGATATATAAATACAAAAATGCTAATTAAGAATACACAATAAAAATATATATATATTTGTCACACACTATCATACAATTATTAAAAAATGTTATAAAAAAAACATTTTTAAATATGTCTTTTTTATTTATAAAACATCCACATTAATCCCATGGGAAGTAAGAGTTTTAAGGTGATATATCCAAAAAGCCTCCCTCTGCTGAAGCCTCTACAGTCTGTCCCCTCTCCTCCATGAATTAGGAATTCAATACCGATGCTACACTGGATTTGATTGAGAAGCTGTCATCGGTGCTCCCACGTTTAGAGGAGCTGTGCTTGTGAGTTTTTATGTTCTCCAGCTCTCAGATTTATTGTACTTGTTGTGAAATACTGCACTAGTTTGTATCTTTGTTTTATCCACAGGCTTTTATTGTGCCATATGATTTCTACAGAGTAACAGTGAGCTGCATCTATTTATTATCTCACTCACCCCAGTGTGTATGTACTTGATTGTGTTACAATTGTACATTTTTTTTATTTATCACTGGATATTCTCTTATTCAAAGTACATTCATTTTCTTCTTATCCACTTATCCCAGTGTTTCACACTATTGATATTATTCAAGTATTTCTTTCACATTTTTGTATTACACAGATTGTTATACACTGTATTCTGAGTTGTATTTACATTGAAGTACATCAGTACTCATATTACTATATATTAATATATAAAACGGTATGGTTCTATATATTACTGTATTCACTGTATTTACCGTATTTTCCGGTGTATAAGACGACTGGGCATATAAGACGATCCCCAACTTTTCCAGTTATAATTTAGAGTTTGGAATATACTCGCCGTATAAGACTACCCCTCTTCCAACAACCATTTTCTCCTACAGTGACATTTACTCACACACCCTTACACTAACACAGTGACACACTTACACACACACCCTCACACAGAAAGTGACACACTTACACACACACACACACAGTGACACCAATAGACACATAACCTGAGACACACTATTTTGCCCCTCAATATGCCAGGATTTTGCCCCTCCAATATGCCAGGATTTTGCCCCTCCAATATGCCAGGATTTTGCCCCTCCAATATGCCAGGATTTTGCCCCTCTCCTACCCCCTTCCCAGTACTTACCTCGTTGCTGCTCTGCAGGTGCGCGCGGCTGTGAGGGAATTGTTGTGCGCTTCCCTCCAGCCGCGCGTCTTCAATAAAGTTTAAACAAACTTTATTGAAGATGCGCAGCTGGAGGGGAGCACGCAACGCTTCCCTCACAGCCGCGCGCACCTGCAGAGCAGCAACGATGTAAGTAAAAAGACTACACCCGGCGTATAAGACGACCCCCGACTTTTGGGAAGATTTTCCTGGGTTAAAAAGTGGTCTTATACGCCAGAAAATACAGTAGTTCCACACTGTGCGCTGGAGATCCTTTTTTCTCTTTTCCATTGTTTCACACAGCTTTTGTGTCCGTGTCTAATCTCTAGCAGCAGATAAGGATTTATACTTTGTATATACCAAGCTGGAGTCTGTGTTTGGATTGCTCATCCATCCCTCTGATTTTTGTTTTTTGCTGGGTGAAACTGCCCCTTTAAATGTGTCTGTGGTGGCTCCTGTTTATGACATCCACCATGGGTCATATTTCCAGGGACCTCCATACGGCCGGCCTACACTTTGCAGCACGTACCCCTGGGAAACATGGCCGATGTTGGCAATTATGCAGTTGTGTAATAAACCGCAAGAGGTTTGGGAAATAAATCACAGAAAGATTACCTCTTCGAAAGCGGCACAGCCCGACACCACAATGTTGGGACGGAAGTTCCGCTGGGTGACCTTCGTCAGGAGTCTAGAGTTCAAATCATCTACTGAGGCTTCAGAGAGAAGGAGAAGGGGACTCAGATCAGGGTACGCCACCTGCGCAGAGAGGCAATGGTAGAATTTCCTTTAACATTGTATCTACATGTAACAAGGTCTTGTTACTACACACAATTTTGAGACAAATGTAGCATGATGCGCCATGGTATATAATTCAATTCTGGACTGGGTCCCCAGGACATACTTGAAAACGAGAGAAATCTCAATGTTTTTCTTCCTGGTAAAACACTTTCTAAATAAAATAAATAAAAATTGTGTTAGGAGCTATTCTCCCAAACAGTGGCATGTACGATTCTCTAATGCAAAACTTAATTTGACCAGCAGATGGCGATGAGTGCAAATAACACCAATCCAAAGAAGAAAAATACTCTTTTTATGGAATGTGGCTTGTTTCAGATTGTCCAACATTTCACATGCGCTATAATTCTGTTCGAAATCCCTCGAATGAAAGAGCCAGGTCCACCTACATTGTCTCCAAAACATTTTTTAAAGAGATACAACAAAATTTAAATGGAAACAAAAAGAATCATCTGACATTTCCCCCCCCCCCCCCCCCCCCTCAATATATCTCATACGCGTCAAATAAGGCGTATGAGTGTTGGAGCTATACAACAAAACTAGATGGTAACAAACAATAACAGTTATTGCCAAGGAAATAAAAACTGTATTTTATGTTACAACAGGCTATTCACTGTCTCACCCAAACACTGATTTACTTGTGAATGTAGAGAATAAAAACTGATTGAAAATGATCTATACATTGTATAAGCAAAACTGCAGGCAAATGGCTAAATTAGGAGATTAATGTGTTTTCAATATGTCCGTGGAGTCTCCTGCTTATGACATCACCCTTGGCCTGATATGCAAATTAACTGCTTTTCAATGGGAAATTGCATTTTAAGTTTGATCTTCCCATCTCAGTCACTGTTTCATGAATGAAGCCAATTCAACTAATGTTTCCAACTCAGCTACTGGGGCCTTACGTTTCAAATTCCCATTTCAAGTCCCTGCAATTCTCTCTTTCCTGAATAAATCCTATAGATTATATATATATATATATACACACACACATACACGTTTATTGACTGAACAATGTTTGAGACTGATGGGGATATTCACTAAAAGGTGAGTTGCAAGTGAGATCCCCTGCTAAGCAAACTCACCCAGTTTGTTCCTGAACGTTCTTCTCAACTCACCTTTTAGTGAATAGCTGAATAGCTCCAGGAGACAGAACTCAGGGCCGGCCTTAGGGGTGTGCGATCTGTGCAAACACCCCAGGGGGCACCCGCCCGCCAAAAAAAGGGGGGGAAGGGGGAGAGACAGAACAGAGCAATGGGAGGGGAGGGGGGGGGGGAGAGAGACAGAACAGAGAAAGGGGATGGGGGGGGGGGAGAGAGACAGAACAGAGAAAGGGGATGGGGGTGGGGGAAGACAGAACAGAGCAATGGGAGGGGGGAGAGACAGAACAGAGCAATGGGAGGGGGGAGAGACAGAACAGAGCAATGGGAGGGGGGAGAGACAGAACAGAGCAATGGGAGGGGGGAGAGACAGAACAGAGCAATGGGAGGGGGGAGAGACAGAACAGAGCAATGGGAGGGGGGAGAGACAGAACAGAGCAATGGGAGGGGGGAGAGACAGAACAGAGCAATGGGAGGGGGGGGGAGAGAGAGAACAGATGAAGGGGATGGGGGAGAGAGAGACAGAACAGAGGAAGGGGAGGGGGAGAGAGACAGAACAGAGCAATGGGAGGGGGGGGGAGAGAGACAGAACAGATGAAGGGGATGGGGGAGAGAGACAGAACAGAGGAAGGGGAGGGGGAGAGAGAGACAGAACAGAGCAATGGGGGGGGGGGAGAGACAGAACAGAGGAAGGGGAGGGGGAGAGAGACAGAACAGAGGTAGGGGGGAGAGACAGAACAGAGGTAGGGGGAGAGACAGAACAGAGGTAGGGGGGGAGACAGAACAGAGGAAGGGGAGAGTGAACAGAGGACAGAGGGGGAGAGAACAGAGGAAGGGGATGGGGAGAGACAGAACAAAGGAAGGGGATGGGGGGTGAGACAGAACAGAGGAAGGGGATGGGGTGAGACAGAACAGAGGAAGGGGATGGGGGTGAGACAGAACAGAGGAAGGGGATGGGGGAGAGACAGAACAGAGGAAGGATTGGGGGAGAGACAGAACAGAGGAAGGGATTGGGGGAGAGACAGAACAGAGGAAGGGATTGGGGGAGAGACAGAACAGAGGAAGGGATTGGGGAGAGACAGAACAGAGGAAGGGATTGGGGGAGAGACAGAACAGAGGAAGGGATTGGGGGAGAGACAGAACAGAGGAAGGGATTGGGGGAGAGACAGAACAGAGGAAGGGATTGGGGGAGAGACAGAACAGAGGAAGGGATTGGGGGAGAGACAGAACAGAGGAAGGGATTGGGGGAGAGACAGAACAGAGGAAGGGATTGGGGGAGAGACAGAACAGAGGAAGGGATTGGGGGAGAGACAGAACAGAGGAAGGGATTGGGGGAGAGACAGAACAGAGGAAGGGATTGGGGGAGAGACAGAACAGAGCAAGAGGGGGGGGGAGACAGAACAGAGGAAGGGGATGGGGGAGAGGACAGAGCAATGGGAGGGGGGAGAGAGAGACAGAACAGAGTAATGGGAGGGGGGAGAGACAGAACAGAGGAAGGGGAGGGGGAGAGACAGAACAGAGTAATGGGAGGGGGGGGAGAGACAGAACAGAGGAATGGTAGGGGGGAGAGACAGAACAGAGGAAGGGGAAGGGAGCACAGATATGGGGAGGAGGGGGAGAGAGAGAGAGAGAACAGATATGGGAGAGAGAACAGATATGGGGGAGGAGGGGAGAGAGAACAGATATGGGGGAGGAGGGGGAGAGAGAGAGAGAGAGAGAGAGAGAGAGAGAGAGAACAGATATGGGAGAGAGAACAGATATGGGGGAGGGAGAACAGATATGGGGGAGGAGGGGGAGAGAGAACAGATATGGGGGAGGAGGGGGAGAGAGAACAGATATGGGGGAGGAGGGGGAGAGAGAACAGATATGGGGGAGGAGGGGAGAGAGAACAGATATGGGGGAGGAGGGGGAGAGAGAACAGATATGGGGAAGGAGGGGGAGAGAGAATAGGTATGGGGGAGTTGGAGAGAGACAGACATGGCAAGGAAGAGGAAAGGGACAAACATGGGAAAGGAGAGACACATACATGGAGGGACAAGAAAGAGAAAGGCACGGGGGGGGGGGGGGGCAGAACACTCAAGGTCGGCCCTGACAGAACTATTGACATATTGGACAGCATGGAGCAAGATATGTAGCAATTATAGATGGATTAGTTTGAATAAGGATTTCAGTTCTGTGGTTTTAATGAAAGAGGAATCATCGTTATGTTCTGGTCTTAGATACTTTAAAAATCAGTGTTGAACTTGACGAACACTAGACTTGTTTAACTTGATTAGCTTAGATGGCCAACCACCAAAGTCCTCAAGAACAATGGATTTACTCCAAAGAGACACATTTGCCTTCTTCTGCTTCGACTCACCTTATCATTCTCGGTGTAAGCCACATATTCATTTTTGGGGTTCCTGGGCTTCATTGTCTCCTCAAATTGCAAGAGGCGGTAAGTCTCTTTGCTCTTCAGAAAGCTGGTGATCCACTTAGAGGCCTCATCTCCGCAATCCCTGCCCGGGGCCGGATTCCCATGTACTCTGTAATCAAGAGGTCACCCAAAACAGCATGTACCTTTTCCAAGGAGACTATGTTTAGCTCTGTCATGAAACCTCCACTGAAAATATCTTTGTTCACATTTAATATGACAAAAGTGGTTTATTCTGGTTTTGTGCTGCCCTATGCAGACTAAATTTGGGCACCCCTCCCCTTAAACTGCAGAACCAGGATCTACCCCAGGACATGCCCCATCACCCACATTGCACATCCAGGACTTATCCCTGCACCCCAATATATGCACCATCACCCACCACTTCCCCTGCACCCCAGGACAGCCATTCCCTAGTGCCTAGTGGAGGCAGCTGGATGTCTGTGCAGCAGCACAGACATTCCCTGCTGCTTCTTGGGGAGAGAGAGACAGCATGGGAATGTCTGTGCTACTGCACAGACATCCAGCTGCCTGCTCGCCACAGTGAGGCTGGTGAGGGGAGATCTCTTGCTCTCCAGAGCTAGCGCCTCTGCAGGCAAGAGTGTTTTTTTTTTTTGCTTTAATGTTTATAAAGGGGTCATTTTTATCCGCCCCCCCCCCCCCCCCCCAAGGCAGACATAACAAGTGCCACCCTAGGCGCTAAATATAGCGGTGCAAAAGAGTCAGTTTTATTGCTAAACAGGGAACAGAGATCAACTGACAAGTGAACTGTAAAAATTTGGCATTTATAGACGAGTTGGGAAAAAAGTTGGAGAAGATTCCTCTTTGGTACACCCTTGTTACTTCACTGCAGATCAGCACTAGTAGACATTCAGTACATTTCATTTAGCTTTGACTTCTTCTCACTCGCATATACAGGACCCATCCATTTAATGCCTGCATAGATTGTTTTTTATTTTATTAGCAAGACTATATTTTGGAACAATTTAAAGAAAATGATTAAAAGGAAGATTTAGCCTTGCAAGCAGCTTAGTGAGAGTACTGATTTCACAGCACTCCAGTTTTTAGGGGTTTACTTAGTGAATTGGCGTTGGCATAAATAGTACCCAATAGTGGCTTGATCTCTGTAAAAAGCTAACTCCCGAAAGAAGTCCAGGTTGCTTCACTGCTCTTTGAGCTAATCCAACCCATTTATTAACCCCTTAAAGATAAGATCTTTTTGGGATATTTTTGTTTCTTTGTAAATCAGAATTTATACTTATAAACTTATAAAATCGAAATCTCCCCAACAAAATTTTTTTTTGAAAAAATGTTTCCAATATTTCAGTATGCGCCTGATTTACACATCCGTGCCAATGTCCGACTTACGTACTTGCATATTACAATTTTTTTAGTAGAGGGGAGTGCTGGTGTAAGTTCTGGGTGCTGGTGCAAGTCCTAGGTGCCATATGGGCGCAGGCACAAGTCTTGGATGCCATGTGGGTGATGGGGTAATTCATGCGTGCCATTTGATGCTGGTGCTAAATCCTGGGTGCTTGGGCAAAACTTACCCTGCTGGGACAAATCCTGGTTGCTGGGGAAAGTCCTGGGTGCAATGATGCAAGTGATGTGGTGGCAATATGACAACGTGGCAAGTAATATGGGAGCAATATAACAAAGTAACACTGTGACGAATATCACACTCTAGCGATTACTGTGGGGTATTATGACACTATTTATTCATTGATATAGAATAACTTTTTATTATTTCATTTGCCACTTCCCTTAACCACATTCATGACATGCCAGAACCATCGCATGTCCTCAAAAATCTCCACCACAAAAAAACTTTTGGGATTTATAATAATAATAATAATAATAATAATTTTTTTTTTTTAAAAAGTGCAATCTCTATTATATGTATGATCACACATGTTATCCATTATACATACGATCACAGCCATGGTCACTTTTTTTGGGTAACTTTTCCAATACTGTAGTATGGGCCTGGGTTACACATTCCTGACACAGGCCGACTTACGTACTTGCAGGTGACTATCTCGTGAGTAGAGGGAAGATTCAGAGGAATGCTCAGACTGTCCATTCCAGGGGCGCGGAGGGTTAATTTGTCTGCGTCGCAGGACACGTTAATCAGTACCATTTGTGGCTCTTGTCGAGCTGTGACGTGGACTTTGTCCTCTTTTACAACAAGCCAATGCCTGCAAATAAAAAAAAAAACACGCATCATGGGAGGATTATGGAACTCGACGTAAAGTTTAATCTACAGTAAAAAAAAAAAAAAGAATGTTCATTCGTGCCAGAATCAGGAGGGCGTGACGCGCATGGCAAACATTTTGCCAGTCCTTCCTGCCCAAAAAAAAAATATTTATTTAGTGAAATGCTGTATCATGCAAAGAAAACAGAACTGTATTTTCAGCCCCCCCCCCCCCATCTATTAAAAAGTGCAAATAAAAATGTAATAGGGTTAATGATGTTGACCCTCTCTCACTCCACTTATTGGGTCCACAACAAACAGAAAATAAGTTTTAAAGCAGTATTACTCAACTGGTGGGTCCTGCCCCAAAAGTGGGTCACAAGCTGGTGGGGAGTGGGAAGTGGGAAGTCACAGATGTGTGCTTCAGGTGTTTTTTTTTTTTTTTGGGGGGGGGGGGGGGGGAGAGAGAGATGAATCACACTACTTTCACCATCTAAAGTGGAGCAGCCCGCCAAGGAAGGCGCTGTTTCAATAGCGCCGCTGATTTCTCTTTCATGAAGACCCCTAGGATTGGGAAAGCAGAGGCTTCACCATTTACTTTAGAGATAACCTTTCTAAACTTGTGGAGTTTGGGTTGGATGTGGCAGATAGAAAAAGCAGGACAGAGGCAGTGCTCAGTAGGACAGACCTCCAAAATTGTGAGAGAACAGGGCTTTCAAAAACAAGTATAGAACTCTCCAAGCAATTGGGAATATTTGGCAATTATGATATGTTCCATTTAAAAACAGCTCAATAAAAGTATTCAGAAAAATTGGTCAGACTAGATGGACCGAATGGCTCTTATCTGCCGACACATTCTATGTTTCTATAAGGGATCATGAGATCCTGGTTTTATCCTCTATCTGTATTTATGTACTTATCATCCCTCCCAAGTTCTGCCCCTGGCATAATGGGACGCAGCGGGGAGGCTGAGTGCTACTGCGCATGCATGGTAACTCTGTCACTTAAACTGTCAGCGCTACTACAAATGTGCAGTCCGGACACTGGAGAATGAGATTGGGGATTTCCAAATCCCAGTAGAGATTGACGGAACAATTATGAGGCCTGATACATTAACCCTTTCCTGTGTTTGTTGATGTTTTTCCTCCTATGTCATGTGTTTCTGGTTCTAGTTTCGCTGTAATAAAGACTTACTGTTCATTCTATCTGACTGAGCGAAGCAAACATGGGCATGTGACTAGGCCATGCTGGGACGAAGAAGAGAACAATTAAGGGACAACTCGGATCTCTATATTCTAAATACGGCTGTCATTACAGAGGGAGGAGAGGCACTGCTCTGGAAGGTATGCTGGGATGAGTCTTGTGACTGCATGTTAGGGTGCTGGAGTAAGTCATGTGTGTGCCAACTGCGTAGTAGGATAAGTCCTGGGTACTGAGGCAAATCACGGGTGCCATCTGGGTGCTGCGACAAGTCCTGGGTGACACCTGGGTGCTGGAGCAAGTCCTGGGTGCTATCTGGGTGTAAGTACTGTGAGTGCCATGTGTGAGCTGGGATTAGTCCTGGGTACTAGTGCAAATCCTGGGTCCCATCTGGGGCCAATCCTGGGTACCATCCATGGGCTGGAGTAAGTCCTGGGTGCTGGTGCAAATCACAGGTGCCAGAGTGCTGGGGTGAGCCCTGGTGCCATGTGGGTGCTGGTGCACATTACACAGCACATGTCTGCAGGTTTTTTTTTTCTTCTTCTGGTATTCAGCTAGGATTGACAGGTCAGCCAGTGTTTTGCTGGACACATATCACTTACCTGTTCCCCTGCAGAATGTAGAATACAAGTGTGTCCAGGAGGAACCAATTAATTACATAATTGCACACAGTCCCAAGTTTCACAGGATAGTCCTGTTTTTTTGTGTTCTGTCTCATCACATTTTTGTCCTGGCATGAACACTGTGACCCCATGTATAAACTGTATATGGCAGAGAAAGACACGGGGGGGGGGGGGGGGGCAGATACAGATTCTATACATGTCCCTTAATATACCAGAGATGGGAGGTTAATATTGGCATATAATGGTAGGCTAGATTTTTACAGGAGTCAGACTTGCCAACTTACTGTACTGCGATACAGAGACCGGGTGTCTAGAACTCAATTCTACTCTTTTAGAATGCAATGCTGCCTGTGCATCGTGCTAAGCAATATACATGGGAAGTATTAATGACGGGACAGATAAAAAAAAAAATTGGACTGTCTTGCCAAATTCGTTACTGTTGGCAATTAATGTAATGTCACATTTTAAACTGGTGTTTTTAATAAATGTATAACTTTAAAAAAAATGTAAAAACAAAACCTGCCTTCTATTTTTTTCCCCTTCAACATTTCCTAATCTCCTCCAAACAGTATATCCAATTTCATAAAGTTATTGCCATTGCTATAGTTCAAGCTCTCCTCCTCCTCGTGTCACAGGCTGCAGCCACGCCCACCTGAATTCCAAGCACTTGAAACAGCTGATTTGAACAAAACAGATGCGATTCCAGTTCACAGTAATATCTCATGCCTGAAAACTGTTGCAGAAGAAGCCAGATGGAATTTAGAGGCCCCGCCGAAATGATTTTCAAAGTCAAACTAGTGGCTACTATTTGTTTTAAGGTAAAAAAGATGGTTATTGAACATATGCCAAAATCATGTAAAACATACAGGAAACATAGAATGTGTCGGCAGATAAGAACTATTTGTGCAAACAACACTCCAAATAGATGCAAGAAAAACAGGGTGCTTTATTCTTGTGCAAAAAACGTCAGCGGTACAGACAGTGAGTTGAGGGAAAAGGGGTGACCATGCCTTACGTGTTTCGCGTATTACTATGCTTAATCATAGGCTGGTCAATGAGTGAACACAACACCGTTATATACAATGTATCAACCAATGACTGAAAGGGTCAAAACAATTTGTTAATTAGTGAACTAATTGGTAAAAAAAATAAATGTATATGAAAGAGATAAAAAAAAACAGGGGGATTATCGTTGCCAACAATCCCATATTTCATAAGACAGTCCCATAGGAACTGGGTAAAAGGCGGATCTGCCGGATCTAGCCGGATCCAAACATGTTCAATTATAAATGTATGTTATCGTTGCATATTTAATGCATATAGAGCTGGATCCACGCATATTTCACATTTACACAGCCGGATCCACACATATTTGACATTTACACAGCCGGATCCAATAAAATTTCACATTACACAGCGGGATCCAATAAAATTTCACATTTACCCAGTCGGATCCAATAAAATTTCACATTTACCCAGTCGGATCCACGCATATTTCACATTTACCCAGTCGGATCCACGCATATTTCACATTTACCCAGTCGGATCCACGCATATTTCACATTTACCCAGTCGGATCCACGCATATTTCACATTTGCACACACGGATCCACCCATATTTCACATTTACCCAGTCGGATCCAAGCATATTTCACATTTACCCAGTCGGATCCACGCATATTTCACATTTGCACACCCGGATCCACCCATATTTCACATTTACCCAGTCGGATCCACGCATATTTCACATTTGCACACCCGGATCCACGCATATTTTACAATTACACAGCCGGATCCACGCATATTTTACAATTACACAGCCGGATCCACGCATATTTTACAATTACACAGCCGGATCCACGCATATTTTACAATTACACAGCCGGATCCACGCATATTTCACAGTTACACAGCCAAATCCAATAATATTTCACATTTACACAGCCGGATTCACTCATATTTCCCATTTACACAGCCGGATCCACCCATATTTCACATTTACACAGCCGGATCCACCCATATTTCACATTTACACAGCCGGATCCACCCATATTTCACATTTACACAGCCGGATCCGCGCATAATTCACATTTACACAGCCGGATCCACCAATATTTCACATTTCACACCCGGATCCACCAATATTTCATATTTACACACCCGGATCCATGCATATTTTGCATTTACACAGCAGGATTCACACATATTTCACATTTACACAGCCGGATCCACGCATATTTCACATTTACAGAGCCGGATTCACTCATATTTCACATTTACACAGCCGGATCCAGTAATATTTCACATTTACACACCCGGATCCACGCATATTTCACATTTACACACCCGGATCCACCCATATTTCGCATTTACACAGCAGGATTCACACATATTTCACATTTACACAGCAGGATTCACACATATTTCACATTTACACAGACGGATCCAATTATATTTCACATTTACACAGCCGGATCCACGCATATTTCACATTTACACAGCCGGATCCAATTATATTTCACATTTACACAGCCGGATCCACGCATATTTCACATTTACACAGCAGGATTCACACATTTCACATTTACACAGCCGGATCCAATTATATTTCACATTTACACAGCCGTATCCACGCATATTTCACATTTACACAGCCGGATCCAATTATATTTCACATTTACACAGCCGGATCCAATTATATTTCACATTTACACAGCCGGATCCACGCATATTTCACATTTACACAGCCGGATCCAATAATATTTCACATTTACACAGCCGGATCCACCCATATTTCACATTTACACAGCAGGATTCACACATATTTCACATTTACAAAGCCGGATCCACGCATATTTTGAATTTAAACAGCCGGATCCACGCATATTTCACATTTACACAGCCGGATCCAATAATATTTCACATTTACACAGCCGGGTCCACGAATATTTCACATTTACACACACGGATCCTTGCATATTACACATCTAAACAGCTGGATGCTTACATATTTCCCATCTACATGCCCGTCCCCCGAATCCTTGTATATTTCACATTTATACAGCCGGATCCTTGCAAATTTCACATCTTGCATATTTCCCATTTACAAAGCCGGATCCTTGCATATTTCACATCTACACAGCTGGATCCTTGCAAATTTCACATCTATATAGCCAGATCCTTGCATATTTCACATCTATAAAGCCGGATCCACATATGCAATGATCCGGCTGTGTACATGTGAAATATGCAAGGATCCGGGTGTTTAGATGTGAAATATGCAAGGATCCGGCTGTTTAGATGTGAAATATGCAAGGATCCGGCTGTTTAGATGTGAAATATGCAAGGATCCAGCTGCATTGATGTGAAATATGTAAGCATCCGGCTGCATTGATGTGAAATATGTAAGGATCCGGCTGTGTAGATGTAAAATATGCAAGGATCCGGCTGTATAGATGTTGTGAAATATGCACGGATCCGGCTGTATAGATGTGAAATATGCAAGGAGCCAACTGTGTAGATGTGAAATATGCAAGGATCCAACTGTGTAGATGTGAAATATGCAAGGATCCAACTGTGTAGATGTGAAATATGCAAGGATCCAACTGTGTAGATGTGAAATATGCAAGGATCCAACTGTGTAGATGTGAAATATGCAAGGATCCAACTGTGTAGATGTGAAATATGCAAGGATCCAACTGTGTAGATATGAAATATGCAAGGATCCGGATGTGTAGATATGAAATATGCAAGGATCCGGCTGTGTAGATATGAAATATGCAAGGATCCGGCTGTGTAGATATGAAATATGCAAGGATCCGGCTGTGTAGATATGAAATATGCAAGGATCCGGCTGTGTAGATATGAAATATGCAAGGATCCGGCTGTGTAAATGTGAAATATGCAAGGATCCGGCTGTGTAAATGTGAGATATTTGTGGATCCGGCTGTCTAAATGTGAAATATGCATGGATCCGGCTGCGTAAATGTGAAATATTTGTGGATCCGGCTGTCTAAATGTGAAATATGCATGGATCCGGCTGTGTAAATGTGAAATATTTGTGGATCCGGCTGTGTAAATGTGAAATATTCATGGATCCGGCTGTGTAAATGTGAAATATTCATGGATCCGGCTGTGTAAATGTGAAATATTCATGGATCCGGCTGTGTAAATGTGAAATATTCATGGATCCGGCTGTGTAAATGTGAAATATGCACAGAGCTGGAAGGATCCAGATCTATATATATTAAATATGCAACAATAACATACATTTATAAGTGAAAATGTTTGGATCCGGGAGGATCCGGCAGATCCGCCTTTTACCCAGTCCCGTCCCATATTCCATAAGACTGTCCCTTATTCCATAAGACTGTCCCATATTTCATAAGACAGTCCCATATTTCATAAGACAATCCCATATTTCATAAGACAGTCCCATATTTTATAAGACAGTCCCATATTTTATAAGACAAGCCCATATTTTGGTGGTCCTGTAAAATGTTGGGCCATGCCACCCCTAGTACTAAGTTACAATGCATTTAAACTGTAGTCTAAGCCAGGGATAGGTAGGGTAACTGTACAATGAAATCAGTGTCTGTGACAGGAAGGTCCATAAAACATCACTGAATTGTCACAAGGTCCAGTAAATGGCCACCATGATTGGTGCCCACCCCTGTTCTAAAAGCATATGAGTGATTGCCAGTCGGTACCTGGTACCCGTTAGGCAGAAGCTAAATCCCCTGGGGTTACGCAACTTCATTTACCTTCCCCATTTGACATCACGGGACCAGGCAGACACTGTGTTTGTAAGTACGGTGTTACCTACTGAGATTCCTGTGGATCTCTGCCAGGCAGGCAGAGCAGACTGATACATGCCTCTAGCATCGTGTTCTTACCTGTCTTTCAGCCGCCCGCTCTTCAAGCCATATGCTTTGCATTCTGCTTCGTGCAGGGCTATCCCTCTGCACGACTTGACGGGGTACACGAAAAGCTTGGACACTTCTCCCACCTTCTGGAGTTGCCGCTTCCTTTGCCGTCTGGCTAGAATGAACCAGGTGGCTATCACTGCAGCACCGAGCCCAGCTGCACAGAGCAGAGCAGTGCGGAGCCTGGTTGTAGTCTCCATAGCCTGGGCTGACACAAGAGTCAAAAGTTGTGGGACGGACCCCTTACTCCCTGCGCACTGGGGATGAATCCAGGATGTGTAGAACGCCCCCCTATACTCACACTAAGTAGGATTTCTGCTTAGCAGGGAAGAACAAAATTGAAATGTCCGACTTAAAATTGGCACCCATCCCAAAAATGAGTTCCTCCCTCTGCCTGTTAACTGTTTGCAAACACTTTATTACCAACAGCACTGAAACTAACGTCAAGAGCTCGTTCTGTTTACATTCATACGCTTTTCAAAAAATACTGTAACCAGATGTGCCCTTCCAGCAGAAACCCTTACACTTCCATTACACTAAAACTAAGTAAACAGAGTTATTATTACTCTCGTAGAAGAGTGACTTTAACCCAGGAAAGGGTTAAAATGCTGAAGACATATTATAAGTGCAAGCCGTTACACACCCTAGTCTGAATCAATAGTTATCGTTCAATTAACTAATCAACATGGTTCTGTGGGATCCACACATATGGCTTCTATATACTGTAAGGCAGCCTGCTAAAGTTATATGTGGCAGGTAAAAAAATACAGAGGTAGAAACCCATTTCCCAACTATAGGGGAAAAATAGTCAACCCAGCAAAGGAACTGTGTATATGCGGGGGAAGTCATGTATAAAATACTCCACGGCTGCATTAGATACTTAACGATTACAGATGAGTCTAGATTTTTACTGAGAACCCTGGAGTATAAATCTTTCATAATAAAATAGCAATGTGGTCCCCTTAGTTAGCGACCATGGGTGATGTCAATAACTGGACGCCACAGACACATTTAAAGGGGGCAGTAGCACCTAGCTTAGCACAGTACAGGGTACATGTCCATACAGACAGAATCCATAGAATCACAGTGGACATCTCATAGACCCTGGTTAATTCCTTGGATTGTGTCTGTGATTTTATGTTTTTTTGATTTTGCTGATCCCTTCACCGACGACTAGTGCTACGGAAGACATTCTACATACTTAAGCCTATACTTATACCTCTCAGGCCATTCCTGATGTGCCCCTCCCTCCAACCCAGGTCACAAAACCCAGGAGGTCCATGCCCCCTGCCAGATGGAGTCCTGAACCCTCCGGTACTGCCCCTGCTGCCTCCAAAGATAAAAAAAAAAAAGAGTGCTAGTTCAGAAACTGCACTCGATAGGGCATGCTCCTCCAAGGGCCATCGTGCTGTGGCCTGTAACAAGTGGGAAGGTAGATATTAATCAAGCAGGCAGGGGGGACCAATTTCTCCATGGGCAATATGGCCCCAACGATTGCTCCATTGGTACCTACCTCCCCGCTAGTTACAGGTTGTGATGGCTCCTGGAACAAACATCAGGGTCGGTAAGCCATGCTCCTGTCCATCCAACTGCACCAAGTACAGGAATACAATCCATCTGTGAGCCTTGTCACCACCACATGCCCTCATTAGCAACCACTGTATAGTTTGCTCTTGCCGGTCTTCAAGACATGTTAGATACCCTGGAAAAGGATTCGCAAACACCAGCTACTGCACCCACCCCTTCCTCAGTGTGGAATCTCTAGCCCAGCCATCATACCCCTACTACAGTCTGGCTCGTCAGCAGTTGTGTATCTTGATTTTGTGCTGCCCTAGGCAGACAAAATCCGGGCACCCCCCTACCCAAGCTGCACACCCACGTTACACACCTAAGACATGCCCCATCATTCAGACTCACATCAAGCTCATACTCCCATCACACACACACTCCCATCACACTCAGTCACACACTCCTACTCCCATCACACTCAGTCACACACTCCTACTCCCATCACACTCAGTCACACACTCCGACTCCCATCACACACACTCTGACTCCCATCACACTCAGTCACACACACTGTCTCCCATCACACACACTCTGACTCCCATCACACTCAGTCACACACACTGTCTCCCATCACACACACTCTGACTCCCATCACACTCAGTCACACACACTGTCTCCCATCACACACACTCTGACTCCCATCACACTCAGTCACACACACTGTCTCCTATCACACACACTCTGACTCCCATCACACTCAGTCACACACACACACACACACACACACACACTGTCTCCCATCACACACACTCTGACTCCCATCACACTCAGTCACACACACTGTCTCCCATCACACACACTCTGACTCCCATCACACTCAGTCACACACACTGTCTCCTATCACACACACTCTGACTCCCATCACACTCAGTCACACACACACACACTGTCTCCCATCACACACACACACACACACACACACACTGTCTCCCATCACACACACTCTGACTCCCATCACACTCAGTCACACACACTGTCTCCCATCACACACACTCTGACTCCCATCACACTCAGTCCCACACACTGTCTCCCATCACACACACTCTGACTCCCATCACACTCAGTCACACACACTGTCTCCCATCACACACACTCTGACTCCCATCACACTCAGTCACACACACTGTCTCCCATCACACACACTCTGACTCCCATCACACTCAGTCACACACACTGTCTCCCATCACACACACTCTGACTCCCATCACACACACTGTCCCCATCACACACACTCTGACTCCCATCACACACACTCTGACTCCCATCACACTCAGTCACACACACTGTCTCCCATCACACACACTCTGACTCCCATCACACTCAGTCACACACACACACACACACACACACACACACACACACACACACTGTCTCCCATCACACACACTCTGACTCCCATCACACTCAGCCCCACACACTGTCTCCCATCACACACACTCTGACTCCCATCACACTCAGTCACACACACTGTCTCCCATCACACACACTCTGACTCCCATCACACTCAGTCACACACACTGTCTCCCATCACACACACACTCTGACTCCCATCACACTCAGTCACACACACTGTCTCCCATCACACACACTCTGACTCCCATCACACTCAGTCACACACACACACACACACACTGTCTCCCATCACACACACTCTGACTCCCATCACACTCAGTCACACACACACACACACACACACTGTCTCCCATCACACACACTCTGACTCCCATCACACTCAGTCACACACACTGTCTCCTATCACACACACTCTGACTCCCATCACACTCAGTCACACACACACACACACTGTCTCCCATCACACACACACACACACTGTCTCCCATCACACACACTCTGACTCCCATCACACTCAGTCACACACACTGTCTCCCATCACACACACTCTGACTCCCATCACACTCTGTCCCACACACTGTCTCCCATCACACACACTCTGACTCCCATCACACTCAGTCACACACACTGTCTCCCATCACACACACTCTGACTCCCATCACACTCAGTCACACACACTGTCTCCCATCACACACACTCTGACTCCCATCACACTCAGTCACACACACTGTCTCCCATCACACACACTCTGACTCCCATCACACACACTGTCCCCATCACACACACTCTGACTCCCATCACACACACTCTGACTCCCATCACACTCAGTCACACACACTGTCTCCCATCACACACACTCTGACTCCCATCACACTCAGTCACACACACACACACACACACACACTGTCTCCCATCACACACACTCTGACTCCCATCACACTCAGCCCCACACACTGTCTCCCATCACACACACTCTGACTCCCATCACACTCAGTCACACACACTGTCTCCCATCACACACACTCTGACTCCCATCACACTCAGTCACACACACTGTCTCCCATCACACACACACTCTGACTCCCATCACACTCAGTCACACACACTGTCTCCCATCACACACACTCTGACTCCCATCACACTCAGTCACACACACACACACACACACTGTCTCCCATCACACACACTCTGACTCCCATCACACTCAGTCACACACACACACACACACTGTCTCCCATCACACACACTCTGACTCCCATCACACTCAGTCACACACACTGTCTCCCATCACACACACTCTGACTCCCATCACACTCAGTCACACACACTGTCTCCCATCACACACACTCTGACTCCCATCACACACACTGTCTCCCATCACACACACTCTGACTCCCATCACACTCAGTCACACACACTGTCTCCCATCACACACACTCTGACTCCCATCACACTCAGTCTCACACACACTGTCTCCCATCACACACACTCTGACTCCTATCACACTCAGTCACACACACACACACACACACAGTCTCCCATCAGCACTTACCTTTCCCTATTGGCTAGTGGCTGGCAGCATGGTCCCTCCATGCTGCCTGTTCGGCTTCCCGGCGGTTGTGCCGACAGGTCACGTGACCGGGCGCGTATGACGTCAGCGGCACACTGCACGGGGAGCCGAACAGGCAGCACGGAGGTTTCTCTGTGCTGCCTGTTCGGCTCCCCGTGGAGCCTGGCAGGCAGAGCGATGGTAAGATCTTCCGATCCCTTCTCACCTCTGTCTCTGCCTGCCAGCGCGGTCTTTTTTTTTTTTTTTTTAAGGGCCGTAATTTTTTATTTTTTTTTATTTTATTTTTTTCAGTGCTGGGGGGCGCTGCCGCCCCCCAAAATTTGCCGCCCTAGGCATCCGCCTAGGATGCCTCGCGGTAAATACAGCACTGCTCGTCAGCAGGTTTGACAATTACTGGTGAGGCCACCCCAACTAAGACTCCGGCCCCCACATCTGACACCTTGCGGACTCAGGCAGGGGCAAAATACATGTTTGATCTGAGGGTCCGCTTGGCGCGCCAATAAATCATAAGGTACTGGAATGAAGGCATAGAGATATTCTCCTTCCTTCTGCTTGAAAAATTCAACTTGGACAGGTCATCAAAATCCAATGGTGGACATGCAATATGACAGACAATCTAATATTGTTCCCTTCTTGTGATACATTGTTCCATTCCTCATAGTGATACTTTCTAAGAATCAAAATAACATCACAATGTACAATTATCTAAACAAAAAGATAATACATCCTCTTTGAATTCTCTGGTTTTACATATCAGGACATAATCACAACCGTCTGCTCCTTATCAGCTCTTAAAATTAGGTAAATACAACCTCAGATGAACAACAACATATTACATTGTGCCATGATTTATATCACAAAAATAAAACCAAAATGGAGAAGCCGTGTGTGAAAAACTAAGTCTAACTTTACCGATTCAATATGAATTAAGAGGCTAAGTAGCTGACAGGTTGATTAACTGATCATCAGCAGGTGTGATCACCTCTATAAAAGTGTTAGCAATTTGCTGGTCTGGAGTATTCAGGTGTTAACACAATGTCAAGGAGGAAGGGCATCAGCAATGATCTGAGAGAAGCAATGATCTTGTTGCTGTACCCTGATGAAGCAGCAACATGGGCTAAACACCCTGACGTCATTATCTGATAGAGAGGCTTCGAGTGAGCACATACGGACATCCTCATAATATATTTCCACTACCACGGACCAGAATTTCAGAGACTCTGTGTTTACAGAGGAGAACGGTCTGTCTTCAGCGTCCCCAAGAGGAGAACTCACCCCTTCTTTTTGTAAGAATTTATTTTATATTGTTTTTATCGCTTATTCTTTGAAATAAATTTATATGTGAATATATCTGCCTTTTTGGGCATTATTTAACCCTCCCAGAGCCTCCAATATGAACAATAATGCTCTATTTTGAGTACGTTTTACAAGTCAACTGGCCAAGTGTTTTATAATAATAAAAACAGGTCACGCTATGTTATCTCCTTAATCTTTTTTGATGTTTCTTGGTGTGTGTGTGTGTGTGTGTGTGTGTGTGTGTGTGTACACTTTTGTAAGGCTGTAAACAAAGTTTTTTAGCACACTATTTCTACACAACATTTATTTTATTTTTACATTTATTTTTAATTTGGTTTTTTTTTTTTTTTGCTCAGCCTAAAATTTATGTTTTTATTATTTCTTGCACAATAAAACAATTGTTACTGTTTGGGGTTTGAAGCACTTTTTTCAGTTTTTTAGCACTGTTCTCTCTTTTTTTTTTTTGCATTTTGGTTTTTAACTGAGGTTGACTGACATTTGTTTGTGCACAGCTCTCGTAATGTCCTGCTCCAGCAATTCCGTTGAGGACTGGATTTGACTGGCCCATTGCAACACCTTGGTTCTATTCCTTTTCAGCCATTCTGTTGTAGATTTGCTGGTGTGCTTGGGATCATTGTCCTGTTGCATAACCCAGTTTCAGCTAAGCTTTAGCTGTCGGACAGATGGCCTCACATTTGAATACTTTGGTATACAGAGAAGTTCATGGTCAAAGTTTCTAGGTCCTGTGGCTGCAAAAGTAGCCCAGATCATCATCCCTCCACCACCATGCTTGACAGTTATGCTATGTTTGTATCCTTAACGTGCTAACTGAGGCCAGTAGAGCATTAGATGTAACTCTTTTATTTTTTTTGCATTGCACAGTCTGACCTTGAGGTGAATTTTCTGGGACGACCACTGCTGGGAAGATTGGCATCTGCACTGAATTTCTTTCCACTATTGATTAATCGTGTGATTAATGGACTTAAAATTGCTTGCAAACAACCTTTTAACCCTTCCCCCGTTTGATGGGCAGCAACAATTGCTTCTCTAAGATCATTGCTGATGTCCTTCCATCTTGGCATTGTGTTAACACACACCTGAATGCTGAAGACCAGCAAAGTGCTAATACTTCAGCTTTTATAGAAGTGGTCACACTTGCTGATGATCAATTAATAAAAGGAAAATAAAGTGACAAATGGGCATAAACACAAAGTGCAACCAATAAATGATTTACTGGCTGTATCAAACGATATGCAGACCTCTAAAGCATCCTGCCAGGTGCTTACAATGGATAGACAATATATATATAAATCAGAATTGTAGGAACCTTATAAATAAAAAATATAAAAACACACAAATATCGTGTAATATTGCAAATAACCCAATGGATAAGAGTACGTATATACCGATAAACTCACATGCAAATGTGGTATACAGGCCTCTCAATATGGCTCATGATCTTGATTGAAAAAACAAATGGGTATAACATGTCCCTGTGGTCCCCCACTGGAATCGACACTGCAGAGATGAAGAAAGGGTAAACACAGTTGAGGCAAATGCAGACAGCACAATTAAGATGCAAAAGAAGGCGCCGGCGTCTCTACGCATTTCGTCGGATCGTGGGTCACAGCTTCATCAGGAGAAAGGCAAACATATCATCACAGCTGGAGGAAGCGGTGTTCATAAAGTGTAAGTTGTGAAAGCGCACGTCCGATCCAATGTACTTCCATTGTACTGAGCATGTTGACGCACTTTCTGTGCAACAAAATTCCTGTTGGGTGCTCTGTTACCATAGTAACGCAAACACGTCATCTTGCAAGGAGAAACTTTATTTTCAACAAACGTTATTGTCCCAAGGGGCAACTAATAAAAGCAGTGGATATGAAACACCGAAGTATAGATATATAAAGAGAACATGTCAAAAACATGGCAGGCTGAAATGATGGTGTAAGAGATAGGGATTTGGGTTCTTGGAGCACTGGGCAGACTCTACAGCATGGATGTACTGCTCCTCAATAATGAGGGGGCCTGCCAAATTATCTGGACCACAGTTGCAGGCTCAAAGGATATATTCATCCAACCCGCAAGTCATATCCGGAGGCTATTTCCCTCCTGAACACTGAGGATTGAAGACGTCAGAGCAGTAGCACTATTAACAACGTGAGTACTGGGTAAGGCCGGGGGGAGCGTGGTGAGAAACTCACACTGGCATATTGGGCAACTCACAGTGGCATATTGGGCAACTCACAGTGGCATATTGGGCAACTCACAGTGGCTTATTGGGCAACTCACAGTGGCTTATTGGGAAACTCACAGAGGCGTATTGGGCAACTCACAGTGGCATATTGGGCAACTCACAGTGGCTTATTGGGCAACTCACAGTGGCTTATTGGGAAACTCACAGAGGCGTATTGGGCAACTCACAGAGGCATATTGGGCAACTCACAGTGCCATATTTATTGGCCATATCACAGTGGCATAATTATTGGGCAACTCTCAGTGCCACAATTGGGCAACTCACAGCAGCATTGGGCAACTTACAATGGCATAATTATTGGGCAATTCACAGTGGCATTGGGCAGCTCACAGTGGCGTTTTTATTGTGCAAATCACAGTGGCCCATTTATTGGGCAAGTCACAGTTGAATAATTATTAGGCAACTCACAGTGGCATTTTTATTGTGCAAATCGCATTGGCATAATTTTTGGGCAACTCATGGTGAAATAATTCTTGGGCAACTCAAAGTGGCATATTGTATTGGGCAATTTACAGTGGCATTGGGCAAATCATTTATTGGGCACATGGGTGCAATGGCAAGGATATGTAATATGGGTGCAGTAGCAAGCCCTGGGGTGCAAGGTCCACGCTCCCGATTTCATTCTAAAGGGGCCAGGACATTGAAAAATACATACTGTCTTTGCTTTTTTCCATTCATTAAGATCAAAACATTGGGAGGGGGGGGGGGGGGGATACAGGTCGTCTTATAATACAGGTCGCCTTATATTCGTGCAAAACTTCTTTTTTTTTGTAGAAGAGAAGATTTCCATCACAATGTTAGGCTATTCTCTGGCATTTGCGTTATACATCAACGTTCCACAATGAGGCGCAATTTCTATGTGCACCATCTTTATACACCTCCACCAAGTCCAACTAGAAATGAACACTAATATTAACAGAGCACTTTCCAAACAAAAAAAAAGGCTTTATTCACTTCACCTGCTTGATGTCAGTAATAAACGCAGAAACAAAATTACACATTTTAGTCATCAAATACAAAAAAAAACTGTATTAACAATGCAAAAATTACTTACATGTAAACAAAAGGTCTGTAGCATACAAACAATGGAAAAAGATAATACATCCTCTTTGAATTCTATGGTTTAACATATCAGGACATTATAATAATCATCTGTTCCTTAGCAGATCTTGAATTGTATGGTAAATACACATAAACAACACATCAGATGAACAACAACACATGACATATTACACTGTGTCATGATTTACTTAACAAAAATTAAAACCAAAATAGAGAAGCCATGTGTGAAAAACAAAGTACACCCTTACTGCTTCCATAGGAATTAACAGGCTCACAATCACAGGCCCTTGATGAATTGATCATCAGCAAGTGTGATCACCTCTATAAAAGCCAAAGTTTTGCTGGTCTGGAGCACTGAGGTGTGTGCCAAGGAAGAAAGACATAAGCAATGATCATACAGAAGCAATGATCTTACAGAAGCAATGGTCTTACAGAAGCAACGATCTTGACGCTGCCCATCAAACTGGGAAGAGGTATAAGGCAATTGCCAAGAAATGTAATCATTCTACAGTGAGAAACATTATTCAAAAGTGGAAAACATTCAAGACAATTGCCAATCTTCCCAGAAGTGGACGTCCTAGCAAATTCCCCTCTAGGTCGGACCGTGCAATGCTCAAGAGAAATAGCAAAAAGGGTCTACATCTCAGGGTCTACATGTTCATGACAGTTCAATTAAAAAAAGACTGAACAAGTGTGGTTTGTTTTGGAAGGGTTGTAAGGAGAAAGCCTCTTCTGTCTAAATAAGAGCATGGCAGCACAGAATAGGTTTGCAAAGTTGCATTTGAACAAACCACAAGACTTCTGAGACAATGTCCTTTGGACAGACCAGACCAAAGTGGAGATGTTTGGCCATAATGCACATTACCACATTTGGCAAAAATCAAACACAGCATATCAGCACAAACACCTCATACCAAATCTCAAGGATTGTGGTGGAGGGGTGATGATCTGGGCTTGTTTTTGCAGCCATGGGACCTGGGAACCTTATATTCTAGAGTCATGTGGGGCCATCTGTCTGACATCTAAAGCTTGGCCAAAATTGGGTCATGCAACAGGACAATGATCCCAAGCACACCAGCAAATCTACAACAGAATGGCTGAAAAAGAAAAAAAATGTGTTGCAATGGACTAGTCAAAGTCCAGACCTCAACCTGATTGGAATACAGTGGCAGGACCTTAAGAGAGCTGTGCATAAACAAACAACAATGAACTGATGCAACGTTGTGAAGTAAAGTGGGCCATAATTCCTCCACAACCATGTGAGAGACTGATAAAGTCATACAGAATACGATTACTTCAAGGTGGTTCTACAAGCTATTGAATCGAAAGGTGTACTTAGTTTTTCCCACATGGCTTCTCCATTTTGGCTTTATTTTTGACACGGTGTAATATGTCATGCGTTGTTGTTCATCTGAGGCTGTATTTACCTAATTTTAAGACCTGCTAAGGAACAGATAATTGTGATTATGTCCTGATATGTAAAACCAGAGATGTACATTCTTTTTGCCACGATTTAAAAATACCGGTGATTTAAATGAATTTTCTTAACCAACAATTACCAAAATGGGTCAGAAAAATAGATGCGATGTGACATTTTACATTCAATTTACAATTGTCTTCTGATATTAAAAAATAATATTTAAAATATAGTATAAAGAAAATAACACTCAGTAGCTTGTTTTTTGTGTAAAGAACTTCCATGAAGTCTACACCGCAGTTTTTAATGATGATTTATTTGAGAAACTTTCCAGTAATAAGGGGTTTAGGATTCATACTTACATCCAATCAAAAAGTGTGGGTGTTTCTACAACAATGTAAGCCCCACCCATTTTCAAGCTTGGACCGCCCACTTGCTGAGGATGGATTAGCTCTCGTGAAAATTATCTCAACCTGCTCAGATCGGAGCACACTGCCGTTTTCTACAGGGAGACTCACACAAAATACATACCCCAGAGATGCGTCGGCTAGAATAGAGCCTTCAGATCAGTCTACATTAATGATTCTGACCCTGGGCAATACGATGATGTGGCTGCCCTAAGAGCACCACACACAAAAGGTGTGGACTCTACTCTGTATCACCTGGAGGTTTAGTCTCTACCTTCTGAACTGTAGTGAACTAGTAACCAAATTTCAAAATGAAGACCACAAACAGTCGAGTAGGAAAATATGATCCAACTTAGATTATGTCCCCCGTTTCTCTGTACTTTCCCCATCTCCACTCAAACACTTACATCTGTCCTTCTAAAACTTGCTTTATCCCTCTTTAACGTTTTCTGAAATTTGGGGATTGCATCTTTAAAGGGGACTCTGTCACCCTAAACATTGCCTAAACTGAATTAAAAATAAACAATTAAAAATGATCAATACATTGAGGTCTATTCACTAAAATTCGAGAGTAGCTCAAGAAGGTCAACTTTCACTTTGAGATTAAATCAAATTCGACCCCCTCAACTCTACCTCCTCGAGGTATTCCCCAAAGAAAACTTGGCATCTGCGTTGACCCCAGCTTGACACCCTTCGCCAAAGTCAACCTCCCATCTTGATCCATAGAAAGCACTAAAAATTGTTATTCACTAAAAATCTAGAGAGGTCGAGTTGTGAGGTCGAATTTGACTTCGAAAAATCATTTCTCTCAACGGGCCTACTTCAATGCTGGTGAATCCCATTATTTTCTTTAAAGGGGGGGGGGGGGGGTGTTACAATGCCACATCTCGACCTCTCAAAAAATATTAGTGAATACAATTTTGTGAGGTCGAGAGGAGGCATCTCAGAGAGGGAGGTGAGTGTCTGTTCGAGTTTAGACGTCTCAACCTCCAAACTCGGACTTTAGTGAATAGACCCCATTGTGTTACCAGAATTGCACACACATGCATATAACATGAGATAAATACATGGTTTAAATGTCTACTGCCATGACCTCACCTGTGGCTTGATATGCAAATTAACTCATTTTCAAAGGAAAAAAATGTGAATCAATCCACAATATGATGTCAGAAGAAGGAGACTCCACAGACATGTTTAAAACATGTATTTCTCTTATTTTATGCATTTTCTTACAATGTATAGATAATTTGTCATGATTTTTTGGGACTCTATATTCCTTATTTAAGCAGGATCTAGGTTAGCAGAGCCCCTTTAGAGTGAATCAATCACCAAAAAATTCCAACTTGCCCACTTCATTTAATTTGGCAAATCCTGCTTGTTCGCTTCTTGCCCTAATACAAACTCAATACCTGCTTCGATCATTTATCTGCTCTCAGCTAACCCACTCGTCACTGAGTGGAGTTTACCTTCAATATACATTGCATTATGGGTGCCCAGATACGATGTCCCGGGGGGGTAAAGAAGCATCCTTCATCATCACAATTTTTCTGTATATCCCCCTTCCGATTGCAATACTTTAAGAGAGGTGTCCCTGGTGGTCCAGTGCAGTCTGTGGCTGAATTAACATCACAGACTTTGTGCCTTGCCCATTACGCTCCTGAGACCCAGCTATGTGACTCTGGGCAAACACAGCAGAGGGCAGAGCAGGAATATTACGCATGGTCTCTGCTACCTCAGGCTTCTGGCTCTTCTGGGCAGCTGTTTTTTTTTTCCCAGGGCGGGCCCAAACACCCATTGTATAAAATAAATAATCATTACAATTGCATGGCATTTCATTTGGTAGATCTGTCAATTTATAGTGTAGGACACTATCTCACTTAAAATACATCAGGCAATAAATGCCAAGAAAATTGGCATGAAAAATACTGTTAATATAGCATGTTCTTATATATAAGATATAGATAACATATATCAATATATATATATTATTTACAGAATTTGGACATTAGTCCACAGATCTCCGTTTTAATGAATGAATAGATACAAAGTTCCCTTTTTCTTGTATAGCTCAAGCTGGGGGCTGCCATTTTGGGTCAGATGAATGAAGAGCTGACTCAAGATTCTAAACATGTCCGCCCCCTGTTAGAGTTATACAGATCAAAGAAAGCTGAATAAGGTACTTTATTTTGTATTCTCTCGTTAAAGCTTTTTTTTCTTATAAATGCCTACACTTAATGCAATCTTTCAATTAAAGGTAAATTATTTTTTTTCCCCTGACAGTTATACTTTCATTTTCCTCTATGGAAAATCCTAGTTCATTCACGTATACTTCACAGCTTGGCAAATGTCCATTGTCTTTGAAGGTAGATGTTGTTGTTGAAATGCAGTGACTCCATGTTCCAGCGCATGTTAGCGATTCATTGATGACAGCATCACACCAGTGGCGCCAAAAGGTGCAATGTAGGCGGTCGCCAAACCCTGAATTCCAATCAGCAGGTAGCGGCATCCGGTACGGACAGCTTTGCCCACATTCTAAAAAGGATACAGGAAGTTTGTCAGGAAGATAAGATACAAGGATACCTTTTCTGCTATATGTTTTATTTAGATTCGATTGTATTATTGTAATTAGAATCTTGTGAAGATTTACCTGAGATACAATGACAGAAACATTCTAAAAGGACCTTTGGGAGGAGGCTGGTCAAATGTGACTTTCCTACGAGTACTTTTGGCCTACAACTCTCATAAATCTCTGCTGATCACTCTGCCACCTCCCTTTGCTTTTAGAATTATTATATATTATATCAGGCCTTGAGAAATCCCCAAAGCCAGTGAGTTCCTAAAATCCCTACTGTTGGCTTCTAACATATTTGGAAGTGACACTTCCCTGGCTCCCAATAATAACCAAGCTGGCTCCTGAATTGGTGTGGCTCCTGAAGTCTACAGAAACTTGTCAAGCCCAATATTATATATAACACCTCATAGAGACCTACTAACATATTTACACTTTTTGGCAAACTCAATCTATTTTTTTATTTTTTATTTACATAGATTAAGAACATGTGAATCCCAAAAGTTCATTAAAGAGAAAGGCCCGCTCCAAACATATAGTCAATTTCCACTGTTTAATTACTTGTTCCCTAAGTAGACATCCTTTATGGATTGAGATTGTATTAACCAGAATAGATGTTACCCAAGGGATTAACCCTTTCATTGCTGATCACAGTTTGTAACTGTGATCAGTTTCCTTCCACTTTATGGCCCTCATTTAGTTTTTTTTTATTTACAATTTTTTTTTTTTTATAAATAAATGTGATTTTAATATATTTATTTAATTAAATGTAAGCCCTGCATGCCTGTTGCTTGATTTTTATGGATCTGACATCGCACTCTTCAGAGTTTTTTCTCTGTCTTTTTTGTTATGGGGGGTTTGGGAACCAATATTTTTCTTTTTTATTAGTTAGTTAATTAGGGGGGATAAGTGGGTTAGTGTTGCATTAGTTGTGTAGCTTATTATTGGGAAAATAATGGAGAAAAACGTATTTTTCCCCCAAACTTTTCTCTTTTATATTTATTTTTTAATACTAAAATGTAAATAATTTTTATGTATAGGGTATCAAAAGAAAGCTCTAACTGTCCTTTAAAAAACAACATATAACTTGTATGGGTGAGTTAAATGAAAGAGGGGGAAATTATGTTTCAAAACCGCATATTAAAAATTGAAAACCGCTCTGGTCCTTGGCCCAGGAAAATCCCTGGTCCTTAAAGGGTTAAAACCCTTTACACTGTTGCTTCTTCCCCTCCATAGCTCCAGCCAAATGCTGAGAGCTGAGTGAGAGGGTCAGCAAAAGCTGCAGTGATAACAAGGAATAATCCTAAAACATTTATACAGTGGCACTGCCCAGAACTGACATACCATAATAATGATACATCGCTGACATGCTGTATGCCAAAAACATATATCATATTTTACAGATATCACGGTGCAGAGAATTTAATCTCTTGACTTATCACCGAATAAGGAAAACTTGAAACCTAATAAGTCATGAATTATGAAGCTACAAACTTATCAACATCCCTGCAAGGTTACATTTAAAAAAAAATCAATCAATGTTGTTTTTGCCAAAAAATTTGCTGCCAACGCGTTTTAATATTAGAATTTGCCACAGTCAAGAAGCGTATTCAAAGTGAACCTAAAATCACAATACAAATGACCCAATCCACAGCAGGCATCTTCTGTGTGATTAAAATGATCAGTGGCATCACTAGCAATAATAATTGGGGGGGGGGTGTTAAAAAGTAAGGATAGGTTAGGGGGCGGAGCATGACGTGAGGATGCACGCTCGCGGGCTCCGAGGTTAGGAGCTTAAGCACTAGCAAAAGGAGAATGTTGGAGTGCTAGCCGAGAACAAGCAAGAGAAAGACGGACACACGCAAGAGGGGTAGCAGGGAGAAGGAATAGAAAGGAGAGAGGAAACAGCTTCTCTAACGGGTCGGCTGCTGACCGAGAGGAGGACTGGGAGAGGAGTCTGGTCGAGGAAAGCTCGGTCTGCGGTGAGAGGCGGTGGTGGAGAGCGGCGAGCCAGGACCTAGGAAGTACACAACCAGGTCCCCCCAACGCTTTGAAGACGGGTAGGAATCAATAGGACTAGTGTGCTGAAAGACGCGAAGGAGGAAGGCAGCTGGCTGGCGCTAAAGTGAAGGCTTTGTTACTCTCCAAACCCTGCTTGCCAAAATACAAAGAGTGAAGAGAGGCACAGAGCGAATAGGATCAAAGAAAAGGGAAAAGAGGTCTGATTGGTCGCAGTGAGTAAACAGTCTTTGAATTTATGTTTTACACTGGGCTATGACTGAAGTAAATTGACCTATATATACATCACTGTTTTTAAGACAACGGTACCTCCTAGGTACTTCCTTATTTCCCTAGAATCATTGAGGCCCTAAGAAGCATGTATGGACCTATTAAAAATAACAATAAAAGATTCTTGGGGGAAGAACATTGACTCCAGATAAAGAAATAGGTGTTCGGTTTCTTATTTCCCTCTGCTGCATTTAGAAAAGAGAAGAAGTGTGCCAATGGTACAAATACTGGGGGGAAAAAGGACCCTAAAACACTAGAAGGCTACCCCTTGCATTGTAAAGGCTGCACATTTTTTTTTTTTTTTTTTTTTTCCCCCTCTCCCTCTCTCCTCTGTTTGCTGCTCTTGCTGTACGGAAACCTTGAGCCATAAAAGCTACTTTTCCTCTTCCAGCCACACGGAGCCAGAAGTCCTAAGGAAAGTTAGATTGCAAGGAGAGAAACAGAAATAGAAGGAGACAAGGTTCCTATATAAGAAAACTGGATCAGACCTCTCCTTTTTTTTTTTTTTTTGGTTTTTGTTTTTTGGTTTTTGTTTTTGTAATCTCCTATAATATAAGAGGAACATAACCCTTGGACTAAAAGGAAGGGGAAAATGACTAGTAGAACAACAATGGAGGATAAACAGAAAAAGGAAAGAAAGGGGAAAGAACAAGACCAGAAAGGTAGAGAAAGGAAAAATGTATCGGCTTTCTTTTCCCCAACAACTCAGAGAGGAGGGGAAGAAAGTATATTAAACAATCAGTCAAGCCTGGAGGAAACCCAGTTGGAATCCCCCAGAACTAAGGAACAACCCTCAGTATCCTCAGACGAGTTCAAAAAAGGTATGGAATCACTCCTGGAACAAATAAAAAAAGAATTTCAAGACAACCTGAAAGAACTCCAAAAGGATATCCTCCAAATTAGCAATAAAGTAAACAGACTAGAAGATAAAATAGAGGTAATCGGTGTGAATAGTGCAGAAAACAAAGAACAAATAAGAAAAATGGAGACAAAAATCTGCAACTTAGAACAAAAAATAAATGATATTGAAGATAGAACAAGGAGACAAAATATTCGAATAAGGAATATACCCGAAGAAATTACGCAAGACAAATTGGAAGATTACCTGCTAGAATATTATGAACACCTAGGTATAAAATTCGCAAATAAAGAGGAGGTGATAGAACGCTGCCACAGAGCGTACAAACCGAGTACTATACCAAGTTCCATTCCAAGGGACGTAGTAGTACTATTTCAATCTTATAAAAAGAAAAATAAAGTAATAATGGCGGCACGAGATAATTCAGGAAAGAAAGGAAAATTTGAAAACCTAAAAATATACCAGGACTTATCCTACCAAACGAGACAACATCGGAAAAACTTTTTTAATGTAACCAAAGAATTGAGAGATATGAACATTACCTACAAATGGGGATTCCCAGTAAGCCTAATTATACAAGAACCGGGTCAAAGGAGAAGAGTATTTAACACACCACAGGCAGTAAAGGAGTGGATAGAGGAGAGAGCAACAAGAAAGGACACTCACTGAGACTTGGACACATAGGGGGGGGAGGAGGAGGAAGGGAGAAGAACTGGGGAATCTTTTTGTTTTGCTAAAAGTTTTTTTTTTTTTTTTTTTTTTTTTTTTTCAGTGTTTTTCTCCCTTTCCCTCTCTCTCTGCAGGGGGGAGGGGTAGAGAGGAAGGCGAAGGTGCAGTACTTAAATCGCTTGTAAAAAAATATTGGAGAGAAGTGTTCGGAGATTTTGAGGGGAGGAACGGGAGAAAGGGGGAAAGGATATAAAGTTGTAAAAGGGATCATAAGGGCTAAGAAGCACAAAGTTTTCTTCTCCCTTTTTTTTTATTTTTTTTTTGGGGGGTGGAGGGGGGGAAGGGTTAATGGGAAGTGAAATTAAGTAAAATGCTTGCATAATTATATTTGAAGAACACAATGAGTAATTTGGAGGGAAAAGCACAAGATCGCACAGTTGAATATGAATATAAAAGAAATACAGTGTTGGGGGGAGGGGGGAAGGGATAAATGGAAGTGGTTAAAAATTAAAATACGTGCAAAATTAAGCTTGAAGAACACGAGGAGTAAGCTTCGGGTATTTAGAGGGAACAAGATGAAGAGGGAAGAATATAGGGTTGCACAAGGGAATCATTAATGTTAATTGTGTTTTTTTTTTTTTTTTTTTTTTTCTTTTCTTCTCTTTTTTCTTTTCTTTTTTTCTTTCTTTTTTTCTCACTCAGGGGGGAGGGGGGGGGGGTAATTGGAAGCAAAACAATGTAAAAAGCTTGAAAGCCACAAAGAGTAATTGGGGGGAAGTTGGGGAGGGAAGAGCACAGGATGGCACAGGGGAATATGAATATTAAAAGAAACACAGGGTTGGGGGGGGAAGGGATAAAGGAAAGGGGTAAAAATTAAAAGGCGTGATTATACTTGAAGAACACAAGGAGTAAGTTTTGGGGACTTAGAGGGAACAAGACAAAGAGGGAAGAATATAGGGTCGCATAAGGGAATTAATAATGTCAAATGTATTTTTTAATTTGGTTTTTTTTTTTTTTTTCTTTCCCCTCTCCTCCCAGAACCGAAGCATTCTCTCCTTATAGACCTCTTTCTTTTTTTCTCCCCTTCTCTCTCTCTCCCCTTTTGGGGGGGAGGGGGAAGGGGACAGGGGAAGGTGGATCCATTTATAGTGTAGGCAAACTAAAAGTAAAGAGCACAGGGAGGATTCCCCCCTTTTTTTTTTTTTTTTTTTTTCTCCTCTCTCCCGCTTTACCCTAGATATCCTCGGTAGGGTAGGGGGAAACTTACGAAGGGAAACCAGTTGGCAGGAGGTGGGGGAGGAAAGCGAAACAGATATATAGTGCTTAAGCTCCTACTAGGGGATCTGAGAGAACCCCCCAAAAAAAACGCGTCCATATAAGAGGGAAATGAGATGCGGGCCAAAAAAGCTAGGAAGGGTCCTAGCTATGGAAGGCATTAATTGTTATGTGTTAAGTGCGGAGTCTATTTATGTGATTTTTGATGTGGTTTTGAAATGTTTTTTGTTTTTGTTTTGGATTTTTTTTTTTTTTTTTTTTTTCTCTCTCTTCCTTTCTTTCTCTTTCTCTCTCTCTCTCCCTCTCTCCTCTCCCCCCTCCTCTTCTGGGTGCTCATCACTGGGGCCTGTCATGTTCCTGTTATGGTCCAAAGATAGTATTTTACCCATAAAACGATAATTTTTGACATGGCAACGATAAAAATAACTTCACAAAATGTTAAAGGATTAAACACACCGTATAAAAGGAGGATGTTAATGGAAGAAGCAAATAGAAAAGGGTACCATATAATATGTGCTCAAGAAACACATTTTGCTCGAAACAAGATTCCAAAATGGTTTAATAAGAAATATCCAATAGCAATACATTCAACAGCACCCACAAAAAGAGCAGGAGTTTCAATATTTATACATAGATCAGTCTTATATGAAGAACAAAGCAGGAAAATGGACATAAACGGTAGATATGTGATTCTTAATTGCAAAATCAATGGAACTATGTACAATATAATCAATATATATGCACCAAACGAAAACTCAATAAGTTTTATTGAAACAATACTAAGTAAATATAAAAAGCAGGAATCAGGGAAGTGGATAGTATGTGGAGACATAAACTCATTGGCAAACGCAGAATTAGATTCAACAAATTTAGCAAGCAGTAAATATAGGGAAAAAAAGAGGCAACAAAGCTTGAAATTCCAAAATCTATTAAGAAAGTACGGATTATTTGATGCATGGAGAATAGAAAACATGGATAGTAGAGATTACTCCTTTTTTTCACAAGTACATAACACATACAGTAGACTGGACTATATACTTTTAGATAAAGATACATTACAAGAAATAAAATCATGTAAGATAGGTCTGATAAACTGGTCGGACCACGCCCCAGTGGAAGTGGAACTGAGAAGCAAGTTCGCAACAAGAGGCAGAGGCTTGTGGCGAATTAATGAATATCTATTAGCCAAAGAATACATACAAAAGGAAGTAAGAGAAGAATTACATCAGTTTTTTAACATCAACGATCAACAAGAAACATCAATAGAAAACTTATGGTTGGCACACAAAGCAGTTATAAGGGGAACATTTATAAAACAAGCATCATGGTACAACAAACAGAGGCAAGAGAAAAAAATGAAATTACTAAACTTATTGGAGAATTTAGAAATTAAAAACAAAGGGGATAGAAATGTAAGTTTAATAAAAGAAATAATAGAGACAAAAAAAGAATTAGCAAAATTACAAATAGGAGAAACAGAATTTAAATTAAAAAAATTAAAACAACTATTTTACACAAAAGGGAACAAAGCAGATACTATGTTAGCCAACAAATTAAGATATCAAAATATTAGAGCAGCAATCCCACAAATTACAACAGCAGACGGGAAAAAAATTATTAACCCAAAGCATATAGCAGAAGAATTTGCCCAGTATTATTCAGCGTTATATAACATTAACAAAGATCAAAATACCTTCCAACCAACAAGGAACGACATGGATAGATATCTGGAGGAAATTATATTTCCAAAATTAAATACTGAACAAATAGAAACTCTTAAAAAACCAATAGAAGAGGGAGAAATTGCTAAAATAATTAAAGAATTAGCGCTGCATAAATCCCCAGGACCAGATGGGTATAGTAACCTATATTACAAATGTTTTAACCCAATATTAACACCATACTTAAAAAGATTGTACCATAAATGCAAAGGTAGTAATGGATTCCCAGAGGAAATGCTAAAAGCAATAATTGTGACTATTCCGAAACCAGGAAAAAAACTAACTGGGTGTGCGGATTTTCGACCTATCTCTTTACTCAATACAGATATGAAAATATACTCAAAAATATGGGCCAATAGACTGAAAATAATATTACCAGAAATAATAAATAACGATCAAACTGGTTTTATAACTGGAAGACAAACAGGAGATAACATTAGGAAATTCTCAAATGTTATAACAAATTTGAAGGACTCTAAAATAGAAGGACTAATGTTAGCAATAGACGCTGAAAAAGCGTTTGACCGGCTCCACTGGAAATTTTTGGAATTAGTGATGTCTAGATTCGGATTCCCAGACCTATTAGTAGATGCAATACAAGCAATATATAGGAAACCGTCTGCAGTGGTACTATATGCGGGTTTCCAATCCAAAAGTTTTGAAGTAACCAACGGCACGCGACAGGGTTGTCCCCTGTCGCCATTACTATATGTTATGGCACTAGAACCATTGGCGAAGAAGTTGCGAGCAGATAGCAGGATAGAAGGAGTACAAACTTTAAAAACTAAGCAAATAAAAATAGGTTTATTTGCAGACGATATACTGGTATCGCTAACTAAGGTATCAAAATCACTCCCGGCCCTGATGGAACAACTAGAGGAGTACGGGAAAGTATCATACCATAAAATAAATACCAGTAAGACACAAGCTCTACTGATAGGTCTGGAAGAAGAAGAAAAAGACTTCCTAAAAAAAAAATATGCGTTTGACTGGCGAGAAAAATATATAGACTATCTAGGAGTAAAATTAGCAGTTCAAAGTACAAAAATGTTACAATATAACATATATGATAAGTGGAAAACGTTAAAACAAGAGTTACAGAGATGGACAAAAATGGAGATCTCATGGGTTGGAAGAATAGCAGCAATTAAAATGACAACTATCCCAAAGATCCTATATGTTTTCAGAACATTACCATTAAAAATTCCCAAAATCTTCTTCCAGAAAGCACAAAGAGATCTGAATAAATGTGCAAGTGGAGGCAAAAAAACAAGAGTGAAATCAGTTCTACTGCAACAAACAAAAAATAAAGGCGGAATGGGCCTCCCAAACTTGGAATATTACTATCTGGCATCCCAAGTAAGGCAAACAATGCAATGTTATGCACCTACAGGTGAAATGGCATGGGTAGACCTGGAAGATTTACAATTTCAACCACAAAGAATGTGCCACAACATAGGAAATAAACTGCTAAAAAATAAACAAAAGGGAAAATGGCTGCATGCAACAGAGGCATCAATAAACACGTGGAGACAGTATTGTCTAAAGAACCCAGAAATGTACGAACTAAGTTGGTATTCACCAATCCAAGAAATAGAAGCTAGAATCCCACAACTTAACCTAAAAAAATGGGTAGATAATGGGATCACAAATCTACAGTGCATACGAAACAAAAAAGAACTATTATCCTTTGAAGAAATAGTTAAGAAATACAAAATTCAAAATTCGGAATTTTACAAATACTTGCAGATTAGAGATTTATGTTCGAAAACAAAAATAGGGGACAAACAGACTGACCCAATACAAAACAAAATTTTAAACTTATGTAATTACAAAACACAGAAAAATCAAAAAGGGATCTCATTACTATATAAAAATATGTTGGGAAACAAAGAGGGAGAAAAAAGTAAATATATGGAGAAATGGGAACAAGAACTTGGAAAAGCAATACCTCTGGATTCATGGATGAAATCCTTTAGGCAGCTAAACTCATATTCACACTGTACAAATTATTTAGAATTGCAAAAAAAGATTATATATAGATGGCACTTGGTTCCAACAAAACTACATAAAATGTATAAAAACTCGTCTCCCCAGTGTTGGAGAAGATGCGGAGCAATGGGATCTGTTATACATATCTGGTGGGAGTGCCCAATAGTAACTGATTATTGGAATAAAATATTCGAAATTGTAGAGCAAGAACTAAAGATAAGAATAGAGAGAAAGCCAGAAATAGTTTTATTAAATATCTTCCCAGAACAAATACCAGAAAATACAAGAAAATTATTAGGGCACATCTACCTTATAGCAAAACAAGCAATAGCAAGAAATTGGAAAAAACAAAGTTTGCCAGAGAAGGAGGAAATAATATCTAAAATAACGATGAATAAGTACTATGAGCAAATGCACTATTCAATATCAAATACAATGAAAAAACACAGTCAGATATGGAGCAAGTGGACCAGAGAATAGGGAGGGGAGGATGAGGAGACGGGGGGAGAGAGAACTATACTTGTTTTTTTTTTTCTTTCTTTGTTTTATGTAAGTTGCCTTTTGTCCTTTGTATACGTGAACTTAATTGATAAAAATAATAAAAGAATTGTTGATAAAAAAAAAAAAAAAAAAAAAAAAAAGGATAGGGTCAAAAGTAGGGGGGCAATTACAAAATGTTGTATGTGTACAGACAAGTAATATACTGTGTGTGTGTGTGTGTATATATATATATAAGGAGATACCCCAAACTTTAAATCTTAATAAACAAAATTAGAAAAATGCCTAAATATAAGGCGACCCTATAGGGGAAAAAAAAGTTTTGCTAGAAAATATTGCTTCCATTTTGTAAAAAAAAAATGGAATATTTAATAAAAATTTTATTAAAAAATGGACTTACCATGCACCCACATGGCACCTACAGGACTTGCCACTACACTCGTTCTGCTATACACCAATATGGCTTGCCACTGTAATCATATTGCACCCACAGGACTTGTCATGCACCCATAATGCACTCAAACAGATGACTTGCAAAGAACCCCTGTTGCACACTGATGACATGCCATGCCCCCATAGAACTTATTATGCACTCATAATGCACCCAGAGAAATTGCTGGCTTCCAAGCTGCCAAGTTGTGAAGAGGGGTCTCCACAACCTGGCAGTGTGGATAGGACACAACACACCTCCGACCGAGGAGGAGATGATAGTCCTTTCCACTGGGTTGTGTGCGCACGTCAGCTGCAGTCGTCAAATCATCTCTCTTACAGAGCAATGCTCTCTTCCCGTGTCACAGTGCTGAGAGCAGAGAGTAACAAGCCCTCCTTCCTGTGTCACAGAGCAGAGAGTAACAAGCCCTCCTTCCTGTGTCACAGAGCAGAGAGTAACAAGCCCTCCTTCCTGTGTCACAGTGCTGAGAGCAGAGAGTAACAAGCCCTCCTTCCCATGTCACAGTGCTGAGAGCTGAGAGTAACAAGCCCTCCTTCCTGTGTCACAGTGCTGAGAGCTGAGAGTAACAAGCCCTCCTTCCTGTGTCACAGTGCTGAGAGCAGAGAGTAACAAGCCCTCCTTCCTGTGTCACAGAGCAGAGAGTAACAAGCCCTCCTTCCTGTGTCACAGAGCAGAGAGTAACAAGCCCTCCTTCCTGTGTCACAGAGCAGAGAGTAACAAGCCCTCCTTCCTGTGTCACAGTGCTGAGAGCTGAGAGTAACAAGCCCTCCTTCCCATGTCACAGTGCTGAGAGCAGAGAGTAACAAGCCCTCCTTCCCATGTCACAGTGCTGAGAGCAGAGAGTAACAAGCCCTCCTTCCTGTGTCACAGAGCAGAGAGTAACAAGCCCTCCTTCCTGTGTCACAGTGCTGAGAGCTGAGAGTAACAAGCCCTCCTGCCCATGTCACAGTGCTGAGAGCTGAGAGTAACAAGCCCTCCTTCCTGTGTCACAGAGCAGAGAGTAACAAGCCCTCCTTCCTGTGTCACAGAGCAGAGAGTAACAAGCCCTCCTTCCTGTGTCACAGTGCTGAGAGCTGAGAGTAACAAGCCCTCCTTCCTGTGTCACAGTGCTGAGAGCTGAGAGTAACAAGCCCTCCTGCCCATGTCACAGTGCTGAGAGCTGAGAGTAACAAGCCCTCCTTCCTGTGTCACAGTGCTGAGAGCTGAGAGTAACAAGCCCTCCTTCCTGTGTCACAGAGCAGAGAGTAACAAGCCCTCCTTACTGTGTCACAGTGCTGAGAGCTGAGAGTAACAAGCCCTCCTTCCTGTGTCACAGTGCTGAGAGCTGAGAGTAACAAGCCCTCCTGCCCATGTCACAGTGCTGAGAGCTGAGAGTAACAAGCCCTCCTTCCTGTGTCACAGTGCTGAGAGCTGAGAGTAACAAGCCCTCCTTCCTGTGTCACAGTGCTGAGAGCTGAGAGTAACAAGCCCTCCTGCCCATGTCACAGTGCTGAGAGCTGAGAGTAACAAGCCCTCCTTCCTGTGTCACAGTGCTGAGAGCTGAGAGTAACAAGCCCTCCTTCCTGTGTCACAGTGCTGAGAGCAGAGAGTAACAAGCCCTCCTTCCCGTGTCAAAGTGCACAGAGCAGAGAGTAACAAGCCCTCCTTCCCGTGTCACAGTGCACAGAGCAGAGTGTAACAAGCCCTCCTTCCCGTGTCACAGCTCACAGAGCAGAGAGTAACAAGCCCTCCTTCCTGTGTCACAGTGGTGAGAGCAGAGAGTAACAAGCCCCCCTTCCCGTGTGACAGCGCAGAGTGTAACAAGCCCTCCTTCCTGTGTCACAGAGCAGAGAGTAACAAGCCCTCCTTCCCGTGTCACAGAGCAGAGAGTAACAAGCCCTCCTTCCCGTGTCACAGAGCAGAGAGTAACAAGCCCTCCTTCCCGTGTCACAGAGCAGAGAGTAACAAGCCCTCCTTCCCGTGTCACAGTGCTGAGAGCAGAGAGTAACAAGCCCTCCTTCCCGTGTCACAGAGCAGAGTAACAAGCCCTCCTTCCCGTGTCACAGCGCAGAGAGCAGAGAGTAACAAGCCCTCCTTCCCGTGTCACAGCGCAGAGAGTAACAAGCCCTCCTTCCCGTGTCACAGCGCAGAGAGTAACAAGCCCTCCTTCCTGTGTCACAGAGCAGAGAGTAACAAGTCCTCCTTCCCATGTCACAGTGCTGAGAGCAGAGAGTAACAAGCCCTCCTTCCCATGTCACAGTGCTGAGAGCAGAGAGTAACAAGCCCTCCTTCCCATGTCATAGAGCACAGAGCAGGGAGTAACAAGTCCTCCTTCCTGTGTCACAGAGCAGAGAGTAACAAGCCCTCCTTCCCATGTAACAGTGCTGAGAGCAGAGAGTAACAAGTCATCCTTCCCATGTCACAGCGCAGAGAGCAGAGAGTAACAAGTCCTCCTTCCTGTGTCACAGTGCTGAGAGCAGAGAGTAACCAGTCCTCCTTCCCGTGTCACAGCGTAGAGAGCAGAGAGTAACAAGCCCTCCTTCCCGTGTCACAGCGCAGAGAGTAACAAGCCCTCCTTCCCATGTCACAGAGCACAGAGCAGGGAGTAACAAGCCCTCCTTCCCGTGTCACAGAGCAGAGTGTAACAAGCCCTCCTTCCCGTGTCACAGCGCAGAGTGTAACAAGCCCTCCTTCCCATGTCACAGCGCAGAGTGTAACAAGCCCTCCTTCCTGTGTCACAGCGCAGAGTGTAACAAGCCCTCCTTCCCGTGTCACAGCGCAGAGTGTAACAAGCCCTCCTTCCTGTGTCACAGAGCAGAGAGTAACAAGCCCTCCTTCCCATGTCACAGTGCTGAGAGCAGAGAGTAACAAGCCCTCCTTCCCATGTCACAGTGCTGAGAGCAGAGAGTAACAAGCCCTCCTTCCCGTGTCACAGCGCAGAGTGTAACAAGCCCTCCTTCCTGTGTCACAGAGCAGAGAGTAACAAGCCCTCCTTCCCATGTCACAGTGCTGAGAGCAGAGAGTAACAAGCCCTCCTTCCCGTGTCACAGCGCAGAGTGTAACAAGCCCTCCTTCCCATGTCAGAGCGCAGAGTGTAACAAGCCCTCCTTCCCGTGTCACAGCGCAGAGAGTAACAAGCCCTCCTTCCCGTGTCACAGCGCAGAGTGTAACAAGCCCTCCTTCCCGTGTCACAGCGCAGAGTGTAACAAGCCCTCCTTCCCGTGTCACAGCACAGAGTGTAACAAGCCCTCCTTCCCGTGTCATAGAGCAGAGAGTAACAAGCCCTCCTTCCCATGTCACAGTGCTGAGAGCAGAGAGTAACAAGCCCTCCTTCCCATGTCACAGCGCAGAGAGCAGAGAGTAACAAGCCCTCCTTCCCATGTCACAGTGCTGAGAGCAGAGAGTAACAAGCCCTCCTTCCCATGTCACAGTGCTGAGAGCAGAGAGTAACAAGCCCTCCTTCCCATGTCACAGCGCAGAGAGCAGAGAGTAACAAGCCCTCCTTCCCATGTCACAGTGCTGAGAGCAGAGAGTAACAAGCCCTCCTTCCCATGTCACAGTGCTGAGAGCAGAGAGTAACAAGCCCTCCTTCCCATGTCACAGTGCTGAGAGCAGAGAGTAACAAGCCCTCCTTCCCATGTAACAGTGCTGAGAGCAGAGAGTAACAAGCCCTCCTTCCCATGTCACAGAGCTGAGAGCAGAGAGTAACAAGCCCTCCTTCCCATGTCACAGTGCTGAGAGCAGAGAGTAACAAGCCCTCCTTCCCATGTCACAGTGCTGAGAGCAGAGAGTAACAAGCCCTCCTTCCCATGTCACAGTGCTGAGAGCAGAGAGTAACAAGCCCTCCTTCCCATGTCACAGTGCTGAGAGCAGAGAGTAACAAGCCCTCCTTCCCATGTCACAGTGCTGAGAGCAGAGAGTAACAAGCCCTCCTTCCCATGTCACAGTGCTGAGAGCAGAGAGTAACAAGCCCTCCTTCCCATGTCACAGCGCACAGAGCAGGGAGTAACAAGTCCTCCTTCCTGTATCACAGAGCAGAGAGTAACAAGTCCTCATTCCCATGTCACAGTGCTGAGAGCAGAGAGTAACAAGCCCTCCCTCCCATGTCACAGTGCTGAGATCAGAGAGTAACAAGCCCTCCTTCCCGTGTCACAGCGCAGAGTGTAACAAGCCCTCCTTCCTGTGTCACAGAGCAGAGAGTAACAAGCCCTCCTTCCCATGTCACAGTGCTGAGAGCAGAGAGTAACAAGCCCTCCTTCCCATGTCACAGTGCTGAGAGCAGAGAGTAACAAGCCCTCCTTCCCGTGTCACAGCGCAGAGTGTAACAAGCCCTCCTTCCCATGTCACAGCGCAGAGTGTAACAAGCCCTCCTTCCCGTGTCACAGCGCAGAGTGTAACAAGCCCTCCTTCCCGTGTCACAGAGCAGAGAGTAACAAGCCCTCCTTCCTGTGTCACAGTGCTGAGAGCAGAGAGTAACAAGCCCTCCTTCCCATGTCACAGTGCTGAGAGCAGAGAGTAACAAGCCCTCCTTCCCATGTCACAGTGCTGAGAGCAGAGAGTAACAAGCCATCCTTCCCATGTCACAGTGCTGAGAGCAGAGAGTAACAAGCCCTCCTTCCCATGTAACAGTGCTGAGAGCAGAGAGTAACAAGCCCTCCTTCCCATGTCACAGTGCTGAGAGCAGAGAGTAACAAGCCCTCCTTCCCATGTCACAGTGCTGAGAGCAGAGAGTAACAAGCCCTCCTTCCCATGTCACAGTGCTGAGAGCAGAGAGTAACAAGCCCTCCTTCCCGTGTCAAAGAGCACAGAGCAGGGAGTAACAAGCCGGGAACAAGTTTGGTAACATTGAAGGCTATTTATAGAAGTCAATTGTGGTACAAAGTTCTAAACGTCAAGCTGTTACCATGGAAACCAATGGAATGTTCCTGCTGATGACATCACACAATCTTTCCTCCAATACCAGAAATACATTAATCTGGTATTTTACCTTCACCATAATCCTCCAAATCATTCATTGGCACATGTAAGATAGGAAGGGAAGGTCATCACATTAAAGGACAATTAGAAGGACTGTGCCACTTAAACATTGTGTTTTTACTGTGAAAGCAGAGAATAAAAAATATTGAAAATGATCTATACATTGTGTTTGCAAAACTGCAAGAAAATGCCAGAATTAGGAGAAAAATGTGTCTTATGACATCATCTGTGGCTTGATATGCAAATTACACATTTCCCAATGAAAAGCAGTAATTTGCATATCAAGCCACAGGTGATGTGTAGGGGTACCACCTTTTCCACACAAAAATACCGGCCTTGCTATTGCCCCCATAAACTTAGCATTGGAGGCAAGCCATTTTTTACAGGCCTGCCGCTAAAATACCGGCTGGGTGGCAACCCTAGTGATGTCATAAGCCGGAGACTCCACAGACACATTTAACACACATTTGTCTCCTAATTCAGGCCTTTGCTGGCAGTTTTGCTAATACAATAGATCATTTTCAATCATTTCTTGTTCTCTATATTCGCAGTAAAAACAATGTTCGGGTGATCCAGACCCTTGAAACTTTTTTTAAACCTGGGTTAACATACATGTCCAGCTTCTTCTAAGTAAACTCCACATATATCTTAATAGAAAAGAGCATGCAAAGTGCAGCCCAGCAGTATGCGTAGTTGCCAACATCCGCCATGTTCCCATAGACACATATGTGTTCCACATGCTGCAGAAAGAGCATGCAAAGTGTAGCCGGCAGTATGTAGGATGGATATACGCACAGACACAATCCAATTAATTAATCATGGTAGGTCCTATGTGATCTCCACCCTGATTAATTAATTGGATTGTGTCTGTGCGTATATCCATCCTACATACTGCCGGGCTGCACTTTGCATGCTCTTTCTGCAGCATGTGGAACAAATATGTGTCCCTGGAAACATGGCCGATGTTGGAAACGATGCCTCATTTTACATCCCAAGCCCAAGTAAAAAATAAAGTTCAGTTGTTCTTTAAATAAATACTGACCCCCTATCCTAATATCCCAGCTTAGACTGCACTAGAGCTCCTCTTACGTGTTTTGTTTCTCTTTCTGTTTTGGTTTTGTACTCTTCTCAGCCACTAGAGGGAGCAGCTTTCCCTAGTCAGACTGGATAGCCTGCTTGCTCTCTTGCACAATAAGCAGATACTGCTACTGATTAGCATTGTCAGGCTTGTTTAACTTGTCTCTTTCTTCAGGCTGTTTAGTGTTTACGGTGCCTTAACCGTGTACCGTGGGGGTGATGTGTAAATATGCCTGCACACAAACATTTGGCAAAGTTTATTAAATAAAAGCTTTCATTTCTGTTTGTTATGTAAAACGGCGATTGTATCTCTTTTTATACATCCAGACACTTTCATGTGCAGAAATAGAGCTGCCACCAAACAGTGCCAAACATTATACGTCGATAATACCAGAGCAACCCAGAAGTTCAGGACTGTCGCCCTCGTGCAAACTCCTGTTTTTTTTGGGGGGGGGGGGGGGGGGGGAATCACAGACTCTGTGTTCACTTGATCAGGTGTGAAATATTTTACAGTAATATTATTTTTGGTGGTAAAGACCTTGGAGCAGTGGCGGAACTATCAAGGTCGCAGGGTTCGCAGCTACGACTGGGCCCATCACTCCAGGGGGCCCAGCTGCCCTGTCGAACCCTTAAAAAACCGTCAGCTGCCCCGTAGGCCGACTCTGCCCGTGTGACTGTCCCACAGAAGTCATATCCGGTGGCTGTATCTCCTGCACGCAGTGTGCGTGCATGAAACACTGCGGAGGAGACGGCCGGGGACGAGCAGCATCCAGATAAGTACTGGCGAAGGGGGGAGGAGAGGGGGATATTTAATTGGCATATTAATGAGCAAATTATCAGTGGGCTATTAACAAGCAAGTTTTCAGTGGGCTATGTAGGGCAAAATAACATTGGCAAATGAAGGGCAAAATAACACTGGCAAATGAAGGGCAAAATAACACTGGCAAATGAAGGGCAAAATAACACTGGCAAGTTTACAAGAATGCACTGTAGAATATTGCCCCATGTCCCCCTCACACACACTCTGCTGCTCCTGTCCCAGTTAGTTCATCTCCTGTGTATACTGGGCTCCTAATCCTCCTTGGGCCCTTACACATATCTCATGGGCCCATACACACATTTTCAAGATTTCAGTGCAAGTTTTTGTGAAAATGTGTTTGAGTTGCAAACTCTTTAATGGATACCAAAAGGTGGGGCTGTTAATTCACGGACACCAAAGAGTTAAAGGCCTTTGATAAACTCCTTCTCTTTCCTTCATATCACTGCCCAAGATTCCAAGGTACGAGTTCCAAGGAATCTGCCAATCACATAACTGTTTTATGAGCTAAATGAAATAAACCAATAAATGACACATCTCAGATGACTTCATGGGTTCATGGTCCACCTGTAATGCATCTCATTAAGAAGAGGAGATCCTCAGAAAAATATGTAGCATTAAGTAACCAGCATGTAGATATTGGCATGTATTATATGTGTATAGGAGAGGAGAGGAGGGCAGCAGGAAATGTGTAAGGGAAAGGTTAAAGCATCTTAACATGTATAGCTTGGAGGAAAGACGTAACAGGGGGGATATGATAGAAACATTTATATACATAAAGGGAATCAACACAGTAAAGGAAGAGAGTATATTTAAAAGAAGAAAAACTACCACAACTAGAGGACATAGTCTTAAATTAGAGGGGCAACGATTTAAAAGTAATATCAGGAAGTATTACTTTACTGAGAGGGTAGTGTATGTATGGAATAGCCTTCCAGCAGAAGTGGTAGAGGTAAACACAGTCAAGGAGTTTAAGCATGCGTGGGATAGACACAAGGCTATCCCAGCTATAAGACCGGGAACTGGGGACTAACAAAAGTATTTAGAAAATTTGGGCAGACTAGATGGACCGAATGGTTCTTATCTGCCGACACATTCTATGTTTCTGTGAACCCCCCCCCTCCCCCCCCATCTCCTGCAATATAAAAAGGTCAGGTGCAGTATCACATATGACCACAAGGTGTCTAAAAGACAACGTCAGTGTAATCCTGCTATGCTCCGTACTTTTTACAGTCCACTGTGACAACAGTCCCCAGTGGGCATCCCCATGTCCATTATCAATGGGCATCTCCTCGGAGCTATCTGATTGGATGCTGAAGACGTCCATCTTCTCAAGGGAGCTCAAGACGACATGAAAGGAAGTCTTCTTAATAAAAGCATACACATTTAATAATAAATATGCTTTAAATGCCGACGCTGCACAGCCCAGGAATAGGAGCCAACTGTTACTGCAAAAATACCTGTACAAATCAGGAAGAGTAAAAATCCAGAGCATTGGAGGTGATTTATTAAAAGTCAGGTCTGGGGCAAAGTTCTCAAAGTGGTCCAGTCACCATGGAAACCAGTGGATGCTGATTTCCCCACTTTTAAGAACTCTGCCCAATAACTGATCTGTAGACATCATCCCCGTGGTTCGTCTCCAGCTTTAAAAGAGCCATTGAACATGGCAGATTGCCTCTATTTTGTTGCACTTTTTTAATTGACATATAAAAAGTTCTCCTATGTTAAGTGGTTAAATGCATTTATTTATAATGTTGTAGTGTTATTTTACCATATTTGCCCGAATATAAGATGACCTCCCCCAGACACTGGATAGTCATTTAGAAAAAAGTATAAGACTGCCCTATAGGAAAAAAGTTTTACTTGTAAGTATTAATTCACATGTAAATTTTTTTTTTTTTTTTTTTTCATATTTAATAAAAACTATGATGAAAAAAATACTTTTCCTGGTTTTATTTCCTTTTAGTTGCCAATCTGCCTCCCAGACTTACCCTATGCATCCCCCCCATACACTTAGCTATCTGCCCCACAGTCTTAGCCAATGCATCCCCCCACACATTTAGTCATCTGATCCCCAGACTTACCCAATGCATGCCCCCTCCACACACACATTAGGTAATGCATCCCCCAGACTTAGCCTTCTGCCCCCCAGACTTGCCAATGCTCCTATATACTCCCTGGTGTCTAGTCAATGTGTGAGTCTGTGTGTGAATGTGTGAGTCTGTGTGTGAATGTCTGTTTCTGTGTGTGAATGTCTGTTTCTGTGTGTATTTAATGTGAGGTGTTTTTTTACTGTGAGTTTTATGCTGTGGAGTCTGTGATACACTCACACACTGCACATTACTTGAGTTTTATTGCAGTGGAGTCTAATGCAGCATGTGATTGCGTGAGTATATCACAGACTCCACAGCAATACAACTCACTGCAACATGGTGTGTGTATCACAGACTCCACAGCAATACAACTCACTGCAACATGGTGTGTGTATCACAGACTCCACAGCAATACAACTCACTGTAACATGGTGTGTGTGAGTGTATCACAGACTCCACAGCAATACAACTCACTGTAACATGGTGGGTGTGTGAGTATATCACAGACTCCACAGCAATAAAACTCACTGTAACATGGTGTGTGTATCACAGACTTCACAGCAATACAACTCACTGTAACATGGTGTGTGTGTGTATCACAGACTCCACAGCACTAAAACTCACTGTAGCATGGCGTGTGTGTGAGTGTATCACAGACTTCACAGCAATACAACTCACTGTAACATGGTGTCTGTGAGTATATCACAGACTTCACAGCAATAAAACTCATTGTAACATGGTGTGAGTGAGTATATCCCAGACTCCACAGCAATACACACACACTGCACACAACTGTGAATTTATATATATATATGTGTGTGAGTGTGTGTATATATATATATTTATATATATGTGTGTGTGTCATTTTCTCTCAATGTAAAATTAATGTGGCCCACATACATTTCTGGGAAAGTGGCCTTCTGCAGAACAAACGTGGACATCCCTGATTTAGACCGATGGCGGTCTACAACATTTTTCTCAAGTACCATATAAGTTACATTTGTGTTTAAGCACATGCGCAGCCTGTTTCACTGAACTATAACTGTGTGTTATCATGTTATTGATGTTATACCCATGATAAGAGAGAGATTATAAAATAACACAAGAGCACTATAAAACAACACATGTGTAATATTAACACTTTCTGGTGCAGAGTTCTAAAAGTAGTTTAATTGGTAGGATCTTTTTTGGTTTCCAGGATAATTGTCCCACTTTTAGAACTTTGCCCCCAAACTACACAGTGAATGTGTTGAACTGACTATAGAAGTCTCCTATATTGTGACTTTTTATACTCTCATACAGTGTTATATAGTGTTACTTTTTATACTCTGAACAAGTATCATATATTGTTACTTTTTGTCTCATACACTATCACATATTGTTTTTTTTAATACTCTCATACAGTATCATATATTATATTTTTTATACTTTCATACAGTACCATACATTGTTACTGTTTATACTCTAACACAGTATTATGTATTATTATTCTCTATACTCTCATACAGTATTATATATTGTTGCTCGCTATACTCTCATACAGTATTATATAGTGTTACCATATATACTCTCATACAGTATTATATATTATTATTCTCTATACTCTCATCCAGTATTATGTATTATTATTCTCTATACTCTCATACAGTATTATATATTGTTGCTCTCTATACTCTCATACAGTATTATATAGTGTTACCATCTATACTCTCATACAGTATTATATATTATTATTCTCTATACTCTCATACAGTATTATATATTATTAGTCTCTATACTCTCATCCAGTATTATGTATTATTATTCTCTATACTCTCATACAGTATTATATAGTGTTACCATCTATACTCTCATACAGTATTATATATTATTATTCTCTATACTCTCATACAGTATTATATATTATTATTCTCTATACTCTCATCCAGTATTATGTATTATTATTCTCTATACTCTCATACAGTATTATATAGAGTTACCATCTATACTCTCATACAGTATTATATATTATTATTCTCTATACTCTCATACAGTATTATATATTATTATTCTCTATACTCTCATACAGTATTATATAATATGTTGTTATATTCTCATACAGTATTAGTCCCATGTGATACATTGTTACTGCTGGTTTTCAATGCTAATAAGGTGACACAGAATGGTTTGTGGTCAGTGAGTATCAGGGCAGTAGTAGTTGCCCCCGGGGTATCACCTCTCACCTTGGCGTATTTCTTCACTTTCTGTTTTCTCTTGTACTTCTTGTCCTCTTTACTCTCCGCCTCTTCCACCCCTTCCTCCAGGGGGTCATACCTGTCCGGCAGGGGGGACAGGTGCACCTTCTTTCTGCTCCTCTTCTTACCCTTGCGAGACTTGCCTTCTTTAGGCTGTGCAGGGGGTCCCTCCGGGGGGCTTCCTTCTGTCTCTTCTAATGGGATCCCCTGATCGTCCTGAGGGGGCATCCTTCTGTACTTGTTTTTCTTTTTGCCTTTCATCTTGGAGCCCCCAGGCATTCTGCCCCAGTTACCCCCAGCTGGCAGACTGGATGCACCAAGCAGGTAAATAACACACAACTAAACCTGGACTTTGCGTCTCTCACTATAGGAATGCTTTTTTTTTCTCTCCCCTCCCACCTAGTGGTCATTTGGTGGAACTGCAGCGGCTGGAATCCCCTCCCTCCCAATCCCTGTAGACTGTTTCGGTTCCTGTCCTCTGCTAATTTAGCCTCATGCATTGTTCTGTGGCACAGTGGGGTCTTTGGCACATTGTTTGCTTGCACAGGATATCCCCTCCCTCCCAAGGATTGTTTTTCTCCACCACTAAAAAGAAACTCTAATCTTTTCCCTGCAAATCCACTTAACTCTTTGTATACCACACAATTGTAACATGAAAGAGGCCATGTCACCTAAACATTGTTTTTTTTACTGTATATGTAGAGATTAAAAACATTTAAAAGATTATCTATACATTGTGTGCGCAGAACTGCAGGAAAATCCATACATTGAGAGACAAATGTGTTTGAATTGGTGGTATCTCATGTGACTTGCTATGTAAATTAACTTATTTCAGTTGTAAATAGGTTTTCCACATTGCCTTAAGCCAAATCAAGTATTGGTCTGCTGGTACAGTCAGGCTGGGTGGAAAGCTTGCCTAGTTGCCAATACCAGCCATATTATTCTATCTCTTCCACATCTTATGATCAGCTGCTAACCTGACTTCAATCTTATGTGTACCCCAAAGCTCAATGGAGGCGACACAATAATCTATACTAGCAAACCAAATCTATCCCAGCTTGAGGCTGTGCTGCAAGACCAGTTCACAGAGGTAGAAAAGTGGATTACAAATAAGCGTTACACTGATGAAATTCTCACAATGCTCTTTGAAACAATACGTAAATTACTTTAATTACAAAATGCTCAACTGTGCATCAAGACAGAATCAAATAGTACACAGTAGGTTCTTTCAGATAGCTTGGCATGTGGCTAGACCCAGATCTATCTTTTGGCCTCCACATTAAAAAACTGTCATCAAAACTTTATCCAAAACGTGGTGCCCTGTACAGAATCAAATCCTAGATGAACAAGCAAGTTCCACCCAGAGCGATGCTGCCTGAGACATTGTGAAGTCACATGGTATTTTCGTCAGGGGACACACATTGGCTCTCTGCCTATGTGTTCCTGGCTCCTAATCACTCTGTAAATGGGAACAATAGATGCCATTCAGGGACTAAAGCGGCATAAGGTGGGAAGGGGTTAATGCCCTTCTGTATTTATTCACCTTTTCAGTTTGGTAAAATCAAAAAAGGTGGATAAATAGAACCATATTGTAACAAACACAGCCTGGTATTAAACTTTATTAGACAAAGTAGGCTGCACCGAATCAGTGATGCTATTGACTCTATGCACTGGGATGATTTATTTGCAGCATACTGACTAGGACAGCAGAAAACCAAAATACACCACTGCACACACTCACATACAGTCACGCAAAGTCACATTAACACAGTTACACATACAGTCACACAAAGTCACATTCACACAGTTACACATAGAGTCACACAAAGTCACATTGACACAGTTACACATACAGTCACACAAAGTCACATTAACAGTTACACATAGAGTCACACAAAGTCACATTAACACAGTTACACATAGTCACACAAAGTCACATTAACAGTTACACATAGAGTCACACAAAGTCACATTAACACAGTTACGCATAGAGTCACACAAAGTCACATTAACACAGTTACACATACAGTCACACAAAGTCACATTAACAGTTACACATAGAGTCACACAAAGTCACATTAACACAGTTACGCATAGAGTCACACAAAGTCACATTAACACAGTTACACATACAGTCACACAGTCACATTCACACAGCCACAAACATACAGTCACACATAGTCACATTCACACAGTTACAAACATATAGTCATACAAAGTCACATTAACACAGTTACACACATAGTCACATTCACACAGTGACACGCACAGTCACACACAGTCACATTCACACAGTTACACACGGGTATACAATGTCATTCACATATAGTCACACAATTACACACACACATACAGTCACACAAATTCAGATTCACACAGTTACACATAGAGTCACACAAAGTCACATTAACACAGTTACACATAGAGTCACACAAAGTCACATTAACACAGTTACACATAGTCACACAGTCACATTCACACAGCCACAAACATACAGTCACACATAGTCACATTCACACAGTTACAAACATATAGTCATACAAAGTCACATTCACACAGTTACACACAGTCACACAAAGTCACATTCACACAGTGACACGCACAGTCACACAAAGTCAAATTCACACAGTTAAACACATATAGTCACACACAGTCACATTCACAGTTACACACGGGTATACAGTGCCATACACATACAGTCACACAATTACACACACACATACAGTCACACACACACACACACACACACACACACACACACATACACTCACACAAAGTCAGATTAACACAGTTACACACACAAAGTCAGATTCACAGTTAAACACATATAGTCACACAAAGTCAGATTCACACAGTTACACACACACAGTGACATTCACACAGTGCCACACACATACAGTCACACAGTTACACACACACATACAGTCACACAAAGTTACATTCACACAGTTACACACAGGTATACAGTGCCACACACATACAGTCACACAAAGTTACATTCACACAGTTACACACAGGTATACAGTGCCACACACATACAGTCACACAGTTACACACACACATACAGTCACACAAAGTTACATTCACACAGTTACACACAGGTATACATTGCCACACACATACAGTCACAAAGTCACACAACGTCAAATTCACACAGTCACACACATACAGTCCCACACACACACACACACAGTATGGGTTTCTTAACTGGTGCTGCTGCAGCTCACACTGAGCTCAGTGTGAAGGAGCAACACAGTCAATCAGCAGAAGCTTCTGAACGACCTCCTGCACTCAGAGCTCTCATTCTGGGAGCATTCTCTGCACTGACATTGGAATGAGGACGCCCTGGACCTGGGACATAAATTCTGATTTCAGGACAGTCTCGGGCAATCCGGGAGGTGTGGTCACCCTACACTGACCTAAAGTAACATACTCTTAATGAAACAAAAACAAGCTTGAATTCCTCAAAGTAAAATGTGATAATAAAGTTAGTGTTGGGCATCACCTCCAGCGAAGTGGACAGAGCATTATGGGAAATGTAGGCCTTCATTATCTGGAGAGCCACACCCCCTGTAACTCTGGACTGGGGCGAGGTTACAACTTCAGATAGCCTGGAGAGATCCTAATTAATGCAAAATGTATTCCTATACTCTTCCAGCACGTAAAAAAAAAAAGGACAAACAAATACATAATGACTGTAAATCATTAAAAAAAAAAAAAATGGATTATTTAAAATTTATGTAAATTATCGGTTAAAAACAATAAAGAAACCAATGCAAAACATAAAGAGTAGAACATTATAAACAGCTGCACAGCAAGGTTCACCATGTGATAAGCCCTGTGTAATACCATCAAAGGGCCTGAGAGCCAGACCTTGTGACTGCCTCCTGATGCTAGGAGAAATCCTAATTAAAAAAGAAAGAAAATATATGAAATCAATTTCTCAAGGATCTACCAAGCTCTTACTGCTGTGGAGCTTTACCCGGCAGCGGGTGGGGTACATTTTTATTACTGCTGAACTACAGAGGCACAGTCACAAAGATGAAGGGGGGGAATGAAGACGCAATCACATATTTAAAAGAGCAATTTTAGACTCACGTCTGTGTATTTTCTTTAAAATAATTGGCCTACACCAGCACCACACGCTATCAAATTTTAGTTAGGCGTTAGCGTTCTGCCAGCCACTCTGAGACTGGCGACATTATTATGCAATGATACTTAAAAGTACAAGCGTCAACAAAGTTGCTGCACTGGGCAGGATGCCAGACCGTTAATTATTATAGATGATCAAAGGAGTAACTCGATGTCCCCATTTGAGGACACTGCTAAGACCGGAGTCAGTTGATGATATATGTCCCTGCCATGCTAGTTTGCCAGTCTATTTTAGTAGAATTTGAAATGTAGAGAATAAAGTATACTTATTGTACATCTCCAGCAGGGTCTAAGCTGTGGTATACAATAACACCTAATCATGTACTAGTAATAATATTTTCATATACCTCTCTGACTGAGTTATTTTTTTTATCTAGTTGGCTGCCTGTATATTTCACATTTTATAAGGGAACTGTGTGTACATCTAATCGATGAAGTCATGGTACATAGGTCATAATCCTGTGTTTCTTCTTTGGGTGATTAGTAGATTATGCTGGCTAGATTGACTGTGAACTGATTACTTACAAATCCAAAGGTCAGGAATGAGATTACTATGTTAAATATAGCCATGCTGAAATGTGTTTTTTTTTCTGGATTTTTTTTGCATTACAAAAAGAAAAAGACATTTGTTGTTATCCTCCTGCTGTACTAGAGGGTTGACTGAAAAGATAATGAAGACAAGATCATTTGCTGGTTATGGTTAACCCCTTAAGGATTTTTTACACTTCTGCGGTGTTTGTGTTTAGCTGTAATTTTATTCTCTCATTTACTGTACATGTACATACATTATATATAAAAAAAAAAATTCTTTAGATACTATTATTTTCATCATATATCATTTTATATTAAAAAAAGTTGAAAAATAAAATAAAACCTTTTTTTTCTAACTCTTACATGATTATTTTTTTTTACATATCTACAAACGCTAATAACCCTCCTCCCTGCTGAAAATTTTCATATTTGTCCTGAGTTTTTCTGTTTGGTTTTTTCCCCGCAAGTTATAGGGCAATAACTGGAAATAGCACAGTGACCATTTTCGCCTACCTTTTAACCTGCATGTCTATACCTAGGCTGAAGGCTAACTACGGCTGCCCTCAAGAAGCAACATCCAAGGAGTAACGGAAACGATCATTGAACAATTCCAGAGCGATTGGGCACAATAGGGACAACTTTCAATATGGCGATTGTGATACTTCTGGAAAGTAATCGCAATGCCACCAGAGGTCAAGTACCGAGGTATTGCAGCTACACATGTAATTAAGGGGTTAAATATAAAAAAAATTTAAAAATCTATAATTTCATGATTTTTAACCCTATTAAAGCTGTGATACAGGCATGCTTTTATTCTATTAAACTCTTAAGGACATGAGGTTTTGGGGGATTTTTTTTAATTATATAAGTGTACTTTCTCTCTATATCATTTAGTGATATATATATATATATATAAATATAATCATATAAAAAAAAATATATATTTTTTAAGGAAATAGATGACTTGATGACATAATTAGAAAGCCAAATGTAATATGATTTCGTTTTTTTTTAACTTGGCCACTCCCTCATTCCTTACATTCACGACGGGTCAGGACCGTCATCTGTCCATACGGGGTTATTTCAGAAAGTTAAATAAAGGAGGCTGCAGCTGGTGCCTGTGCAGAAGTAGATTTTACTCAAAATAGTTTCATTGAAGTTTTAATTGATACAATAAGAACAAATAAAAACTGACAATGCAATAGATTTACTATGTGGTCTGAGCGTTTAATAGGCGGCATTCAGACACACAGCTGTGCCAGCAAGCCAAACAACGCATCATGGAGGCATGCCAGATAATTGCGGTGGATGTGAGCACACATGGAGTAAGCGTCTTCACCTGCGTATTGCACACAACGGTAAAACGCTTTGAACAGATTTTGCAAATGGAATTTTTTTTTCCTCCTACAGCTCCAGACTTACAGGACCACCCTGTAGAACAAGTGAACTTGCCTTTTTTTTTTCCGCCGGGCAGATGGATTTTTTTTCCTTTTAGTAGCCGTCGAGGCTTCCAGGAGCCTTTATGGAAGATTGGCAGCACCTTCCATAAAGAGAGAACCGTTGGGTAGGCAGTGAGTGTAGAGGAAGAAGGTGTTGGAGAAGCTGGACGCCCAACAGACAAGCTTGGAAGATCTAAATGAAATCTAGCAAATGTCTACGTAAGCATATCGATATCTAAGGTTTTGGAAGGTCTGTTCATCCAAGCATTTTAATACCAACATTGGAATTCATTTAATGGATCCACTGTTGGTTTGAAACTGACTTGTACTATTAAAAGACTAAGGGAACTCAATGTTTCACTTGTGCGCCTACATAACACGAACAACAACTGTGTCATTATGTGACAAAGAAGAAGAGCCTGTTGCTAGTGGATGTGGAGTTATGTATGAAAACTCTGGGGTGCAATTCTAAACGTGGATCAATTGATGTGTCCATGGGGGTGATTGCTCAAAAAAAAAAAACTTTTTTTTTTTTACATAACAATTAGTCTCTTAATCACAAAAATCAAACGACGAAAACACTGTATTACGAGAACTGTTCAAGTAGGTTTTAATAGAGTGCACCAGAGTGAATATCTTGCATCAAAAGGTCATTAAAGTACACTAGATAACAGGAGGGGCGAAACTCTTTTTTTTTTTTTTTTTATATTTTAAATCACCCTTTTTTTTTTTGTCTAAGGCAACAATACACTTCCATTTTTAGAATGAAACATTACAAAATAAAAATAAAAGTTACATCACGCAGTACAGTACATTAAAAAAAAAAAAAAAAGTCCATTCCAACCAGGAAGCCATTTAAAGTTTAAAAAAAAAAGGGTTGTAATGATGATCACAGCTTCAGTTGCATTTTCAAAAAGGAATTGACAGCTTTGTGACGACCTCTCTCTCGTAATGTGTGCCCGACGCATTCCACGGCCAAAACATTTGTTACAATCTTTACAACATTAAATAACATTGCACAATCAACCTCTAACATGTTAGTTCTGTACAAAATAACAAGTAATAAATTTGTACCAGCTCTAGTGGTTTCTATTTTATTTTTTAATAATAAAAAAAAGTTTATATTTTTTATATAATTTTTTTTTTACATTTTTTTTTTTTTAGGCGGTTGCCTTATTACAAAGCGCCACATTACAAGCATAATGAGTTGGAATAAATATAGGTGAGACCTGGTAAAATATTAAAAGTATCGAATACACATGAACAAAATTCTACAACCACTTATGCATTGAATGAAGAGGTCATCGTAATAAGTAATAATGTGCTCAAATGTGGGAAAGGGTGGGGAACAGTTACAAACCCAACCATCACAGGCCCGGCCTGTTGGCAATAAATTAACCCCCTCAATTCAGTTGAAGGGGTTGTAGGTGCTGTCCCTCTTAGCCACAAATACATACACATCCTAAAAAAAAAAAAAAAATCATATATACATACACATATGTATATATTATCCAAAACAAAAAAAATGGTGAATTCACTTAGATATTCTCCTGGGAACGTATTTATATATATATATATATATATTTTTTTTTTTTTTTAACCATTTTTTTAATTTATTTTAAAACATGTTTAAGAATTTTTTGAAAACTTATTTTAAAACATGTTTTTGAGAATTTAGAAATTATTGAACAAAATACTTTACTGCCTCAACACTAGAAACAGAAGTGAATGTTGATGTGAAGAAGGTGCCAAGAGGAAGTTGTTGGGTGTGGTCAAATTAAAGCTTCCTCTCCGTACTAGTAGTTGCCAACCCACAATGCATAATCATTATTACTTCCGAGTGGCTCCGTCGGACCTCTTCAACGTAATTTATGAAGACTACTTAATTTACACTGCTGGGATCAGATTGTGTACCATTTATACACAGACACATAAAGAGGAAATATACAGATATGTAGCAGATGTTCGATATGTATTGCACGGAACATAAAAATAAGGGTGGCCTGATTTTGCCCCTGTGTGTATGGTATGACCCAACAGCTGGAATACTGCCAGCACAGTGCTGGTGTACAAAGGGCGCCAGCTTATCAAGTATAGTTCCATCTACATCTTCATAGGCGTATAACTGGGTAAGGTGGATTTCTAAATGGAATATATTAGATCCATTATTATGAAAGCAAAACTGTAGGCAAAAAACAACTTTTGTTTAATACAAATAAAGTACCTTACTGAGCCCTCTTTGTTTGTATAGCGTATTCATGGTGCGATTGGAATATTCCATCAGATCTTCCTTCATCTAACTCAAGATTCCGAAAAATGTCTGCCCCCTGAGAGAGCTATAGGGAGCAAAAAGGGCCCAATAAGGTACTTTATTTGAATTCTTTCATGACAGCATATCTACTTAAAATGCCTACACTTGATGACATCTTTAATTAAACATAAATTCATGTTGTAATGTTTTATTTTAATCCGCATATAATTTTAGTAGATCTCTTGGAGGTTCATCCTGCGCTGACACATCGCATGCGAAATGTGGGTGACCGAAAAATGGGTGAGCAACAGGAGTACATTAGATGGGGTGAGGCAGTCTTCATATAACTATAGAGTAGGTAAACCCCAGTAAGTGAGAACGCACCACTGATAAGCGTAGAAAGCACTGAGGTGGAATATTCCAAGTGTGTTCTATAGGTGCCCCCCATATAAATTGCTGGAAACATTATTAAGCTGTAAATAAGAGGCATCTACACACAGCTGCCCAACAAAAGCCACTAGGGAGCCCAAAAACTGCTCTATCAATACGTGATCCTGGACCATCAGAATCCAAGAAGGAAATGTCTCACCGACTCAGATACAAAATACTGCGTTTTATATACTGACCACGTGGGCAGGTTAACGTGGACATGGGGTGTACACAATCTTTACATTTAAACGTGTTCTGGCCAGGCATGAACAGTCGAAAGATTGGGAAGGAAGAGCAATTCGATCTTGAAGAACATTGAACCCAATAATGTAGTCGTATATAGTGAAAACTTGCCTTCCCATGCGAAAACGCGTCGGGTGCTAGCCAATAAAAAGTGCAGGGGAGCCCGGATGAACTTTTCTTCAATATTTAGAGATTTAACAATGTATTGTGCAGGGCTAATACTAGAAGGAGTAAACTCAACTTTAATTGAAAGATTGTATTGGGTACAGATGGTTGATATAGACGAATTCTTAAATATAAGGATATAAATAAAGTACTTTATTAAGCCATCCTTACTCCATATACCTCTCTCAGGGGGGGCAGACATGTTATTTAGAATATTGGGTCAGATATCCATTCAACTTAGAGCTTCGTCAAGCATAAAGGGCACGATAAAGTATATTATTTGTATTCTACATAAACCATTTACACTCAATTAAACATAGCTTTATCTTTTGCTACCGGGGTCCTCTAGTTCACGTAAACCTTCACTTTTAGAGAATAGCGCCCACCGAGTTGTTCTAAAATGGTGCAAAATAACAACTTTAGATTAAGTGTTAGATCACGGACGATTCTCATGGGCTGGCTCCGTGTGATGCGGATCTGATTTAACCTCTTTACAGCAAGACCATGTGAAGGCCCCAACGCGCCATATACTGGAGAGAAATCACATTAAACAAGACCATATTGAAACAAGCCAACCGGGAGTGTCTGGTCACCGACGGCTAATGCAGGGGCTACCCAAAAAAAAAGTCAGGAACATTTTCAATTCCCTGGAGTTTCTAAACACTGTTCTCTCAAAGACAGAAGAAACCGCAATGAAACGTAAATACTATGAAGTAAGCCTTTTCTTTCTTTAAACGCTAAACTTTAAAATTTCAGCGATGTCGGCCGTGTTTGAAGGGTAAGTGTTCCGAAAATACTTATTTTAGGGTAACGGGGCATCTTCAGCATACACTGAAACCCCGCAGACATGTTTAAAGCATGTATATTTCTCTTATATAATGCATTTGCTTGCAATTCTAATACAATGCATAGATTTTTTTTATTCTCTACATTTACAGTATAAGCCATGTTTAAATTGATAGGTAGTAACAAGAGTTGGCTCATTAAATCAAACAGAGTTGGCTCATTAAATCAAACAGAGTTGGCTCATTAAATCAAACAGAGTTGGCTCATTAAATCAAACAGAGTTGGCTCATTAAATCAAACATGCACTAATTACGCTTTCGTTTGGGTTCCTTTAGAGAGTGTAGAACCGTGTTCGCTTACTTTGCCCCGGCAGGTGTTTTGGGAACTACATATCGCCATGATGCTCGCTCAGTCAGTCATAAGGTTAGCTAAGTATGGGCGCTCCACTAGGTAGAGCTCAGGAACCAAAAACTCCAACCAGAAGTGGGCAGGCAGCATGAAAAAAAGTTTAAAAAAAAAAAAAATTACTTTTATCCCAAACTGTTAAAATGATCATAAAAACCAGCAATCGACAAAATCACAGACTGCCTAACGCGTTTCGCAAAACACTTATTCATAAACTGAATGAATAAATGTCGTTATGATATGAAATGCGGAAGGGGTATGTTCACCATTGTCCCCTATGGTGCGCAGATCAAGATTTTTTTCATCAATTGCTAGAATTTACGATCATTTTAAAAATTTTGGAATAAAAATTACTTTTTTAAATTTTTTTTTACTTCTTTCGTGCTGTCTGCCTGCTTTTATTTGGAGTTTCTCTTTGCCGCTATAGACTGCGTCACCTCTTGCTCTTTTTACTGCCGTGCACAATAAAACGGTTGCATTCTGGGAAAAAGTCGTCAGGTTGACGCATGGGTTTCTGACCTCAGATGAGCTCATTATCAGTATTATTTCACAGTTAAAGCAAAAAGGTCAGCAGTTTTTTTTTGGGGGGGGGGGGGGGGGGGGGCAAGTGTCGTACAGTGTTTGGATCTTTCACATTTTCCTAGATAACAACCATTATATAGCAAGAAAACCAAGAATCTCCTGTATAAGGTGGAAGAGGTTTATTCCTAATTCTAAATAATAAGCGCATGCAAACCTCGCATCTACTCTGATCTCAATATATATGCACGTGTGCAGTACAGGAATGTGTGCTGCATGCTTACATGTGCATAGGTTTTGCTGAACTGCATGGTCTGTCCCTTAGCTAACCTTTGCAGATCTTGGCTTAAAGCAATGAATGTATATTTTGATATGCATTAAGTACCGGTACTTTCATTCTTTTTTTTCTACTTTTGCTATTCAGGTGCAATATGTTTAAAAAAAAAGAAAAAAAAAAAAAGAGAATAAACGTCCAGATTTGTTTTAAACTCTGTAATTGGTGAGAGTAATCAGTCTTTCCTGCACAGATCTCTCCGCTTCCCTCAAGGAACGAGCTCTGTATATACACCGGGCAGTGTATGTATATATTATAATTGTTGGAAATAAATCGGACATTCTCAGGGAGTGCAACACAACAGATTGGTCTGCAAGGATCATCAAACGCATCTGCACCAGAAGCGTCTTACCGTTTCAGTATTAGGTCGACCACTAGTACTTGCTGTGCTGAACTGTGCGGCTCCAGTGTTACTTGACTAATACGGCCTTTGTCCCGGCAATTTTCATACGCAATCTACGAAATCAAGAGACGGTTTTGTTGCAGAGTTTTTTCGCGGCTGCCGAGCAACTTTACTGCCACACCAAGCAGCGTGGGTAAACCCGCTACTCACAAAGCAATGTGGATAAATGTTACACACACAGCATTGTGGGTAATTACTTTGTCACATGTGGTGCAACAGTAAGTGATGTAGAAACCGAATTTCTGCCAAAAAAATATCCTTTGATCACTACAGTTTGGCAAAAATCCGACGCCAAGAAACGCAGCTTGAATGAAGGAATACTTTTAAAATTGGTGACGGGCTCACTTAAAAATAAAATCTTTATCTGCCTATTTTTTTTTTTTTTAATCAACACTGTAAACGCGATCTTATTTCTTCCTCTAAATACTGCCTGGAACATCCAATAATATATAAGTTCCATAAAACTCCCCCCCCCCCCCCCCCCCCCCCCAAAAAAAAAGGCTCATGTCAGAATTCACTCTGATGGCCCTTAGGTACAGCAGGGGTGTAAAAGAAAAAATAAACTATAAAATGATCGTTTTGACAATACCCGAATAAACGTCAAGGCGTTTTCTTTTCTCTCCCCGTGATCTCTCAATAATTTGTAGAAGAAAAAAACAAAACAAAAAAAACAACAACCTGTAAAAAATAAAAATGAATCTCAATGAACCAATAATGAAGTATGTTGTCTTCTCCAACCAATAAACACTGAACGTAGATCCAAACTAAACCCAGCTATACAAGATCTGCTTCTGTTAAGCAAGTCCGTTGTCTATTGTACACTTCTATGAACATGGACAAATAATGAAACGTTCTAGATTATCTCAAGTACAAGTGATGTTCTAGACTGCTCGTTTTCCAGAGTAGTGGAACGGAGTTTCGAATTGTAGGCTTGATTATCTCTCTGTATAACCTTATTGCAGTAAGGGCATTATCTGTACGGAAAACGGCACCTCTTTGCCAAAGGGTTACAAAATGCCCGTTACTGGTTCGATATGCCCCATCTCTGCCCCCCCGGCAGGATCGGTCTGCAGTACATTCCGACGTTCTAGATCACGTCACACATTCCTCGTCTGGTGGAGCGTTACAGTTTGAGTTCGTTGGCGATCTTGGATGCAATGTTTTTGAAGGCAATGGACGTCCCAGATATTCTCTTGAAGCGCACTCCGTTTAGGGACAGGCGGGGCAGCTTGCACACCTCCATTTCCCACTGGACCAAGCTGTCCTGGCGGGCGTCTCCGTGGACGCAAAAGAGCAGGAACCGCTCCTTCTGCTCGTAGTCGCAATTGTTGGCGTCCAGCACTTTGCGGATCTCCCTCATCATGTCGTTGGGGTCCATAGAGCTGGTGGTCTTCATGCTCCAGGTGAACCGCAGAGAGCGGGGCTTTGAATCTTTCTGGTCCTCCCTTTCTCGCTCTTTAGGCTCCCCAGTAGTATTCCTTAAACAAAATAACAAAACAGGCCATATCAAACGTGTGTTCTCTGTGTGTAATCCTCTTATACTGAACCAAGTAACTTTGTGTTAGCAATATGGGTGTCCAACATCATAAAAGCAAGAGAATCAGGCTGCAGTCAGTTTGGTGGCCCTTATATACCAGTGATGGCTAGCCACAGAACATCTGGTGCTTGGGAACTACATATCCCATGATGCTCAGCTAGCCTTCTCCTACATTAATTCAGCCCTGCCTGTTCAATGAAGCTGAGTTGATCCAAAAGCTGGTGCGCAGCCAATCAGAGCAGACAATTGCCTCTATCTGAAGGATCCCCAGCAAGGTAACAGAGATCCCAAACATCTGCAGTGCCAAGGCTAGCCATCACTGCACAATTGACTTATAGTAGGGTCTGTCTCCTTAGCATTCTAAATACGGTAATACCTCTCTTCAGTTTCATCCCAAGCCCCCCCTTTTGAACCCCTTCCTGTTTCATGGGTTCCCACTCCCCAACAGGTATACTTAATGCTCTCTCCACAAAAAAAAACACCAATGTGTTAACATAGAAATTTAGATTAAAAACAAAAAGACAAAAACCCCATTGAGTTCAATCTTTTATACATCCATGCTGCTGCACCAAAAGAAGGCAAATATATAGTTTTTTTAAAATTATTATTAATAACCACGGTTGTGTCTTCCGCAACCTTAAACAGTGTTTTTGGCTTTCTCCGGAGATATCACGAGACTTGAAATAAACCTAATTTTGCAAGACGCCCAGATTCATCCACTCAATGAATAAATACATGCTTTTCCATAGAGGTCACGCAAGTATCTGAGTGTAATAAATAACAAACCCCTTGTTAGACACTTAACTCAACTCCGCGGGGTTAATGGGTTCAGAAATTGTACCTTTAAAAGCTCACAGGAAAACAGGGAGAATTCAAATGTTCCATTAATTGGCTATGCAATATGGAAAAAGTTATCAGATGATATACTCCCCTCTTCTCTCCTTGTTTCATCTCCACTGGCTAACTAAGAATTCCATGAAATTCCTAGTTAGCCAGTAAAGGTGACATTTAGACTGTCCTGTTCCATAACGGCTTATATAAAGGCTGAAAACACAATATTAAATAGGAGTGACGATCTCGGAGAGACACAATACACTGCACAGCTTCAGAAAGAATAAGACAGTAACTGCGGAGAAGCAGCCTGGAGTAAACACTAGCGTCTTCCTCACCTTGTGGCGTCTGTCCTTCCAGCAGTATCTCCTTCACTCGGATCCCTTGGAACAAAAGAAAGGCTCAGATTCAATAACAGAAGACAAACAGGTCTGAAGAGACATCCGGTGTTACACTGCAGGGTGTTACGGGGTGGAATCACCCAGGTAGCAGGAGGGTGTGTGTCATGGATGACACGGATGGGACTGGAACGAGTTAGTGTAAGATAGCCTCATCTGAACTCCTTACAGGGCATTTCACATACCTTAACTCTGAACGGCTTCACAAATGGTTTAAATATATTATTGTTCCCCCTGCACACCTCAACGCTTCCTATTTCTTAAAGGGGGACTGTATCACCTAAACATAGGTATATACTGGGAATGTAGAGAATAAAACATGACTGAAATGATCTATACATTGTGTTAGCAGAATGGCAAGCAAATGCATACATTAGGAGAAAAATGTGTTTTAAATGTGTCTGTGGAGTCTCCGGTTTTTGACATCACCGATGGCCTGATATGCAAATTATACATTTCCCATTGAAAACCAGTTAATTTGCATATTAGGCCACCGGTGATGTCATAAGCAGAAGACTCCACAGATACATTTAAAACACATTTTACCTCCTATTTGAGGCATTTGCTGGCAGTTTTGATAATACAACGTATAGATCATTTTCAAGCATTGTTTTATTCTCTACAGTCACAGTAAAAACAATGATTAGTTGATACAGCCCCTTTATAAAGAGGGATTAAACCCTCAGTACGATGTATTAATCACATGTGGGTTATATTTTCACACGTCCAGATTTTACTGATTATTTAATTTGTGTACCAATCCAATGTTTGAGCGCATGATTACTCAAGCTTCGTATCCAACTTTCTAACGGACCTTAATCATTAGAGAATCTGCATATTTAAAAGCAACCAGTAGAGGAATATTAATGGCCACCTGAAGACTGGGTGAGTTAAAAATGTATATGGAAAGACAGAGACGAAGATGTGGGATCCCTCTCAGCGAGAACGGGCAAAAGCTGAAATAGCCAGCCCTATAGGATGTAACCTTTTCGAGAGAGGAATCACCGTTTTTTGCTCGCTTGCACCATTACAGAGGAAACCTCCCCATTAGCATATCAGACTGGTTCCACCCATAAGGGCAGTCAAGATCCAAATAGCCTGGCAGGTCTCCTCTGCACGAAGAATACAGCAACCACAGACGTACGTTTCGGCCTTCATTGGCCTCGTCAGTGTGGTACGGCTGGTATCCCTCTAGGTGCAGCGAGCTAGGGACCCACGTCTGGGCATACCCTAATAACTCATTGAAACAAAGACGAAGATGTGGGATCCCTCTCAGCGAGACATGTCAGGTAATTTACTGCTGAAACTGGTTAGCTAAATGCCATGTGTGTGAGGCTGCTGCTAAGGGTAAAGGATGAGCTAGTCCGAGGCGAAATCTTCAATGTTCTGGAGTTGGCCTTGATCCGTCTTGTGTTTTGTACATTGTGCCAGGTTTTTTGGGGAAGGTTCCATTCACACATTCCACACTTTTGACCGTCCCTGTATGTTAAGTGGGTTCTCTTTTGCAGGAAAAGGTTTCTGAGTTCACCTACCTGCGCACGAACTTGGAGGTAATCTTGCTGATAATACCGGTGGAAGTCCCTCGCCTCGAATGGGAGAACTGGGTGGTCTCGTGAGCGGGCGACGCCGGTGGTCCATTGTAAGTGGCTGTACGGCGGTCCCTGAGCTGCTCTCCGTGGAAAGTGCTCCGGCTGGTGCTTCCACGAGGGAAGTGGGTCCGATCGGGAGTGGTGGTGCTAATACTGTGAGCAGAGGGGGAAGTGGCGGGCACTCTCTGGGTTGCGCTGCTGTGGAATGCACAAAAAGAAAAGACTGTACTGAAAGTGGCTCATATCAATCAATATTCCTTCCAGATTTATCATAACTCAGGATTTCTTGACTGCGCTGCCCAGGGAAGGGAAAAGCAAGATTAAGAACTGCCTGATGATGCAGAGTGCCCGCTGTGTCCAATGATAAAAACTATCAGGCATACAGGCCAGTTCAAAAAACAATATAATTTATAAAATGATGATCTCACAGTGCTAGGGCCATTGAAGGCCCTACATGAGCAGGCATGCAGCATTTTAATGTACTTTATTGTAAACTGGTTTGGGTCTGGAACCTTACAAGCCTATGTTGTATTCTTCTCAGGATGTGAGTCATAAATAGGTAAACAAAACAAAAAAAGACACCCTTTTCTTGTAAATTTGTATTACTTCCATACCTATTTATTTGGTTTGGATTATTAGACTTTACTGAAGTGAGACTGGGAGCTAATCTCTTGCTCCCTTGAGAAATGTGTCCATCACTGCCGATTTTAGCTGCTTCTGGACCACAATTCCCCAAATTCTCTGCCAACTTAAGCGGGGAACATGGGCGTTCCTAGTCTATGGGCAGGTGTAGGACCACAGCAGGGGCTTACCTCGGTCGGAAGCCTTCTGTACCGTCTTTGATAGTAGGCAGAGTGACCTTTATCGGATGTCCTGAGGCAGACATGGACTTCTGGTGACGAGGCCTAGTCGTGGGCACCGCAGAGCCAGTCGAAGAATTGTTTCCAGCAGACATTTCTGTTAAGCTGCAAAAACAGAAAAACAGGCCTGTAATACACAAGCTATACCTAATATAGGTTTCGGTGTGGATCTCAAGCCTGGAGAATCTCACAGAATGTAGAATGGAGAACAGGAAAGGAGGGATATAGTGTGATATAGTACAGCAATACATCTAAAACATTTATTACATGTAAAAAAAATTATCACTCACAAATACAATGTGAAACCAGGCCAGCTACGTTTGCCAAATGCGTTTAAAAACCATTAACTGGAGGTGTTACCCAGCACGGACTACCTGGTGGGCAAGGTCCCACAGCCGACACATAGTCATGGAAGGTATATCCACCAAACAGCTGGAATCAGGGAGTTTTAATATTTTATTTTAATTAACTTTTCCACGTGCAGATGTGGATTAGCAATCAGGCACAGTGAGTCGATTCAGAGAGTAAATCTCTTCTCATATCTGGGTGACGCACAATGTACATTAACTCGATCACTAAAAGGCTGTTCCTATTGCATTTTAGATTAAAATAACATACTGCCAAGTGAGTTCTAACCTAAATTTAAAGTAAGTTTTAGGGTTAGTGCTCTCCATGTTTCGCTAACGGCTTGGCACTGTCTGAGACGTTTTAACAAATAACCCCCAAAGTACTGTAGAGAGCATTAGTTCCATTTATTTATATAGCAACAAAAATGTATGCAGCACTTTGGTACTGAACATAAGAAGGGCGTTACAGACAAAATGATTCAGACTAAGACATGAGGTCAGGGGAATGCTGCTTGCACGCTTACCATCTAGAGGGAATGAGGAACATGAGAAACATAAGGTGCGTGAAGAGGCAGAAGGAAAGGGTGGGAATGAAAACAAATTGTGGCAATGGAACGGTGGGGGGCTGTGACAGCCGAGTAAGTCACACAAGAGGTTAATGAATGGTGACCTATATGGGTGAATTGTAAGCATGTATACTCCAGCCATATAGAAAGATAGAAGTTGGGGGCTGCAGATGATTCTAGTGAGCCAACATGTGTATAGAAGGGGAGCTTGTCAAGTGCATGATTGAGAGGTCAAGTCACATTATGCGATAAACCAATTCTATATTGTAAATTAGCTTGGGGTGGGGGGGATTTGTTAAAGAGAGGCATTTTATTGTTGCTAACCCTGAGTGCCAATACATAGACCTTCTTAGAAGTGGGGTCTATCCCACATCTTGTGTTTGCACATATGATACTCAGGTCTAAGAGCACCCTACCCCCTCATGATAGTTTGTTCTATGGGGTGGGGGACAGTAGGTACTGTGGGAGCAGTTTTCTGTAACTGGGCAGCAGTGGGAGTTTTTTGTTGTTGTAATAAAACATACTGAAACAAAGCTAGGTGGAACAGGCCCTTTAAGTGGCAGGGCCATATGAGAACCAACTACAATTGGCCAAATGTATGGATATGGCACTGCGTAAAAGTGGATACCTGCTGTCTTTCCCGTTTTGCACAGCGTTGACTCTATCAGTAGTACGTTCGCACACATAAGTGTTCCGTCTAGTCATTCCGCTGCCAGGAAAGAGGCTATTCTAAAAAACAAACAAAGAAGATAAAGATTATTATGTCTTGCTCGTTTAATTGGTAGATGTGTTCGTTCAAAGGAGAGTATTTTTATATTCCTCTGTATTATAAGAATGTTCCCCCCTACCCCCCCCTCCCCCAACGCATTTCCCGCTGTACTTACGCTTGGGCCGGTTGTGGACTTTTTTCTCTCTGGTCCTGCCAGGGGGCTTGCAGTCACTTCTCCTTTGGAGCCCACGGTAGTGCTGCTCAGCTTACGCGAGCCGTTCTTGTCCCACTCCTCTTTCTGTTCGCTTTCGACGCTGTTGGCCTGTCCTCTCTTTGTGTAGGACACAGAGGGCGGGATTGACGGGCCAGCTGTCGATTACACAAAATATAGTTATGCCTCAGTGCATCGGTGTAATACATCCCCCTCAAACAACATGCAGAACACTTCAGTAGGTCAATACTTTTCGAATCCTCCCTCCTTAAGGCTCCACCCTTCCCCCAAGAAACTTGCACAATCGTAAACAAGTTCTGCATGATCACGTGTGTTTGACACGGGGCACAAGACATTCCAGGTTGCGCCAATATATTGCGATTATATCTACGCTCGCTAAAGATTTTTGCGAATATTTTTAAAAAAAATGATTCCTATTTTGCGTGTGAAAATGACACCAGCTTTAAGCGAGTGCTAATAAAAAAAGGCAGAAAAAAAAAAAAAAACATTCCCAAACTTGCCTGTTTTTATTTGCGATTTTGCTCGTTTTTAATCACAATTTGCTCATATTTACTATTCAAGTGTTAAATGTTTAGTACATTGCAAATGGAACAAAGAGAGTTCTGCACAGAAAATATTTATTTGTAGCATATGCCCCTCTAAAAGTGCAAAAATGCAAATGTACCACCATTAAACTGGATAATCGTAACACTCCCTGGACGCATTGGAAAACCAGAGAATACCCGAATTTGCCATCCTGCTGGTTCTAATAAAGAATATACTCGTAGAAATACAAGCGTATTATATTCACCGTGTTGTCTTTTTTTTTGTATTAATCATAAAAGCAGGAGGCTTCCTACAAAACTCTTGCTATGCATGTTTGGTGGTTTCTAAATAATACACGTCTTGAGTGGAATATGACTTCTAATCTGTCTGACCCTCTGCAAAATAACTCCATACAGCCTGGGGCCTTCTGCAGATAAATTATATAAAGCAGAAGTAATAAACTCATGTATGAAATGTTAATGATGACGGCATGAGACCTTGGGGTCTATGATTGTACTTTGTCGCGCTTTCAGAGTGGCCATCTAATCACGGAATTTTTTTGGCTCTGAAGCGTCATCACCGATGCATAATCCTAACCCCAACCCATATACTAACCCTAAAAGTAACCTATTGTAACGGGGCGGCTACCCAAGCACGGTAGCACCTCTGCCCGTTGTAGGAAATCACCTCCAAAAGCCCTAACCCCAATACAAGCCCTAACACAAACCCTAACACAAATGCTATCCTTAACACAAGCCCTAACCCAAATACTAACCCTAACACAAGCCCTAACCCAAATACTAACCCTAACACAAGCCCTAACCCAAACACGAACCCTAACACAAGCCCTAACCCAAATACTAACCCTTACACAAGCCATAACCCAAATACTAACCCTAACACAAGCCCTAACGCAAATACTAACCCTAACACAGGCCCTAACCCAAACACGAACCCTAACACAAGCCCTAACCCAAATACTAACCCTAACACAAGCCCTAACCGAAATAATGGTCAGCTGCTGAAACGTCTGCAATGAAAATGGCCACTCAACAAGAACGGCGTAGAACAGTCTCATTCTGATTTGGGTGGCGCACTCATATCTCAGGGTGAAGGAGGGCTCACACACACGTAGCATTGCGTCACCTCTGCTGAACGTACCGTGGTCGCTGAATCGCCTCTGCTTCTGGTTGGCGGAGATGCTCCTTTGGACCTTCATGTGTGCGGGAGAAGGTACGGAGCTGTTATTTAAGTCACTGCTTGGCCGTGATCTCTGGCATAGGTTAGTGCTGGAGAGAGATTCGCTGCCCTCGAACTGCGAGACAAACAGTTACAATCAGTGCAATGGAGAGCTGGAGGGTAAGCCCGTACCTACCTACCGACGATCATCATATTACAAATGCTTTAGCATTTTTCGTAAACAGGAACTTGACTTTAGGTTTCATTTAGATTCAGATTTCTATTTGCTAAGACATTTCATAGTCAGTGTAGACACCGGTAGATCGGGAGAGGGTTACAATCTTAAAATCAGACAGAAGGCCAGTATAGAACCAAAGTGGACGGTTTTAGTCCATCTTTGAAAGGGCAGCACCACCTCCAGCTTCTGTGATATATTTATAGATAAATACCGCATCGTGGGCAACCTGCGGCCCTCCAGCTGCTGATGAACTACATCTCAGATAATGCTCTTTCAGCTAAGAGGCTGGCAGAGGAGTATGGGAAATGTAGTCCTGCATCATCCAGAGGGTCGCAGGTTGCCAACTCCTGTGTAAAGTAACCCCCCAAAAACCACATCAGTCCTGCCTATCTCCTCAAGCCCTCAATGTATTACACAGCACAGAGAACTGTCTAAAACCACGCTTCTCTGAACTCTATAACCGCGCCCATCTGCATTCCATGACCGCACCCCTCTGATTTTTATAATCACATCCATCTGATTTTTATAAACACGCCCCTCTGCATTCCATAACCAGGCCCCTCTGCATTCCTTAACCACGCCCCTCTGCATTCCTTAACCAGGCCCCTCTGCATTCCTTAACCAGGCCCCTCTGCATTCCATAACCAGGCCCCTCTGCATTCCATAACCACGCCCCTCTGCATTCCATAACCACGCCCCTCTGCATTCCATAACCACGCCCCTCTGCATTCCATAACCACGCCCCTCTGCATTCCATAACCACGCCCCTCTGCATTCCATAACCACGCCCCTCTGCATTCCATAACCACGCCCCTCTGCATTCCTTAAACACGCCCCTCTGCATTCCATAACCACGCCCCTCTGCATTCCATAACCACGCCCCTCTGCATTCCATAACCACGCCCCTCTGCATTCCATAACCACGCCCCTCTGCATTCCATAACCAGGCCCCTCTGCATTCCATAACCAGGCCCCTCTGCATTCCATAACCAGGCCCCTCTGCATTCCATAACCAGGCCACTCTGCATTCCATAACCACGCCCCTCAGCATTCCATAACCACGCCCCTCTGCATTCCATAACCACGCCCCTCTGCATTCCATAATCAGGCCCCTCTGCATTCCTTAACCAGGCCCCTCTGCATTCCTTAACCAGGCCCCTCTGTATTCCTTAACCAGGCCCCTCTGTATTCCATAACCAGGCCCCTCTGCATTCCATAACCAGGCCCCTCTGCATTCCATAACCAGGCCCCTCTGCATTCCATAACCAGGCCCCTCTGCATTCCATAACCATGCCCCTCTGCATTCCATAACCACGCCCCTCTGCATTCCATAACCACGCCCCTCTGCATTCCATAACCAGGCCCCTCTGCATTCCATAACTAGGCCCCTCTGCATTCCATAACCACGCCCTCTGCATTCCATAACCACGCCCCTCTGCATTCCATAACCACGTCCCTCTGCATTCCATAATCACGTCCCTCTGCATTCCATAATCACGCCCCTCTGCATTCCATAACCACGCCCCTCTGCATTCCATAACCACGCCCCTCTGCATTCCATAACCACGCCCCTCTGCATTCCATAACCACGCCCTCTGTTTTTTTATAACCTCGCCCTCTGATTTTTAGAACCACGCCCCTCCGATTTCTATAACCACGCTACTCTGAATTCCATGCACTTAAAACAGAATTACACATAGAGCATTTGATTCTATAGTAATATTTACTGATAGAATGAAAAGCCAACTCCCCTCCTGTGCATTTCATCTCACTTAGAGGCCCCCGTTGAAATTATTTCCAATATAAAACTACAGGAGAGCTGTCTTTTTTTTAAAGTCAATATAAGTGTAATTTCACATATATTAAATATATGTCCAAAACATCCACAAATGAACTAAGTGGAACTGCCCCTTTACAATGCATAATGAGATAGGAGTCATGATAATCACGCCGTTTGTGCTTTGTAGCGAACCAAACAAGAAACGAAAAACATAATTCAATAAAACGGCAAACTCAAAAGCTTAACTTATAAAAAGTATAAGGAAACCTATACAGGGCTCCGATAAGGAAACCTATACAGGGCTCCGATAAGGAAACCTATACAGGGCTCCGATAAGGAAACCTATACAGGGCTCCGATAAGGAAACCTATACAGGGCTCCGATAAGGAAACCTATACAGGGCTCCGATAAGGAAACCTATACAGGGCTACGATAAGGAAACCTATACAGGGCTACGATAAGGAAACCTATACAGGGCTCCGATAAGGAAACCTATACAGGGCTCCGATAAGGAAACCTATACAGGGCTCCGATAAGGAAACCTATACAGGGCTCCGATAAGGAAACCTATACAGGGCTCCGATAAGGAAACCTATACAGGGCTCCGATAAGGAAACCTATACAGGGCTCCGATAAGGAAACCTATACAGGGCTCCGATAAGGAAACCTATACAGGGCTCCGATAAGGAAACCTATACAGGGCTCCGATAAGGAAACCTATACAGGGCTACGATAAGGAAACCTATACAGGGCTCCGATAAGGAAACCTATACAGGGCTCCGATAAGGAAACCTATACAGGGCTACGATAAGGAAACCTATACAGGGCTCCGATAAGGAAACCTATACAGGGCTCCGATAAGGAAACCTATACAGGGCTACGATAAGGAAACCTATACAGGGCTACGATAAGGAAACCTATACAGGGCTCCGATAAGGAAACCTATACAGGGCTCCGATAAGGAAACCTATACAGGGCTCCGATAAGGAAACCTATACAGGGCTCCGATAAGGAAACCTATACAGGGCTCCGATAAGGAAACCTATACAGGGCTCCGATAAGGAAACCTATACAGGGCTCCGATAAGGAAACCTATACAGGGCTCCGATAAGGAAACCTATACAGGGCTCCGATAAGGAAACCTATACAGGGCTCCGATAAGGAAACCTATACAGGGCTCCGATAAGGAAACCTATACAGGGCTCCGATAAGGAAACCTATACAGGGCTACGATAAGGAAACCTATACAGGGCTCCGATAAGGAAACCTATACAGGGCTCCGATAAGGAAACCTATACAGGGCTCCGATAAGGAAACCTATACAGGGCTCCGATAAGGAAACCTATACAGGGCTCCGATAAGGAAACCTATACAGGGCTCCGATAAGGAAACCTATACAGGGCTACGATAAGGAAACCTATACAGGGCTCCGATAAGGAAACCTATACAGGGCTCCGATAAGGAAACCTATACAGGGCTCCGATAAGGAAACCTATACAGGGCTACGATAAGGAAACCTATACAGGGCTCCGATAAGGAAACCTATACAGGGCTCCGATAAGGAAACCTATACAGGGCTCCGATAAGGAAACCTATACAGGGCTCCGATAAGGAAACCTATACAGGGCTCCGATAAGGAAACCTATACAGGGCTCCGATAAGGAAACCTATACAGGGCTTTGATAAGAAATCCTCACCTCTGGTGGCTTCTTCCCCAGCAGCAGATAAGTAGCCATTACTTCATCATATTTGTGATTAATCACAGCCTCGTTAATTTCTTCTCTGGAAAATCCCATGGTGACCATGACATCTAAGGAGAGGCAGACGGAGATTTTATTTGCCTTGGCCTATAAGAGTGGCAAGTGTATGTGCTAAAACAGGTCCTTTTTAAGATAATATAGGTGCTGGTGCTCACAGACCTACATTGCGTGGCACATATTTAAAGGGAACTTTGTTTATCCAGTGAATGTAGAGACTTAAAACATTTGTCTGTGGTGTCTCGTGTTTATGACATCACCAGTGGCAAGCTATGCAAATTAGACACTTTCTTTGGGAACTGTGTCATTTGCAAATCAAGCCACAGGTGATGTCATTTACCAGAGATGCCACAGACACATGGACTATTTAAACCTGAGATAAATTGGAGTTAAAAACCAGTAAGCAGTGCTTTTTTGCATCATTGAATCGGGCCCAGTTTGATTGCAATTCTGCATACACAATGTATAGATCATTCTCCTCATATATTAATCTCTACATTTACAGTATATACAATGTACAAGTGACCGTGTCCCTATAAAACAGACTGTTCAATCTAAAGCCTATATAATATCCCAGGAGCAACAGCTGCAAAATAGTTACTGATTCCTGCTTGATTAAAGAGGGATAATTTCCCCAATCATAATCCTCTCTCTATGTTGCCAAGCTGCAGCTCAGTGAGAGGGTGGAAGGGAGTGGTTTTTACCAAGAGGTGTGCTTCATCACAGAATAAAAGACCCTTTTAGTTTGACAGGCTGATAAAGCAATGTATCCAGAGCGTATCAGAGAGCTGCCTGTCTGTCAGACTAACATACTATGACCCCCCAGCTGGAAGATTGTATTTATTTTTGGATCAGTAATACCAGCAAAATTACATAGTTGCCAACATCGGCCGTGTTTCCAGGGACACACATTTGTTCCACATGCTGCAGAAAGAGCATGCAAAGTGCAGCCCGGCAGTATGTAGGATGGATACACGCACAGACACAATCCAAATAATTACCGTATTTTTCGTTCCATAAGACGCACCTTTTTCCTCCTCAAAAGTAAGGGGAAATGTCTGTGCGACTTATGGAGCGAAGATCGTGCTTGTTTTATGCCACCCTCCTCCCCCTTCCCCAGTACTTACCTCCTTGTTGCTCTGTCTCCAGTCGCTTTTTCAAAAAATTTTTTTTTAACTTTATTGAAGCAGCGTGGCTTCAATAAAGTTTTTTAAAAAAATGCAACCAGTGTTTCCCTCTGTGCAGGAGATGACAGGAGACAGAGCAACAAGGAGGTAAGTACTGGGGAAGGGGGGTGGCACAAAACAAGCAAAATCCTGGCATAATGAGGGGCTAAATCCTGGCATAATGAGGGGCTAAATCTTCCATTATTGGCCAACTCGTGACTTTGTATATTGTCACATGGAGAGGCCCTTTTGCTCCCTGGCTGCTGTAAACCATAGATCCCACCCAGAGGCGGCTCTCTAATTAGGCGAGTTAGGCAGCCGGCTAAGGCCTCGCACTCACGGGGGCCTCGCGGCTGCCTAACTCACCTTATTACCTTTGATGTATCAGGGAGCTTAACGCTGCCGTTAAGCTCCCTGTTACACTAACCTGGGACGTTTCCTCCGTGCATCTTCTCTCCTGCACGGAGGAAGGAAGTTCCGGTCGCGTTTTTTTTTTTTTTTTAAACTTTATTGAACCCGCGCAGCTTCAATAAAGTTTAAAAAAAAAAAAAAAACAACGGAGAGCAGCATGGAGGTAAGTACTAGGGAAGGGGGGAGGAGGGTGGTACAAACGAGCAAAGCCTGGCATAATGAGTGGCTAAATATTGGCACAGTGTGGGGCAAAATCCTGGCATAATGAGGTGAGGGGCAAAATCCTGGCATAGTGAAAGGCAATATCCTGGCATACAGTGGCAAAATCCTGGCATAATGAGGGGCAATATCCTGGCATACAGTGGCAAAATCCTGGCATAGTGAAAGGCTAAATCCTGGCATTGTGAGGGGCAAAATAGTGGCATTATGAGGGGCAATATCCTGGCATACAGTGGCAAAATCCTGGCATATTGAGAGGCAAAATTCTGGCATTGTGAGGGGCAAAATTGTGGCATAATGAGGGGAAAAATTGTGGCATAATGAGGGGCAAAATCCTAGCACAGAGTGGCAAAATCCTGGCATATTGAGGGGCAAAATTCTTGAATATTGAGTGGCAAAATCCTGGCATATTGAATGGCTTAATCCTGGCATATTGAGGGGGTAAATCCTGGCATATTGAGGGGGTAAATCCTGACATATTAAGGGGCTAAATCCTGGCATATTGAGTGGCAACATTCTGGCATTTTGAATGGCTAAATCACAGTGCATCCGGTGCTGTGAGGAAGAACAAAGTGCCAATCTTCTAGCACAACGTGGTCTGTGAGACCACTTTCAACATTGAGCACCTTTCCTTCTGGCTGAGTGTTTCTGTTAGTGTGTGATTGTGTGCTTTCTGAGTGTGTCTGTGAGTCAGTGTGTGCTGGCTGAGTGTGATTGTGTGCTGACTGAGTGTGTCTGTGAGTCAGTGTGTGCTGGCTGAGTGTGATTGTGTGCTGACTGAGTGTGTCTGTGAGTCAGTGTGTGCTCACTGAGTGTGTCTATGAATGACTGTGTGATATGTGTTAGTGTTCACATTTAGGACACAGCAATAACAATGTGAGTTAGTCAGCTGCACACAATTTTATCTATACCAAATGTTTATAGATGTTTGTAGAATAATTATGAGACAAATAAAATTCTAGGAGCTGTTCATTTCTAGAAGCTGGGATTTGAGTCTGATCTTGAAATATGCTATTTCTACAGTTCATTTTTATTATCACTTGCATATATTTTATTTAATAATGTCTGTCCGTGAGGGCCTCATGTTCGACTTTCGCCTAAGGCCTCACAAAGTCTAGAGCCGCCACTGATCCCACCATGCTCAGCCAGTAACATGGCTGGCTAAGCATCATGAGAATTGTGGTCCAGCTGGAGTGTAAAGCATAGTTTTCACCATGTATTCTTACTCGGAAGCTGCTCACCAGAACACGCATCCTAATCTATGACCTGTGAAATGTCAGACTCCTGTTTGTCATGTCTTTTTATCCACCCCCCCCCCCCCCCCATGACTGGTATGAGCTAACATGCACACTGCAGTGCAGCCTGCACTGCACATAAAGGGAGGTGTGTGTGAGTCAGGCCAGCCCACTGCATCAGTTTACAGAGGGGTGTCCAACTGGGTTCTGTTACAGCAGCACTAAGGTTTGACCTCAGGACCGGGAAGGAGTAAAGGAGCTCGGGTTAAACCACACACAGTGCAGGGCTGCAGTACAATGCAGGACTCTGGACAAGGAGGAGTATTGGAAAGGGAAAATCATGGACGGTCGTGTACCTATTCTTTTGATGTCATTGAAATCTGCTTCTGGCTCTATATATGGCTTTAACTCCTCATCCTCGTAGCCGACATTCATCCACCGATCCTTCATGATTTGCTGGGGAGAGAAATGCGGTGGGTTTATAATACTCAGTTATACAGCCCTGCAAGCCACACACACACGGCCACGCTGAACAGCTCTCAACCACAAGATCAAAATGTCAATCAAATGAAAAAAAAAACACAGAACAAATGAAAAAAAAACATAAGACAACTAAATTGTAGCATTAGGAATAGAATATTATGTGACTGTGATGAATGTTGTTTTATTATTTATTGCTACAATTTGATTTGTTGGCAAAATCTATGCTGTTCTGTAGAGTTGGCATCATATGATAAGACATATTATACAGTCCTATTATAAAGCAGACATCACTCACAGTAGTTCTAAAAGTGGTCCTGTCACCATGGTACAAAGCTATTGGCGTGAGCAGTTATGTCTGCTAGTAGAAGGCTATTGGCGTGAGCAGTTATGTCTGCTAGTACAAGGCTATTGGCGTGAGCAGTTATGTCTGCTAGTACAAGGCTATTGGCGTGAGCAGTTATGTCTGCTAGTACAAGGCTATTGGCGTGAGCAGTTATGTCTGCTAGTACAAGGCTATTGGCGTGAGCAGTTATGTCTGCTAGTACAAGGCTATTGGCGTGAGCAGTTATGTCTGCTAGTACAAGGCTATTGGCGTGAGCAGTTATGTCTGCTAGTACAAGGCTATTGGCGTGAGCAGTTATGTCTGCTAGTACAAGGCTATTGGTGTGAGCAGTTATGTCTGCTAGTACAAGGCTATTGGCGTGAGCAGTTATGTCTGCTAGTACAAGGCTATTGGCGTGAGCAGTTATGTCTGCTAGTACAAGGCTATTGGCGTGAGCAGTTATGTCTGCTAGTACAAGGCTATTGGCGTGAGCAGTTATGTCTGCTAGTACAAGGCTATTGGTGTGAGCAGTTATGTCTGTTAGTACAAGGCTATTGGCGTGAGCAGTTATCTATTACATGCTGTATATTTTATATGCTAGTATACAGTGCGCTATTATTTTTGTACATATATTTTCTGACAACCGTGAAAAACTTCAGTCCCAACGCTGCTGTTTGAATTGAGAGATATTCTTATAACCTGATGTTGTGGGATTGAGAGTTTCCCTGGAAGCCATCCATCTACAACTCCACACCTGATTTGGGAAGTATTGTTTTAATCTAATTTTTGTTGACAGTATATGGTTTGTTTGGCACAGGGATAGTTTTTATTTAATTAAGGGAGGACGTGGCCTATTTTTTGGAAATGATAACTCTATGCAGACAGATCCCGCATAGGATTAAAATCCGGGAGGCTCAGTATCAATCACACCGGAGAGACCATGAAACCATCCCACCCTTTCCCAAAAATAGTGGCTCTTGGAGGCCATGTTACGTGGCCAATCAGTAATGAATGACTGATCCACTCACCTCTAAGCTGCCACGCTTTATGGGATTGAGGACTAGCAGCTTTTTTAGCAGGTTTTCACAGTCTGTGGACATGTAGAAAGGGATGCGGTACTTTCCCCGTAAAACTCTCTCCCGTAACTCCTACACAAAAAAATACAGCGAAATAAGAATTCGTGTTACTGCACAGTGCATTCATTAAAGGACCAGCATCCCGCCTCTGCGACGGATCCCCTTTATGACATCACCTGTGGCTTGATATGCAAATTAACCCCATTCCAATGGGAGAGGCGTAATGTACATATTAAGCAAAATGTGAAACACCACTTTTACAACACATTTGTGAGTTGAACAACAATGAACAGATCATTTAAGCTTTAAAAAAATAATAATCTACATTCACAGTAAAAACAATACAATAAATATAAACATTAACATTGTATGTCTGTATTTTCTGGTTTATGTATATTTTTACATTTAGAAAATAACCTTGGATATTTGGTGACCGTCCCAGCATATGTCTATTCCCGTTTCTCTATGTCCAATAGAGTGAGTGTCACATTCTTTATCTACACTGTGCTGCTTGGAAAGTTCTAACCCAGCCTTCACTTACTGCACTGTAGTAAAGCGGACTCCCTGGCACTAGTCCATAGGATGACCATTTGATTAATGACGAACAAGGATGGAAATGAGTTAATACAGTATTAGTCTGCCAGAAAGCTTGCTAGATGTATTGCTCAGCCTGATGAAATGGCCACTTCCAGGCAAATATGTTCTTGTTTTACATTTATTGGAGGTTGCATTAAGTAGGCCCAATTTTTCACCTGCTCAAATATGCACAGCTTTTGCATATTTAAACACGGGGGGGGGGGGGGGGGGGGCACAAGGCTATCTTAGATATAAGATAAGGCCAGGGACTATTGAGAGTACTACTTTACTGAGAGGGTAGTGGATGCATGGAATATCCTTCCAGTAGAAGTGGTAGAGGTTAATACAGTGAAGGAGTTTAAGCATGCGTGGGATAGGTATAAAGCTATCCTATATATTATATAAGTTCAGGGACTAATGCAAGTATTTCGAAAATTGGGCAAACTAGATGGACCGAATGGTTCTTATATGCAGACACAGTCTATGTAAGCAGACGTATAACTGCACACGTAGAGCAGACACAGAACACATAAGCAGGCCACACGTATGAAGCGGGAGCAGAGCTAGACAAGATGTCTGTATAAGTACACCCGAGTCCGTGGTGAGGTCTGTGAAGGTTCCATTGAACCTCATAAAAATGTACTTTTTGCTAAATATTGGCTTTGATATGCATTTATTTTTTCACCAAGGTCAAATCTCTTTTCACTATTCCTATTTCTCTCCGTGTATCACACACACCAGAAAACTTTTCATTATCTCACCGTAATATTAATTACACCACTAGTGTTACAAGCTAAAGCCAAAATATTCCCTTCTCACAATCAAACACACACTCAAGCGGCACCTTTAAATCAGACCCAAGATGGGCTAAAAACGGTCAAGGTTTAATCCCTCCAACTATATAAAACTTTTACATGTATCATTTTTAGGAGTCTTTGTAAGTTTATTTGTCTCATCTTCATCTTTCTCGCAGCTATTTTACATTCCCAATTAATAATAATCTTCCCTTTTCTAAACAGCATTGATATAACATGCATTTTGAGTTTCTTATTATTATTACTACGCATTCTCTCTCCTTCCTGCAGTAAATGGTCCAGTAAGCCATGCCTGTTTGTTGCATTAAGAAATCAATAGGAGAGGTTTACAGCCCATATAATGAGTTTTATATTGTTCATCTCCAGCACCATCATGATTTATATTGTACATCACTGAGCGCCTTTCATAAATGGGAGGGTGTAGAATGGTCCTTCAAGGCTCGCTCCAAACACAATTTATTATCCTGAGTTTTGTTCCTTGTCCCCCAAACTGGCATCCCTCTCACTCTCACGTTCTGGCTATTTACCCGAACCAATATTAAATTAACCTCTCCTGCTTCTGATTCCATGTATTCCTTGTATGTATAAAGTAAGAGAATGCGGGGCTTGATATACTCCCCTTAAAGGGACACTAAACGTTTTTTTCCACTTGTGCCCTTAATATAGAATCACAAGTGAAATGTTAGTATGAGGATGAACTGGCATGTACTTTAGATAGTACTTTTGATAGTACGCGCCAGTTTATCCTCTGACCGACAGCTGCCATGTTTCCATAGGAAGCAGGTAGACGTCTGGTCGGCGACAGTCTCTCTGCTAGCGCAGTGAGAGACTATCGGTTTTGCATGGGATCAGCAGGCGGGAACCTTAACTAGGTCCCCTTGCTAATTCCTTGCGAAAAAGAGGCTCTCTCTCTGCGCCAGCAGCGTGTGACCCTCGCATTCGGCACTCGGAGCAGGGCGAGTAGGAACTGCTGTGTCTCGCGTGTGAGACACAGCAGATAGTAAACCCGCGTATATCGATTAAGATACACGTCGGGTTTACTTAAATGTCCCGTGGCATGTGAAATCATAAGGTGATGTCATGAATAGGAGACACCACAGTCAGTCTTCTCTCTAACTTGGGAATTTGCTTTTAATTCTGGCAGCAGTACTTTTTTAATTCTTTTATTCACTACCTATGTTATTTTGGTGTGTTTCAGTCAGGCTCTCAAACCCTACCAAATCACACGGTATCATACCTCCCAAGAGTCCCTATTTAGGAGGGCCAGTCCCTATTTTACACACAAAACCCCTGACCCACTTTCCTCCTCTATTGTCCCTCTTTTCTGGGAGCTCATACATTTTGGTTTGTATAACTATCACAGACCCAGCAATAAAATGCATAATAAATTGTGTATTAACTGGAGTTTGTTTCAGTATTAATTTGTGTAAATAAAATAATTAATTCTTATTCAAAATGACTTATCAAATTACATAAAATTTTATAGATTGGCCAAGAGGTCTCTGAAAATGTTCGGCTAATGCCCCGCACACAGCCACACCTCCAGCAACACATATAGCCACTCCCACACCTTCAGCCACTCCCACACCTTCAGCCACTCCCACACACTCAGCCACTCCCACACCAATAAAAAAAAGTGTCCCTCTTTGGCCATTTGAAATGATAAGCAATATGACTGACCTGATTATTTGATTGCCAAGATTACAACTCTACGGCGGTAACAGGGCTTGAGAGACATTTGCAATGTGAGCACCAGAGGAAAATCTATTAAATCGGGAAGTTTTTATGGGGGATTTATTTGATTGGTTGGTTGCACCCTGCACACACACTGTTCTTTGGGGGCAGAGTGTAAAATGTATCTCTGTCCAGCAAAGAAACTGGCTGACTAGGCAATCCTAGCTGTACTAACTGGTGGGAAACAAAATATGCAGATATGTGCTCTGTACAGGCTCCTGTGTAATATATGTATGCACACATTGCAAGTATAGTCATCATTCACCTGGTATTATTATATGTCTGCTCTGTACAGGCTCCTGTGTAATATATGTATGCACACATTGCATGTATAGTCATCATTCACCTGGTATTATTATATGTGTGCTCTGTACAGGCTCCTGTGTAATATATGTATGCACACATTGCAAGTATAGTTATCATTCACCTGGTATTATCATATGTGTGCTCTGTACAGACGCCTGTGTAATATATGTGTGCACACGTTGCAAGTATAGTTATCATTCATCTGTTATTATTATATGTCTGCTCTGTACAGGCTCCTGTGTAATATATGTATGAACACCTTGCAAGTATAGTTATCATTCATCTGGTATTATTATATGTCTGCTCTGTACAGACTCCTGTGTAATATATGTATGCACACATTGCATGTATAGTCATCATTCACCTGGTATTATTATATGTGTGCTCTGTACAGACGCCTGTGTAATATATGTGTGCACACATTGCAAGTATAGTTATCATTTATCTGGTATTATTATATGTCTGCTCTGTACAGGCTCCTGTGTAATATATGTATGCACACAATGCAAGTATAGTTATCATTCACCTGGTATTATTATATGTGTGCTCTGTACAGACGCCTGTGTAATATATGTGTGCACACATTGCAAGTATAGTTATCATTTATCTGGTATTATTATATGTCTGCTCTGTACAGGCTCCTGTGTAATATATGTATGCATTCATTACAAGTATAGTTATCATTCATCTGGTATTATTATATGTCTGCTCTGTACAGACTCTTGTGTAATATATGTATGTATGCACACATTGCAAGTATAATTATCATTCACCTGGTATTATTATATGTCTGCTCTGTACAGACTCTTCTGTAATATATGTATGCATACATTGCAAGTATAGTTCTCATTCACCTGGTATTATTATTATATGCATGCTCTGTACAGACTCCTGTGTAATATATGTATGCACACATTGCAAGTATAGTTATCATTCAGCTGGTATTATTATATGTGTGCTCTGTACAGGCTCCTGTGTAATATATGTATGCACACAATGCAAGTTTAGTTATCATTCCCCTGGTATTATTATATGTGTGCTCTGTACAGGCTCCTGTGTAATATATGTATGCACACATTGCAAGTATAGTTATCATTCACCTGGTATTATAATATGTCTGCTCTGTACAGGCTCCTGTGTAATATATGTGTGCACACATTGCAAGTATAGTCATCATTCACCTGGTATTATTATATGTCTGCTCTGTACAGACTCCTGTGTAATATATGTATGCACACAATTCAAGTATAGTTATCATTCACCTGGTATTACTATATGTTTGCTCTGTACTGTCAGAGGTATTGAAAAGTAATCTTGGGACTGGTACATATGAATAAAGCAAAAGCTATGGATAACAAGATGGATGCAAACAGCCTCCATGTTGTGACAGTTTTTGGACATCCTTCTGTGTGTTAAAATCTTATTCTGTGTCCCTGAGGATAAAAGAAAGTCCTCCACATTCCTAACTCTGTTATCTAGTATCACCGGAACAGATAAGGTGGGCATTGTTAGTTGTTTATGACTCTCATTGTATTTCTGAAGACACAGCTGTGTCTATATACATACTAGAGGAGAAGGGGGGCTTCTCTGCAACTTGCTAGCCCACCCAAACTGGCAGAAAGTGACATACACAGACACACTGAGATTATTGGGATATTTGATTTGTAGAATCTAATAAGGGTTATTATAAATACACCTAGTTGATTCAAATCACCCATTAAAATATATAATGATATCACACCTTCACTAATAAATATGTAAAGTATAATTAATCCTACATATTAATTAGAATATTGTTTTTATTGTGTGGTATACATTTTATTATACATTTTTATGTAATGTGCAATGATAAGAATAAGAATATGATAAATATTTACTATAATTTGAAATTGTATTAACACTTCTATATATTGCAACATATATATTGTATTACATTATACTCACAATCCAGGTATAGCTAGCTATAAATCATGACATCATCTCATTTACATTAACACACCCATCCATTCAATTGGCTAGAAGTTACAGAAACAGGGTGTGAATCTGAGATAAGGTTTGGTTGATAAGTTGATACTGGGGGTGTAGAGGGAGACCGGAGATACCTGAGAGACCTGGGGGGACTGATTTTGGGAGATGGGAATGTTTTAGAAAAGGGCTGAGTCTCTCTCCTTCTGGGGAGGACTCAGGAATATGAGGCTTTTAATAGCACATGTTCACTATAACAATAGAAATCTCCATACCCATAGTATTGAGCTAAGTCCCAGGAGTAACTCCCATCACTCAATTCTTCAATGGAAGGAGTCTCAACTGCAAACCAACCTCTGCCGGTAATGTATAAATGTGGTAATTTGTTTCTAGCATAATCTCATTTTTTTATGGATGTAATTAGCATATATATTTGGGTAAATTTAACTTAAATCCCACAATTTCTGGGATCTGTTTTACCCTGGTGTTTATCTGTCATCCTTTCTGCAGAAGGAAGCCAGAGGAATATCCTAGAGATATTACCAAGAACAATAAGTTCTTATAGTCTAGCTATTTACCCAAATATGTCATGTCTAATCTCCAGAGATTATCTAAATTTGTATTCTTACAGTCTAAACTAGAATACATACATTATCATTTACCGAGCAGATTAAGAAATAGCCACCTTGAATAGTTATATGATTTAGTAATGTTACCTTACCTAAGCAGAGTATATGTTGGTAATTTGTAGGTAATTATGGTGTACTATCATTAACCATTTTAAATACTAATCATTATCAATGTAGGTTGAATCGAAATAAAATGCATGGCCTTCTTATGGTCATAAACATACTGCATAATAAAGTATTCTACATGCATGATGATATAGGTACAGAGCTGCATAATTCATGTTTTGTCCTATTTACTTATGTTATAAGTCATACATGTGAATTATGATTGACATCTATTGATACTATATTTTGCTGTTATGCTATTTTGCTTACCGTTTGATCTTTATTCTATATTAAATAAATTCATTATTATTTTATTAATAATTGTTGCATTATATTTACTTTTGTAAAAACGTCATCCAAACTCTCATATACATAACGAATTCTTGATATGGGTATTTTTAGTCGGACCCATATATATGAATCATCAATTTTCATATTTTTTTAGGATTCATAATTAATAACTCATATTCATATTTTATGGTTATTAATAATCCGACAGTACAGACTCCTGTGTAATATATGTATGCACACATTGCAAGTATAGCTCTCATTCACCTGGTATTATTATATGTCTGCTCTGTACAGACTCCTGTGTAATATATGTATGCACACACTGCAAGTATAGTCATCATTCACCTGGTATTATTATATGTCTGCTCTGTACAGACTCTTGTGTAATATATGTATGCACACATTGCAAGTATAGTCATCATTCACCTGGTATTATTATATGTCTGCTCTGTACAGGCTCCTGTGTAATATATGTATGCACACATTGCAAGTTTAGTTATCATTCACCTGGTATTATTATATGTCTGCTCTGTACAGACTCTTGTGTAATATATGTATGCACACATTGCAAGTATAGTTATCATTCACCTGGTATTATTATATGTCTGCTCTGTACAGACTCTTGTGTAATATATGTATGCACACATTGCAAGTATAGTTATCATTCACCTGGTATTATTATATGTCTGCTCTGTACAGGCTCCTGTGTAATATATGTATGCACACATTGCAAGTATAGTTATTATTCACCTGGTATTATTATATGTCTGCTCTGTACAGGCTCCTGTGTAATATATGTATGCACACATTGCAAGTATAGTTATCATTCACCTGGTATTATTATATGTCTGCTCTGTACAGGCTCCTGTGTAATATATGTATGTACACATTGCAAGTTTAGTTATCATTCACCTGGTATTATTATATGTCTGCTCTGTACAGGCTCCTGTGTAATATATGTATGCACACATTACAAGTATAGTTATTATTTAGGTTCTTATTTATAAATAACAACCTGATATTTGTGAGCAAATTGAACATTTAAATAACTACATAAAATGTATTGTCTTTAATGAACACGGACATATGTCATGCTGAGGTCAGGATGGACCTTTAAATGATTTTATTTTCCTCTCTCCATTTTCCTACCTTTAAGTTCTGCCCATCAAACGGCAAGGATCCGCTGACTAGCGTGTAGAGAATGACCCCCAGGCTCCACACATCCACCTCCGGCCCGTCGTATTTCTTTCCCTGAAATAGTTCGGGGGCAGCGTACGGTGGGCTGCCACAGAACGTGTCCAGCTTGTTACCGATAGTAAACTCGTTGCTGAAGCCAAAATCTGCTATTTTGATGTTCATGTCGGCATCGAGAAGAAGGTTCTCGGCCTGTTAAAAGGAATACGGATTATAAAATCTTACACCTTTCATCAGTCCGTTCATATTCCTTCCCACCACCTCTAACGAAATATAAAACTGGTAACCACAAGCAGACACATTGTATACATTATACATTGCAATCTCCCTAGCAACCAGCAGGGGTCACTGCTGAGCCTTGTTTGGTATCCTCAGGCGCACATGCTGACAGTCAGCTGATTCAGGATGCTTGTGTCCTGTATCACTTGTAAACAGCTGGTGCTATAGATGAACATCATATATGATACAACTCCAATCACACCAGCCAGGAGCTGGCTGAGTGGAGTGTGTAAGTTGCACTGCCACATCAGCCATATCATGGGTGCCTACAATTAAAAGGGCAACAGGGGTCACTTGCCACTCCTGTGATCTAGTATAGCACAGCATGCAAGCAGGCATGGCAGTAAGGGTACTGGAGATACCGGAATGAGACACATTTATTTAAACCCTTATGGTAACATTTTTTAGCTAAATAAATAAATATGTTCTGTTTAATTAAAGGATTGCATGAAGTGCAGGCATTTTACATAAACAAGCTTTAATGAAAGAATGCAAGTATCAGGGAGCGGACATGTTATTTAGAATCTTCATTGGGATGGAGGATTCTAAACAATATGTCCACTCCCTGATAGAACTAAACATGTCCAATCCCTGATAGAACTATACAGAGCAAAGATTCTAAACAATATGTCCACTCCCTGATAGAACTATACAGAGCAAAGATGCTAAACAATATGTCCACTCCCTGATAGAACTAAACATGTCCAATCCCTGATAGAACTATACAGAGCAAAGATGCTAAACAATATGTCCACTCCCTGATAGAACTATACAGAGCAAAGATTCTAAACAATATGTCCACTCCCTGATAGAACTATACAGAGCAAAGATTCTAAACAATATGTCCACTCCCAGATAGAACTATACAGAGCAAAGATTCTAAACAATATGTCCACTCCCTGATACAACTATACAGAGCAAAGATTCTAAACAATATGTCCACTCCCTGATAGACCTATACAGAGCAAAGATTCTAAACAATATGTCCACTCCCTGATACAACTATACAGAGCAAAGATTCTAAACATGTCCAATCCCTGATAGAACTATACAGAGCAAAGATTCTAAACATGTCCAATCCCTGATAGAACTATGCAGAGCAAAGATTCTAAACATGTCCAATACCTGATAGAACTATACAGAGCAAAGATTCTAAACAATATGTCCACTCCCTGATAGAACTATACAGAGCAAAGATTCTAAACATGTACAATCCCTGATAGAACTATACAGAGCAAAGATTCTAAACAATATGTCCACTCCCTGATAGAACTATACAGAGCAAAGATTCTAAACATGTCCAATCCCTGATAGAACTATACAGAGCAAAGATTCTAAACATGTACAATCCCTGATAGAACTATACAGAGCAAAGATTCTAAACAATATGTCCACTCCCTGATAGAACTATACAGAGCAAAGATTCTAAACATGTCCAATCCCTGATAGAACTATACAGAGCAAAGATTCTAAACAATATGTCCACTCCCTGATAGAACTATACAGAGCAAAGATTCTAAACATGTCCAATACCTGATAGAACTATACAGAGCAAATATTCTAAACAATATGTCCACTCCCTGATAGAACTATACAGAGCAAAGATTCTAAACATGTCCAATCCCTGATAGAACTATACAGAGCAAATATTCTAAACATGTCCAATCCCTGATAGAACTATACAGAGCAAAGATTCTAAACATGTCCACTCCCTGATAGAACTATGCAGAACAAAGATTCTAAACATGTACAATCCCTGATAGAACTATACAGAGCAAAGATTCCAAACAATATGTCCACTCCCTGATAGAACTATACAGAGCAAAGATTCTAAACATGTCCAATACCTGATAGAACTATACAGAGCAAAGATTCTAAACAATATGTCCACTCCCTGATAGAACTATACAGAGCAAAGATTCTAAACATGTCCAATCCCTGATAGAACTATACAGAGCAAATATTCTAAACATGTCCAATCCCTGATAGAACTATACAGAGCAAAGATTCTAAACATGTCCACTCCCTGATAGAACTATGCAGAACAAAGATTCTAAACATGTCCACTCCCTGATAGAACTATACAGAGCAAAGATTCTAAACAATATGTCCACTCCCAGATAGAACTATACAGAGCAAAGATTCTAAACATGTCCAATCCCTGATAGAACTATACAGAGCAAAGATTCTAAACAATATGTCCACTCCCTAATAGAACTATACAGAGCAAAGATTCTAAACATGTCCAATACCTGATAGAACTATACAGAGCAAAGATTCTAAACAATATGTCCACTCCCTGATAGAACTATACAGAGCAAAGATTCTAAACATGTCCAATCCCTGATAGAACTATACAGAGCAAAGATTCTAAACATGTCCACTCCCTGATAGAACTATGCAGAGCAAAGATTCTAATCAGCATGTCTGCCCCTGATGGAACTATACAGAGCAAGATTCTAAACAATGTCCACCACCTGATTGAACTATACAGAGCAAGATTCTAAACAATGTCCACCACCTGATAGAACTATACAGAGCAAAGATTCTAAACATGTCCAATCCCTGATAGAACTATACAGAGCAAAGATTCTAATCAGCATGTCTGCCCCTGATTGAACTATACAGAGCAAAGATTCTAAACAACATGTCCACTTCCTGATAGAACTATACAGAGCAAAGAGGTACTTTATATTCTATCATCAAAGCATGTCTATCTAAAATGCCTACACTTGATGCAATCCTTCTAGTAAACATAATGTCATTTTTTGCTGACCTTTGTTCTCCTCCCCTCTCTCCAAGTGACTTAGGGGAATTGCTGTATTTGTTTTATCATTTTCTAATCTTTAATTCATGTTAACCCTTCAATATACTTAGGGTGGACCCATTCTACTAGCTCTGAAACTGATAACATCATGTTTCATCCTGTCCTTGGCTCTTAGATTTTCTCTCTGTGACTATGGGGAATATATATAGTTTTCCCCCCAGGTTTTTTTAAATCCCTCCAGCAGCTCCTTCCCAAAGGAATGGTGTTTGTTTTGTCTAATATGTGCGGAATGGTGCAGTTAAAACTTTATTTTGTACCTTTAAGTCTCGATGCACAATACATTTCTGATGACAATACTGCACGGCAGACACAATCTGAAACAAACAAAAATAGAACCGTTTTAGAAGATCCAGTATAAGCACTTACATTAAGCCCCTGATTAAATAATATATGCATCACTTGCCATGGAAAATACAGAGACTGAGAAATGCATGGTATGATATTATCCGTGTAATTCATTATGTTTACATGAATATTCAAATTGTATGTATATTATATATCTATGGATGTTTATATTATATGTATACTATATTATAAATAGTATATGTTAAAAATACAAATCTTCTTTGGGATGCATACCTCCTATAGAGGTCCGCTTTGTTTTTATATGTACACCAAGTAATAACCACATTTATTGCAGGGTAAACAAATATTAGAGTTTTTGTTGTTGTGGAGTCTGTGATACACTGACACACTGCAAATTACTGTGTGTTTTATTGCTGTGGAGGACTTCCAAGTAGATTCTGACCGGCTCAAGCCCCAAGTAACAGTGGAGTGACTGAGATTAACTTCCAGCTGCTGTAGCACAGAAAAGGGGTCTAACTCACACCCCAGGCAGACAACAGGAACAAACAGAGGTAGTGCCAGCTGAAGTCATCCGGAAGGTAGACAGCATCAATCCATAGTTGGTTTGTAAAAAGTAACTTTATTAAATCAAAAAAAGAATAATAAAACCATCGAGCAGGGAGACAGGTACAAAACAGAAATGACACACGCTTGACGCGTTTCGCACCAACTGGCGCTTTGTCAAAAGCTGACTTCAGCTGGCACTACCTCTGTTTGTTCTTATAGCTGTGGAGCTCTGTGATACATTGACACACTGCAGATCACTGTGAGTTGTGTTGTTGTGGAGCTCTGTGATATACACACACACTGCAGATCACAGAGTTTTGTTGCAGTGGAGATCTGTGATACACTGACACACTGCACATTATTGTGAGTTTTGTTGCTGTGGAGATCTGTGATACACTCACACACTGCACATTAGTGTGAGTTTTGTTGCTGTGGAGATCTGTGATACACTGACACACTGCACATTATTGTGAGTTTTGTTGCTGTGGAGATCTGTGATACACTCACACACTGCACATTAGTGTGAGTTTATTGCTGTGCAGCTTGTGATACACTCACACACTGCACATTAGTGTGGGTCTTATTGCTGTGGCGCTTTATGATACACTCGACACTTTACAAGCTAATCTGTGCCTTTCTAATTCAGGTTGAGTATCCCGTTTCGAAAATGCTTGGGAGCAGGAGTGTTTTTGGATAACTGATCATTTTGGATAACGGATCATTTTCACCAGTAATATATATATATATATATATATATATATATTTCCAGTTTGCCCCCTCCCAGGATCCGTCAATTAAGAATGGGAAGGGGAGAAAACAGAGGAAGGGGATAAACAGAGGAGGGGGAGAGAACAGAGGAGGGGGAGAGAACAGAGGAGGGGGGGGAGGAGAGAACAGAGGGGGGGGGGTAAATTGCAGGGGGGGGTGGGAGAGAACGGGGAGGGGAGAAAACAGAAATTGGGGGAGGAGGGAGGAGAGAACAGAAATTGGGGGACGATGGGAGAAAACAGAGATGGGGTGGAAGGGGAGAGAACAGAGGAGGGGGAGAAAACAGAGATGGGGTAAGAACAGAGATGGGGGTAGGAGGGGGAGAGAACAGAGATGGGGGAGGAGGGGGAGAGAACAGAGATGGGGGGAGAGAACAGAGATGGGGGAGATGGGGGAGAGAACAGAGATGGGGTAGGAGGGGGAGAGAAAATAGATGGGGGTAGGAGGGGGAGAGAACAGAATGGGGGGTAGGAGGGGGAGAGAACAGAGAGGAAGGTAGGAGGGGGAGAAAACATAGATGGGGAAGAGGGGTAAAGAGAAAAGAGATTGGGGTAGGAGGGGGAGAGAACAGAGATGGGGTAGGAGGGGGAGAGAACAGAGATGGGGTAGAAGGGGAAGGGAACATAGGAGGAGGGGGTAAAAACATATGAGAGGAGGAGGGAAAGCGATATGGGTAAGGAGATAAAAGAGATATGGGGAGAGGGAAAGAGATATGGGGAGAGTGAAGATAGATAAGGAATATGGGGAGAGGGAGAGTCATGGGATTGTGGTGGGGACGGGCACAAGAATGCACCTTCGCCTGTGTAGAAAAGAATCCGTCCACCAGCCCTGGTCATCTCCAGCATGGAGAGCTCTTTCCTCAAGACAGTAAACTCCTTCATTTTGATTTAGCTGCAGAATCTCCTCTCCCAGATGGTGAATACGTACATCATAGATTTAAGATCCCAGATTGTAAGTAAAGCATACCAAACCCTATATTTTTTATTTCTAGAACCAGCGTCGCAAGTCATCATGTCAACCATCCTCCCGCCACAGTGCAAGGCAACAGATCCTGTGCATATTATCCTACCCAGTCCTAAACTTGTACATCCGCTGCACCAAGCATGAAGCGTTTGTGGAATCCATATGTACGAATGGAATGGAAGCCTGCGAGACGGGGCTAAGTTGAGAAATGGGAGGAGCTTGCGATATCTGGCATACGATCTGAATTTGATCCGTGCATTCATTCAAAATACATTCATTTAAAGAATTCTCTTTATCCCCAGTAAAAAGTGCGTCTGTCTTCTCAAGGATTTGGAGTCAATCCAAATAATAGTAAAAAAAAAAAAAAATCTGTAAGAGTATAATAACTCTGCACTGGCAGCTCCCTGCACGAAGGTATTTATAGAGCTGGTGACAGCAAACAGCTTTGTCTCTGCCCAAGCGAGAGCAGCTCCTGGGTGCGGGACAGACACATTGGATAGCGAAAAGACAGACGAAGCAGGAGGAGGGAGCTTTCCATTCATACAAAGCTGCTTGATCCCAGGCGACCGATATACATTGTGCCAAAAAAAAACAAAAACCGAGCAATGTTGGAAGTAAAAGTAAATTACAGCTGCTCAGCCAATACTGATCACTGCTAATCTACTAATAACACAAATAACTAATCTCACGGCACAGAAACTAATAACATCAATTTAATATGAATAAGATGTAGGATTGGTGCTAGTCAGGCTGAGGTTCCATTCAGATCAGTTACTAGGGAGGGCAGATCTGATATTATTGACCAAATTGTAGTTTGTCTGTCGGATGTGGGGGATATAAATACTGCTCCCTGGTTAGACATTTGTGGTACATTCTGGGGGATCTTCTCTAAAACTGGACTGCAAAAAAAAAACCGGACACGGGTAGGGAAGATGCAGACACATTCCCCAATTTGCCTTCATAACCCGATATGCAAATGAACCATTTTGCAGTGGGAAATGTGTCATTTGCATACCAAGCCACAAGGTGATGTCATAAACAGGAGACGTTTAAAACACATTTTTATCTTATCCTTATCCAGGCTGAGTACCCCTTTTCCAACAATCAGTTATCTGAAATGATCCGTTAATCAAACAAATATTTTGCTCGGATTTTGCCCCAAGTTGTAAATTCCACACACACCTGTCAGAATACAAGCACACAGTGTATTCAGTGTCCGGCCCCCTTAAGCTGTGATATAGCCTTTCCATGCATGCTCAGATTCCCCCGCGCCCACAAAGGGTAATACAATGATGCGTGTGCAGACCTGACACGCCAACGGCAGGTTCCCAGCGATGCCTCACATCACAGCTACAGCACAGTAACAGGGATTTATTTGCTCTATACAGTATTTACATTGATATTACTGTATTACATGAGAGAGTGCTGAGAGGCTTTAATATATCTTATTGGTAAAAATGATCCGTTATCCAAAATACTTCTGGTCCCCAGCATTTCGGATAAGGGATACTCATCCTTTACATGTATTCTCATTTTTTAGAGAAATGTAATAACCTACACTTATACACCAGTATAATCTAGTGCTTGATAAATCTCAGGTGTCATGGCTCCATACATTTGCTGCTTCCTAACTTTTTTGTTTATTGTTTTACAAATGCCCACTATGGATGTAACATTCCTCCCCCCTACTCCTGGCTCCTATATTGATCTGTCTGGCTCCTAAGACCCTGTTATAAGCAATATTTAAGTTGACAGTGTCCTGTTAAAAGCAAATGCTGGGCTTGTCAATCATTGTAGGACAGGATAACAGTCTGACAGAGAGACTGTCCTGCAGCTAGACTCCCATAGCACTCACTAGACTCCCATAGCACTCACTCAGATGGGCGCCGGGGAAGTTGAAGAGACAGTTATGATTTAAGCATTTCTCATAAAAAAGTACATTTAAGGAAGTTTAAATATACAAGTGAAATTAATGGAACTTGTCTATTTCTGTTTTACTTTTATGGCTGCAAATGGGCTGTCTTCCATAACAGACACAGGACGGCCATTAGTTTAAAGCTACACTACCACTTACATAAGATGTAACTATATAACCTGGTCATTTAAAACAAACAAATATATAAATCATATGGGTTTTTTTTTAATATGATTGATTTAATTGCAAATAAAAGGAAAAATAAAATTAGGTGTTTATCGCCTGGCTCCATTTTGTGAATATTTCCCATGATGCAACATCGTCCAAAATCTTCCAGCCAGTCTCACTTTACAACTGTGGCCAAAGCCTGCAGGATGATGTCATAAGAAAATGATGTCTTCAAGAAAAAGACGTCTTTAATAAATAGTTTACAGGTTGCACAGGAGGAAGAGAAACTTGCTCAACACAATGACCAGCAATAAGGCACTCGCTATGAATTTTGTTACCTGCGAGGACATCACACACCCTCAGGTATAGCACAGCCATCGTGTTACACACTATCCATAGAAACCAAAGAGTCATGGACCAGACATCAAAGAAATGGAGGAACAGTAGCTTTAAGATGAAATTCAGGCAGTATAATAAAAATAATGAAATAAATAGATAAGTCTCACTTTCCTCCACCAAACTCTACCTGCTTCTTTTCACACAGAGAAGTAAAAACAAGAAAAAAACAGTTTATTTTCTCTCGTACCTGCCTAAATTTCGCCCGGGCCTCCTTTTCCTTCATTCTTCCGTGGGCCACTAAGTAATCAAACACTTCCCCTGCAAGAAACAAGACACAAAAAAATACTTCAAAAAAGGGTGTTACTGGAATCTGATGCAATGCCCCCCCCTGGCTCAAATATCTAATAAGTATGAATCGGTCAGGCAGACTGGTGGTGAAACCAAAAATACTGTGTATTGTATACATTATACAGGACTGTTTAGCCCTGAAAAAAAAACCTGATAAAAAATGGGGTGTGTTTCAGGCACCAGAGGAAATATTAACTAGCTCTCCCAGATTGCTTTGCTGGAAAGTAATGTATATATATATATATATATATATATATATATATATTAAATATAATCTGGCCTAAAATCAAACTGCACTGTTCTCAGCTCCATGTTAAATGCAGTAGTTTTAAATAAAGCCAATGCAGTATCAATCTCTGGTCCAGAAACTGAGAGTTCGGACTGATTATAACAAATGCTTCTAACCTGGGAACAGCTCACGGCAGGAGCCAAAAGAGTTAAATCTATCATTTGGGTTCACCCGAATTGCACATTTAACCCTTTGGGTGGCAATAGAGTGCTATGCTGCTCTCCTCCTCTCCACGACACTCACAGAAGGGACCTTTCTCCTGGAGAGTCCTGCTAGAGAATCTGCCAGTGCTCTGTGTTTATAATGTTGCAGGAAATGCTTGTGGACGTGTAATGTGATTAATCTTGCTATTTACGCACATCATAGCTCGACCCAGACATCATTAGACATATGAATATGTCTGTACACACGTGACTCATCCTATCTATGTATTTATAGGTGCGCCTTTAGAGTTTTTGCAAAAAGTGCACAGCCATATGTAGTGGGTTCATAGCTAGGAACATCGATGGCACCGTGGTCCAGAGGATCCACTAATTAGGTCCACGCCACGGAACCTTGGATCACGGCAGACACGAGTGGTGGTCGGCTGCTCTGTGCATGCCGGTTGCTTGCTGTCACTTTCACCGTGTGTCTCAGGCAGATCATCGGAGCGTAAACCGGCATATGCCAAGGCCTGTGTGACATGGGAGGCCCCAGGGAGCTCACAGTAAGCCTAAATTATCTACTAGGAGGTCTGATTGTGTTGAATTTTTCTGTGAGGTTTCAGCGACTGAATTTATTAAAAGGCTGTTTCAATTCCAAAATGGCATCTCCATCAAAGACAAAGGGGAGGCGGCTTAGAGCAACTACGGAGAGCAGAGTACTGCGTAGAGATCAATGCAATAGCTGAAACATCACAGCCAAACTTAACACAGCTAGACTGCATATTAGATAATTCAGTTGCTGGTTCCATTATTATTCTTACAGTAAACCTGTCAAGGTCACTTCATGTAGGTATACAGCAAATATATAGGTTCAAATATGTCCCTCTGCCTTCTATAACACAGGTTTGGAGAATATTCCCGCAACCAGCCGAGCATAAATGCGCACCTACCCCGAAAAAATATGTACCCACCTCCGCTGGCGTATTCCATGATCAGGTACAGGGTCTTCTCTGTTTCAATGACTTCAAACAGTTTTACTGAAAGAAAAATCACAGATTAATTACCCAGCAAAATTTTGGAGATTGAAACTATCCAAAAAAAAAGGGTTTAAAAAATGTATTGTGTTTTAACATGGTTTAAAATCAATGTAAAATTTCTTTTTTTTTTTTTTTCAAACACTAGATATTAGACTACCTGCTATGAATCCTGTGCTAGCGCTGTTTCGGATACTAATCCTTGTTTTTCTGTATTCTGTCTTTAACAGAGGTTATAAGGATTTGAAGAGACAGACCTAAGCAGCCAATCAGGTGCATGCTGGGCAATATTGGCACTTTTGTGTGCAGAACTTCGCGACTCTCCAAATCAGTTTTGGGAGAGGTTCTCGGACACATTTCAGGCATTGTAATGCAGGACTGGCAGATATAGCACAAACTCCCAACATTTGTCATTGGTTCACATTGTACATTGATACATGCAGTGATAACTGCTAATATTAGACACGCTCTCTCTGTATGTGCCGCTATTATACATAACCCCCGTTATGTCTTAAGAGTAAGTGGAATATTTTTTTCTATCATTTATTGTTAAATAATTAATTTTTAAAAACATTTTTGCTACCAGCATTATTTATTTTTTGTTTTACAGAGAAGAGCCTGATAAAGACCAAAGTAGCATTATGATGTGCCAATAATTAACATATAATAAATCCATGAAATAAATGAACAGCCAACAGATTAACAAGTCAGCCAACATGATCACTACACAAAATGAGTGTGTTAAACTGACAGGTGGGTGGGGGGCTGGGGAAAGAGTTAGAATAATGAAACAAGTTTTAATTAATGGGTCAAAAATCGCTCTCAATATTACATGTTATATACAATGGTTGTGTTCAGAGTAATTTATTTACCAGGGAAAAGTGGAGTTTTTTTGATCTAGCTTTTATAAGTACTGGACCAGGATATCAGTGTGATGGATTTTATTGTGACGTAGTATGACAATGAGATAAACTCTATAACCAAACTTGCATATAATATATATATATATAATATATAGCATAGGTAGGTTTTGGCTTAGTAGTTCAAAAGGCAGACCGAGCATCATGGGACACATATAGTTCCCAAAACAACTACAATGCCAAGGTTAGCCATCACTGCCCTAGATGTCTTTAGGGCAGGGCTCTTTAAATTCCCACAGTGTTAGTGCTGGCGGACGGCTTTTCAGGACTTGCCTATATTCGGGTGATTCAAGATCTTCATTATTCTAACTTCTCGAAACAGCTGTAGAGAAAAAGGAAAAATAGGATTAAAGTTCAACTTCCAAAAGGACAGAAGGGTTCATTGCACAGATTTACAGAATCATATTAGAGTCTGCTTTCCCCATGTGATAAGCCATTCAAACCTTGTGCCATTAAAAAGGCGTCAAGATCCAGCAGCAACATTTTTATCTCAGCTTATGATTAAATTGTGCTTTTAGAGAGGGGGGAAAAAAAAAGAATAATAAAAAAAAGTATTTTTTAAGGGCAGGGAATTGAGAAGGGATTTGGAAAAACATTCTCCCATTTCTCTATCGTTTCTGCATCGCCTTTACACTGGTTTTACATACATAGTTGCTGTTCCCTGCTATATACAACATCACATGCCAGTGATGGCCAATCATTATGCACGACAAACGACAATGGTCAGCCAACCGAACGGTTGTGGATTACCAAATTTAGTAGTCACTCCTGGTCACTGCTTTGGAAATTCCCCCCACAAAAAAAAAAAAAAAATCAGCATTCAAAACACATACGGGATTATTCTGGTATGCACAGGTTTTTATTTTAATTAGTGCTCTTCTTACAAAAAAAGATGTGGGGGGGTGGAGACATAATCCTTTCTGTGGCTCAAAACACAAACAGCTGCATGGCTGAATGCAAACACACTATAGCAATCTCTACGCAGGCCTCTACAAGAACCCTGGAATTCCTGGTAAATTTCTACAGTGCCCCGCTCCCCCTCTCTCTCTGGGGGTCTATTTACTCAACAGTGGACTTTGGTGAACAGTCGAGGGAATTGGAAAAAGCAGTCCAAAATAGCAGAGTTGGAAAGAACTCTTAATAATATAAAACACAGTTATTGAAGAAAGGGTAAGGGTAAGAGGTAAGTCAGGGCTAGGATTAAGTTGATCATCTGAGTTAGGGTCAAAATGCTACTCTAGGTTATTGCCCTACAACTTCCAAAAGAACAAACATAAAACATGTAAACATTTGGCTACATATGGCTATTTCTAAAGTCAGGACAAATATTATAAAATATTTAGACTGGGTCGTTTCCCCCATTTGTAGCTGTGTAAATGATTTTTCAAGTAAGGTTAGAAAAAGGTTTTTAGTTTTATTTTTTCATCATACTTTATGATTTTTTTTTTTATAGTAAATTATAAGATCCAATGAAAATAATGGTATCTTAATAATGCCAGGCATATCCGTTTAAAGGACACTTGCAAGTCAGGACGTTGTGCAATCGTTCCTGTTTCTATTTTAATGACACAGCGACATTTCTACGGAGACCATGCTACAGTACTGTACTATAAAGTGCTTCCCCTTGTGTGTGTGACCACTACAGGCTCAGACGAGGACCATCCTATCTATTAAGACATTTGTAATATAGACTGCATTTTTAGACTGTATAAGTGAAAAATGTGATTAAAAGGTAGTGATTCTTTTTACATCCATGCTCTGGAACCATTGTGTATGTTAATGTGGGATATTTGCCTTTAAATAATATATGTCAAGGTAAAAAAAATTACAGCTAAACATAAAAACCGCAGAAGTTATAAAACAGCCATGGTCATTAAGGGGTTAGCTGCACAGGCCTGTTTGATTATTATTATTTTGTTTTATTTATAAAGAGCTTTGGTTCTGTGCAATGGGCAAGTAACATCACACATTAAGACCACTGGCACACTGAGTGAGGGGGGGGGATCTGTTCCAACAACCAGACAGTAATAAACGAAGGACAACATTCACTCAGGTCTAAATATTCACGGTGAGTTCTCTCCTGTCCTCCCCTCCCAAAATCTCTAATGTATCACCATGATGGGTTTCACGGCTTGCATTAATCGCAGTGTTTCTTAGTCTGGCACCTTGGCAGCTCCTCCCTTCCTGGAGTAACGCAGTGGGCTCAAGGAAGGAAAGAGGAATAATATAAGTGATGTGTAAAAGAGACACCCGAGAAAAGGTCGGGTGTTTGAGCTACGTGCCCCCATCGTTCCCCTCTGGATTGCTCTAGGTAGGTGTCCGAGGACTTCTTTGGTGCAATATCCTGCACCTAAAAAAGTCTCTTTTTACATTGTTTATACTGTGAATAAAGAGAATAAAAAATGACGAAAATGATCCTTACATTTTTTTTTTTTGCAGTATTGCCGCAAAATGCCTAATGTGTGTGTGTGGGGGGGGTCTCCTGCTTATGACATCACCATGTGGCTTCGTATGCAAATTAACTAATTTTCAATGGAAAATGTGTAATGTAAAGTGCATTAGAAAGGAATATAGTACAATAAAACATTATATATATACACACACACACACACACACACACACACACACATACACACACACACACACACACACACACACACATACATACATACACACACGTGTAGCCTCAAGAAAATGTTCGCTATCCAGCTCCTTTAATACATTTCCACACTTTTCCTGCCTGTTTCCAAATTCCCATCACAAATAAACCACTCTAGGTTACACCAAAAAGCAATTCAAAAGAAACAGAATAATAATACGAATACATAAAATAACATGAAAGAACATATTTTATAAATGGTATTGACTCTGTGATTGAACTTGAAAAATAGAACAAGGCCCATTTTGTTTTAGTTCTTTTATGTTATGTTTATACATTTGTATAATTATTTGGCGCGCCCCCCGAATTCCCATCACCCCTTGTTTCACACTTGTTATCGGAAAGTGGTATTCTTCCCATATGGTGTCAGTGGGTGATTGTGTCTTAAATCTTTCCTTTCACACTCGGTGACATCCCATCTTATGTGGGGTTAGTGAGTCAAGTAATGCACCGCGCTCCGATAAGGAGCCTGAGAGAGCCATCAATCACCGCTGTCCTCTCGCCCATTCACATGCATTTTCCCATTCCGCCTTTGACTCTGGCGAAACGGAACCAAATCTTAAGGCATTGTTTTCCGAGATACCAGGGTCGTTTAGGGCAACAAGTGTGTTTTTGTTCCTGGCTTGAGAGAGTATATCAAAAGATCTCAGTAAACAGGCCTGTTCCATACATACATAGACGAAGCAATCCAACAAATGTGGGTATAGGATAGCTCCTGCAAGAGCATAATCAGTCAGACAGACACTTGGTGCAGGATATATCCCATCAGTATATAGTTATTCAGACAGACACTTGATACAGGATATGTACCATCAGTATATAGTTAGCTAGACAGACACTTGGTACAGGACAGATCCCATCAGTATATAGTCAGACAGACAGACACTTGCCACAGGATAGATCCCATCTGTATATAGTCAGACAGACAGACACTTGCCACAGGATAGATCCCATCTGTATATAGTCAGAAAGACAGACACTTGCCACAGGAGAGATCCCATCTGTATATAGTTAGTCAGACATACACTTCATATAGGATAGATCCCATCAGTATATAGTCAGCCAGACAGACACTTGCTACAGGATAGCTCCCATCTGTATATAGTACGGCAGACACTTGATACAGGATATGTACCATCAGTAAATAGTTAGCTAGACAGACACTTGGTACAGCACAGATCACATCAGTATATAGTCAGCCAGACAGACAGTTGTACAGGACAGTTCCCATCAGTATGTAATAGATTATAGCTCCCCTAATATTGTATGTGCTATAAAAGAAAAAGAAAAAAGTAAAAAAAAAAAAACTGCTGTAAGATTTGTGAGGGCAATGCGTAATATTTTATCGCCATTTACTCACCATCATCTTTCTATCACGTTTTGTTTTCGAAAATATCAAGAGATTAGCTTCTTAGAAACTTCAAATCTCCATATACATCTATACACAATGTTTAGATCATTTTATATTATATATATATATATTTGAATTCTCTACAGTCACTATATAAATATTTAGGTGACTGTGTCCCTTTGAGAGTCACCACGCCGGGTGCTGTTTAAGGTGCTCGGGGACCATGGCTGGGTAAAAATGTCACGGGGTATAAAGCATCACATTCCAAACCCGGCCATGAACGGGTTCCGGATCATCTTCCATATTCTCGCAAAGGTCTAAAACACTTTCTCCGTATAGATTTAATCCCCCCTGAGATATTAAAGACTGAATGCTGTCCATTAGGAGAGCACACATTGATTTTGTGGACAGCATTGCTTGCGGAAAAGCTGACATCAGTCCCCGCGCAGCCAGTTAAAGTGACAGAGCAAACGCTGGCAGTAATCACCTGCGACAACTGCGCGGAAACTGGTCAGCTGAGACTCAGAAGGAACTATCTAATTCTCCACATAGCCTGACGTTGGATTTTATGAGCTGAGCCCGATTAATTTGGAAAGGAAAGGGCATATTAGCATCTTCTTCGATCCTGTCGGAGAGAAAGCCAAGCGCTACATTCTATAGCTCGCCAAGATGCGGTCCACCGCCCATGAGTTTAAAGGGACAGTAAAGACTCCCCCCCCCCCCCCCCCCCCCAGAAACACTTGATTTAAGCAGCTCTGCACAGATCTCTAAATACATTCACAGGCTCCGGGTATAGACTACATTATGTCACCTAATGTCCTGATAGCAGGACTGGATAATGCACACAATCCATTCTGTATAGTGGCAGGGTCTAGAATTAAAAGACAACTGGATTCAAAATATTACAGAACAATATGGACAGCATTGAAAATGAGACTTTTTTAAAATAAATGCTTTAATGAAAGAATACAGATACAGTATCGTTTATTGAGCCCTCTTTGCTTCCTATCAGGGGGCAGACACGTTGTTTAGAATCTTGGGTCAGATCTTCATGGAGAAGGAAGATTCCAAACAATATGTCCTGCCCTGTGATAGAGCTAGAGGGAGTAAATAAACATACACTTCATGATATCTATCAATTTAACATAAATTCATATTTTGACTGCAGTTGTCCTTTAAATCCATGTGTAATGACGCCACAGAATGAAGAGGAGGGACTCTGATGCCAGATTATACCATGGTATTACTGAACGTCAATTACAATTATATTTTGATTCATGGAGCCATTAAAGGGTGTTTAAGGGCTGGCGGTTTCTGTAGGTGCTGAGCAAAGTAAACATGGCCTTTTTCTAAACTCAGGACAAAACATTAGAATCTATTTAGCGGGGTTTTTTTTTTATTTGCCTTTGTAGATGTGTTTATGGTTTTTCATGCAAAAGTTAGAAAAAGTGTTTATTTAAAAAAATGATATGATTTGATGAAACTAATGGTATCCAAAGAGACCTTTTTCGAGTGGTAAATATTCTTTGTGTTGCAGATAGAAAGTTACAGGCTGGCAGATCCTTTTTTTTTTTGCTTTGTTATTAGGCAGAGTATCCCTGCTGTCTAATTACCAAATCTCTAATCCTCGAAAGAAAGAAAGAAAGAAGGAAGGAAAAAGGAATGTTCTCGTATGGTTGAGAGTTAAGACGAGAGGGAGTTGTAATACGACATTCCAACGTTCTCGCACCCGACCGTACAGGTCGTAAAAACTTATCACCGGCCTAAATTTAGATTGCCGTATAGCTGTTGGGGAATGTACGCCATGACATCCTCCCCATCTCCTTAAGCGAGCTACAGGAGCCTGGACGTGGTCTGCCCTCCGCAAGATCCACATTGTTCTAATAAAAGCCATTAACACCTACATGAAGTACAATTTTAGAAAGCGCTACACGCCGTCTCAAAGCCCGCAGCTCTTTATGTTGCCATCTGCACAGCTTCCTTTACTATAGAAAACGCCGGCGTCGAAAACAAATCTCCGTAATGTATGTTTATCGCTGACGTTACTCATGCAAGGGTAATATTTAACCCAGTGGTAACGAAAACCGTCAGAATGAACTTCTGTGGTTTAAAACCTGCTATTTTGGGATTTAAAAAAATATATATATTAACCCTCTGTGCTCCCTGGGACCGAGCAACAGAAAAAACAGCAATGCGTCAAGAAAATACATACACATTTGCTTTGTTACACTGATACTTCGGTCTCTCTACCTCGTAGCTTGGAGGAAAGACGTAACAGGGGGGATGTAATAGAAACATTTAAATACATAAAGGGAATCAACACAGTAACGGAGGAGAGTATATTTAAAAGAAGAAAAACTACCACAACTAGAGGACATAGTATTAAATTAGAGGGGCAACGATTTAAACGTAATATCAGGAAGTATTACTTTACTGAGAGGGTAGTGGGTGTATGGAATAGCCTCAGTAATAGTTTTAGCATGCGTTGGATAGGCACAAGGCTATCCTAGCTATAAGATAGGGATCCGGGGACTAATAAAAGTATTTAGAAAATTGTGCATACTAGATGGACCGAATGGTTCTTATCTGCCGACACATTCTATGTTTCTATGTGGCGGTAGGTCTCTGTTCGTCTAACGTGGCTGTAGTTCCTTTTTATGCTCTGTACCAAATAATAAATGGTAATGGAACCATAGATCTAGGAGTGTATGAGCGGCTGTAACAACGGTTTGCATTTCGGGTAGATGTAGGGACCTGGATGCTAGTGCGGCTTCCTCCTCCTTATTATCTCGTTAAGTAGGGAAGCTTATTAATGGTGCATTAAGATGCATCCTGCAAATGATTTTACAGCGGCCTTGAAGGATACATCCATCCAATAAGCATCCCCACGTACAGACAAAAGTCCCATTACCCTTTTGCCTGCAAACAGCTACCCAGTCATA